>OY284488.1:28980319-29416691 GCA_958336395.1 Ctenicera cuprea
GGTTTGCGGCCAACGAGAGGCCTCTACCATTTTAGCAAGCTACAGTAAATGCTGATTAAATACGCCAAGATTTCTGATACTCAGTATGAGCTTTGTATTATCCAAATTTAGAAGAGGATTATATTCCGTAGTCCGTAATGTAACGTCGATTTTATAATAGCGTAATAAAATTTTCACAGTTGCACGAGCAGGCGGCACGTTTCATTAATTTAAGTCCCAAGTGCTCCAAGTTGTATTAAAGGTAAACAAAGTGTAGCACAGGCAAGTTTTGAATCTAAGCGCTGATGACAACCGCAGCTTCCAAACTAATTAGTCGTTAGTCCGTCAGTTTAGGGCGGTCTCAAGAGAATGTCGCATTGTTTTACTTTGCTGAACCTGCCTACATACAACTTACCCTAAAACTTGCCTATCCCAAACTTAATGCGTGTAAACGGATTCAAATGCAGGACAAGGTCCTATATTGCGGACACGCGTCCGTTTTAAACAAGTCCTCTGCAGCTGGCCTGGAAGGGCGTCCAAAGTGTTTCCTTTAGGAGGCAAGCAATCCCGGTTCATGATTCGATTCTGATGGTCGTTCCCGCGTCCTTTGTCGAAAGATTGGTGACTATTGTTCAGACACCGATACCATTTTTGCAGGTCTATTGTGTTTCCGACGTTCCCTGCTACTCAGTTTCACGTTCAGGCAGAAAATATCATTTATCTACTTAACTGGATTTCAATCATAGTCAAAACTTCTAAGTCCTCAAAATGATTTATTCTCGGTTATATTTTTTTTGCACAATTAATACGAATTCCACGAAAAATATGTCCAATTTTAACGTCTGTTGAAATGATAAATGGCAGCTAGGGCCGAGAGTAAAATTTTGATATATGTAGTCTCTTATTACTGAAGTTTTGAGTTATGTTCAAAGTAAACTCATTAAATTAGCAGTATGATTTAAGCTCACAAACGTTATGTAGCGCACTCCTTTTTAGTACTAGTACGTATTTAAATATTAATCAATATTAACATAAAAATTGCAGGCTCGTAGAAACGTCATTTACGAAGAAAAAACATAATAATATACGACTAATACCTATAATACAGTTTTATCTCTCAACGGTTACAAAAAGCTACAAAGAACCGAAAGTAAAAGGTAAAATAGCTTTCAAACTGTCAGCAGTTACGACCGTAAATTACATGTTCCAACCACGGCTGTTTGAATTTTCATCCACTTACAGTTCTTTTCATCACTACCGATAAGAACACAACTTTTTCATTCTTCTTCAAGTTTCGAATATAAACTAAACAGCATGTTAATATCAAGATAGCAGTGAAGTTGTTGAATGGAATTCTTATTAAGCCTGTTTTGAACTTTCTCAATATATGTAGGTCTACGACTGTATGTCATGCATTGTATGTTCTCATATCACATTTATATGACCTTTTATATGCGTTTTGAACGGTATTAATATTGTTCGTTTCAAAACTGCATTCAAGAGAGATTTTAATATACTTGGTGACTGTTTGATATCATTTTTGATAGGAAAGAATATAGGTACCTATATTGTATCAATTTTATAAGTATTCATTAATTACATGTACAGTACACTATTTGAATTTCTTTGCTGTTTTTAAATAAATAATTTCTTTTAAGGGCCTTTTTTTAATAAATATTGGATAGTACTAAATGCTGGTTCTTTCAAATTTAATGTGTACTTACATCTATGAAACTTTATATAGAAATACCGGTAACCGAAATTGTGAAGTAGCATCAAACTATCACCAAAATTTAATACAATTTGAACCGTAACCGAAAACGGAAACTTTATTTTAGCTCAGCACAAGTATCTGTTAAAACCACAAAAAAAAATAGAAAACGTCGATTTTTAGAACAAATCTAAAATCGTTGTTTAATTATTTATTTTTTCGATTAACAATGACAAATATGATTCTAATATTACTCAAGATTTACATTTTTCGTTTATATAGTCCTCTTTTTCTTTGTAATACAGTTTCGTACAAAAACACAAAATCAATTAATAAACCATTTCTAAATACTTAAACACAAACAATTACATTTTTAGTTTAAATTGAGTTATAAATAAGTTTATTAATAAACATGGTTCGAATTATTCTATAAAAACCGTATTTTGTAAACAGCAAGTCTTCCAAAAACGAGAAACTTGCATTAAAAAGACGCGTTTTATGGTGAAATGATGTAACTCATCAATAAATAGAGAAAGTTGTCGTGATTAAATTAAATGATATAATCGGGACAACCCTGCATTAAAACGAGTAAATGACCAGGATTGCCAGGTGGTTGTGAATTTCATAATTAAGACAATTAAAGCAACACAAAGTTCTGTTACACCATTACAAAATTATTTAATTTGTAAATATTAGTTAAACAACGTATAAAAAACGATTTAAATTTTAAAAATTCATTTCTGACTTTTTTACTAAATACATTTCTCCATACCCTGGTCAAAGGCAAAAACTTTGGACAAGTAGTAATGAGATATTTCGAATGAAAATATATGACAAAATCGATTATCAAAATTACTCGAGATCGTTCGAGAGATTCGAATGATTTTACAGTTTTTAACTTTTCGGTTTTGTCCATTTCGTAAAAGGTATTACTACTGGGTAAAAGCAAGCGGTACGCAAAAGAATAAAAATCGAGTATTTATATAATGATTAATAATCTCATACGGTTTTCCCCGGTCTCATTAAAAAAAATTGATTTATGAAACAGACAAATGTATCCACTTTCGCGATTAATAGAAATATTATTTTAAAAACAGACCGGAATTAGCGATGAGATGTGATTAATAAAAATACTATTCAAAGACGCCGAGAACGAGAATTCCTTAGGAGCATTCAGAAGCAAGCTGCAAGAGTTCTTACTATTCTTTACCGCATAGAAACATATGAATGATTTTATATGGATGAATCATCCGATTATTAAAATCATTTGAACTGCAATATTAGATTATGAAAATCATTGGATTATGTCCATCACTACGAAAAATATGTATTTAAAAAATAAAAAGAAACTAGGTTTCAGTTTTTTTAGCTATTATTTATCATAACATCATTTGCTGCTATTAATTTTTTCTTTATTCATTAGCCTGACAATAAATATGACAACAGGTAACAAATAATAGTTATTTAAGCTACAAGGAATGTAAGGACGTATTAATATTCGAGGAAAAGTAATACAAACCGAGGCGGAGCCGAGGTTTATATTACCTTCCGAGAATGTTATATCCTTACATTACATGTTGCTTATTAAATTTTTCCCACTATCAGCAGCAATTACCGTAAAATATAACGATAATACTGGTAAAATACGTTGCCATTTGATAACTGGCATTAGAACTATGATTAGAATTATGTTTTAATTATTTCTATATTGTAAGTAGTTAGCTGTGCCTGTTGATATAAATCTGTATCACTATTATTTTACTATGAATGTAAGTGACACTATTAAGCTCCATAGTCAATTGTAACCAATAAACAAATGTTGTTAAGAGACACATATCTTGTAACCACGAATGTATGGCGTACTTACATTGCCAGTAGTGGGAAAAAATAATTATTTAGTTTTTCGATTAAAGTTTGCACACGAATTTTATTATTGGCCCACAACCACCATTCATCCAAAATTTTATTGATCATACTGTACTAAAAATGTGTAAAATTTTATAGCGATATAATGTAAACCAACTATTCAATTGTTTCATTTGGTAGTTTTAAAAACTAAATTAAATTGACAATTTGATGCACTATTCGTGAAATAATGCAAATTATACACCACTTCTAAACTCCTAAATTTAAACATAAACCGGGCAAATTATCCAAACTTACTTCATAGCTAATCGTGTTTGTCTTGCTTTAGAAAAACAACAAATTTTTGCAATTTAATAACCACGATTATTATTTAATTCACTTGTGATATAATCATTGACTATTTTAAATTTTGAAGTCCTAATTTACCGCCTAAAGGATTTATACTAGCCAAAACTCAAAACGCGATCAAAAATCATCGTTGCAAAAGCACCTTAATAAAAAAACGACAGAGAATGAATGTATGACAGAAATGAAAATTTATATTCATTTATTTTAAAGAGGGGAACTTTTTTAGGTTTTTTCAATTTTCCAGATTTCCCTTCTTGAAATGCCAATGCCATTTTTTATAATGCGCTGTAACTGTAACTGCTACACAGCTGCCAAACAAATTTCTACGGATAGAAATGGGTCAAACAAATGTGGATCAATATCTATAACTATAAAACACAAACTGAAAATATGTTAGCAATAAAAGTGGAACTACATAAAATTTTTAGAACCACCTTGTGATGGTCGTAAAAGGAATGCCATTATAGAAAATCGTTTACAGAAGCTTATATACAAAAAAAAACGCGAGTGCTTGTGGGCTAGAACGTAATTGTAGAACTTTCAAAGTCGTTCGTGTTTTGCGTTAACATACTTGAAGTAGCTATAAAACATTTTATTTAACGGCAACAAGTTGTGGCAACATCTAAACGCTTGAACGCATTTGGTCCAGTCGAGCAACCAAGCGAAAGGCAGATCTTGTATTATTATACGACTATGTTTTACTGTCTAAAGGGCTCATAAATTTATACCAATAAAAGCTGCAATTTAATTTTCTGATTGAAGCGATCCCTTTTTCAGTATTTTATAGAAATAAAGATTAAACGTGGTAGTAATATTTGCAATTAAACCATTTCAAAATAATAATCATAACCATAGTAAAAAGTGAGTATTTAAGATAAAATCTCTTTTCCGCAATATTGACGATTTAAGAGGATCTTTTCTAAGTTGAGTTTGATTAGTGATTTGTTCGTTTCCTCGTTAGCGACGTATCGCGGTGATTTGTAGCTACTAACAGGAGGGTAGTGGGTCGAGATATAGCGTTAACACCCGGTTAGAACTTTGATGGATTTATTAGACATTTCTCGCCGGGTGGTACGTTTGCGTTAACGTGTTAAATACACACTTACTGTAGCCGATATCGCAGGCAAAAAATAAATTACGTTTAGCGCTGCGGCAAATGCAGTTTCTTTTTAATATCTCTTTTAATGAAAGATATTAATGTTAAATGAGTAAATATCAATTTTCTAAGCAAAAACCGTAACATCTTTAGACTCCTCTCGCTCTATCTATTTTGTCGGGAAAAATAAGCAAAGCAGTTTTCCTGGGTTTTCCTATATTTCAAAGATAATTAAGTTTTATTAACAAAACCATTTTATATCATAAAGTTCTTGCCGCAGAAGTTTCTACTTAAGACATGCCTGTCATAATCGGTTGCGTTAACTACTCACTCGTTGACAGTCTCGTCTAATACAGGGTGTGTCATGGGAAATGGACACTACCGATATCTTGGAAAGTAGAACACATGAATTCGTTTAAATAAGGAAAAGTGCTGATTTTAGCAGTGTGCCCGAGGGCTGTTACTGTTTTTGCAATTCAGTGCATGGTCTACTAGATTTTCGAGAAAAACAAAAATAAACCTATTTGGCGGAGATAAGCTTTAGATATTTTTAGGTTCTACAAGAAAACCACAATTTTGTTATTTCTTTTTAAGTAGAAACCAAACTTGAATTTTAGACCACTAGAAACCTTACTTTTTCTCTTCTCAGTGATATAACGGTTGATATTCTTCTAAGATATGAGGTAAAAGTAAAAAAACCCGTGGCTACACTCCACGCCTTTTGGTAACTTTTCTTCTTCTTTGGCTATTCCCTTATACCCTAGGGTGTCGGGTCCTCGATCCATTTAGGGTATTCCCTTCTGTTTAGCGCCAATCCATTTTACTTCCTCGATATTCTTACCTCTCTGTTGTGCGTTGTTCTTGATGGGGTCCATCCACTTTGTTCTGGGTCTCCTCTTCCTCTCTTCCCTTCTCCTCACACTTCCATCATCATCTTTGGGAGTCTTTCTTCTTCCATTCGGACCACGTGCCCATACCACTGTAGCTGTCTTTTTCGGATGGTTTCCACTACCGGTTCTGCGTCTAGTTCCTTCCATGTTATATTTCTGATCATGTCTCTTCTTGTTCTGCCAACAATTCTTCTTAAATATCTCATCTCTGCAGCTGTTTGACAACTTTGTCCACAATAATCATACGACGAACAGCTACTTTTGCTGAACCAAAATCTTCGGGTTTTCTTGCAAAATAAGAAGAAAATTGCTTATCCCAGTTTGCCTTCTGCTACTCGTCCAGTACCTCATTCGACAGCCTTCCGGTACCAACATGTCCAAACGTTTTGAAAGAAGAACAAGTTGATAGAAAAACAGAAGGAGCAACTGAAGGAACTGTCAAACAATGATGAGGAATTTTTACCATCTCAAGAAAACAAACCTCATTTAATAACTCAATTAGAACTAAACGACCTGATTCGAGATTTGAATTTATCAAAAATTCAAGCAGATATACTAGGATCAAGATTACAGGGATGGAAGTTGTTAGCTTTAGATACGCGTATTTTAGTATATCGCCAGCGTCAAAAAGAATTGTCACAGTATCTCTCAACTGAAGAGGTACTTTTCTTGTGCAATAATATTGACAATTTAATGCTTGCATTAGGCTATGAACACAACGCAGAAGAACGGCGTCTATTCATCGATGCTTCGAAACGGAGCTTAAAAGCTGTTCTTTTACACAATGGAAATATTTACTTTTCAGTTCCTGTTAAACATGCTGTTCACATGAAGGAATCCTATGAAAATGTGCTATGCCTTCTTGACAAATTTAATTACAGAAAGTATAAATGGTACATTAGTGCTGATTTAAAAGTTGTGGCAATTCTGCTTAATTTACAACTTGGATACACGAAGCATTGCTGTTTCATTTGTGAGTGGGACAGCTGAGCAAGAAATTCTTATTATATTGTCAAACAATGGCCACCAAGAGAGCAGCATATTCCTGGGTAAAAGAACATAATCTATCCGGCACTAGTTGAGCGTCACAAAATTTTCTTACCACCGTTGCATATCAAATTCAGTTTGATGAACAACTTTGTCAAAGCCATGAACAAAGAAAGACATGAATTTCAATATCTCAAACAAAAATTTCCCAATATCACCGATGCAAAAATTCGATTCGGAGATTTTAGCAGAAATACATGTTTTAGACAAGAACTATTAAATCGATTTTAATAAAATTTCAAATTCCCAGTTACCATTAATATTTATCGGATCTAAAAGGGTTTTAAAATAATTAGGAACCAGAAAGAGAAGTTAGATATGTTTCTAATACCACGTTGTTGTTTTTCTACTGAATTTTAAAAATATCAGTACAACAGTCTGACAGAGAGCACTGAGAGACCTACGGCAAAACGACAGCGTTTTTTTCAACACTCGAGTTTCAAAATGACGGCAGTTATTATTTAAGGTAAAAATTTTAATGCCTATTTACCCCAAAGTCAGTTGACAAAGAGTTTTCTAAAAACTCACGGTCACAGGATTGTTTGAATTTTGTAGGCTCATAGAGCTATCATTAAAGAACGGATTTTACGTCGTAAAAAATTTCAAAATAGGCTCAAAAATAGGTCTTAAAACTAGGAAAATCAGGCATTACAGATAGCAAAAAAAGTCAAAAATTGGCAGTTTAGGCAAACAGGCCTTCAGAGAGAAAACAACAAAAATCTATTTTTTTGCTGCAAATTTTCCATATTGAAATATTGTCTTCTATCCGATAAAAAGCACTTAAATTTAGAAAAACTTCTTTGCACTTCGCAAGATGTCGCTGGTGCAAATTTACATATATACACGCTATTGTCTGTCAAGTTCACATCTTCATGTTTTGGAAATTTCTCTCGTGTTAATACTTGCTTTAAGCTATATACTTCATCTGACTGAACACCTGATTTTTTGTAAACACATCTTCCCGTTTTGTAAGTTCGGCTGTGTTTGTACCCCATTAGACGATTTCATCAACATCATCTGCCCATTTTTGTCCTAGTCTCCTGTCTAGTTGCTGGATGTAGGCCTCTCCAAGTATTTTTCCTTGGTCCCCGTTTTGCTCTTTCTGTATCCAGTTATAGGCCGCAGCTCTTTTTATGTAGCCGCGTCAGTCCATCACAGTGGTGGTCCTCATCTATTTTTTCCCCATTCTTGGTCTCTATTTTCTTCGTCCATCTATTGTCTACTGTTCTTGTGATGTGCCCAGCCCACGACCACTTCAGCTTAAGCGATTTTTCAAATATGTCATCCACATGTGTTTATTACGTTCCTCGCTATACGAGCTATAGAGGAAGGTATTCTGACACTTTCATTTTTAACCTAAAATTTTTGACTAATAAGCGGGTTTTAGGGCCTTGGGAGACCGATAAAGAGGACGCTGCAGAGGTTTCACTGTGTGTGTGTCGGTCTGCGCGTCTGTATCCACTGTACAGTCCATTGGAATGGAACCTCAACAAAATAAGGTTGGACCACGAAAAATGGGAATAGGAGGGGAAGGGTGCTTTATTTTAACATAGACGCACTCGAAAAACAATCGTAGATTCGTATTCTGCAAATATTTAATAGCCGATCTGAGCAAATGCGATTTCCCTATCACTCTATCACCATCGGTTTTTCGTTTATTCAAAACTTTGGCTAGTATGGCTTCAAAATTGGCATGAGCATGTTAAATGACAATAGGAACAACGTTTCATTGAGAGAACACCGCTAGGAGTTTTGTTTAGCTGAACAGTTTATTTGAGTATTTGGCCGAAAAACGACTTTCCTAAAGGTTCAAGTTCAGTGTGAATTTCGAGATTTGAACGGATAAACATTGCTTGCAACTAGAAAACACAAAGTGTCATACAACCAGGCGACTACTTCAAAAGATGAGGAGGGGTGCTCTACTGCACGAAAAAGAACATTAGATTCGTATTGTACACAGATCAAACAGCCGATCTGCGCAACCGCGATACTGCTATCACCCCCAGTGCCCCCCGAGAATTTCCAAAATTTTAAGTTTTGCCTAAAATTACAAAATTTTAAAAAACTTTCACATTTTTAAAAGTGGCAAAATTTGAATTTTGTTTTTAATTGTCGAAATTGCAAAAATTGACTTAATTTAAAAAAATTTAAAAATTCCCAAACTTTTTCATTAATTTAGGCATCAAAAAACGGCGTTTTAGGTCGAAAACAGGTAAAATAGGCAATTATTCAAAATTATTGCCGAAATCGGGAAACAGGCGAAAACAAGTAAGGCTCACAATACTCCAATCTTTAGGAAACATTTAAATTTCACTTTAATGTGCGTGTCTAGAATGGCATTGAATAGCCATTTGACCTAAGATCCGACCTTTAGCTATCATGTATGAGCTATATGATGGCATTTGTGAATTTTTAAAATTTCAAAATTTATGACAGGTATAAAAAAAATAAACCATTTCTGTTTAAGCTAGCTCGCTTATCATAGTAAATTGAGCATCTAACTTATATTTTAGATATAGTTATATTCACTACTACTTTTTCCTCCACTCTTCAATTTTTTGGCCGAGGTTTTTTATTTTTGGATATGTAAATATGATTTAAAATTGTTGGCAAAGCCCAGGCGAAGTACTTAGCCAATTATTAGGATTCGTAATACCTATGTTACCAAAATTGTTTTTGTCTATGGAGAAATCAACTGAAAAACTGCAATTTTCCAATGTTCGTTAAAATTGGACCCATTTGGAGACATAAGAGAACGAACAGACGCATCAGTCCACCTACAAACGTCAAACATTTTCTAAACCAAGTCTTTTTTGGATCTTTAGGCTCTCAAACGTGTATTTTCATTACTAAATCGTAGTTGAAAATTTTCGTCAAAATAATATTATACCGAAACCAAAGAAAAATTAAAATCGAAGCACCTGTCATTTTAATAGTGGCAACTCGTTGTAAGTGTGTCGTATACAATTTGCAGAATCGCAGAATTCGATATCTGCGAAACAATCAAGAAGAGGAAAACACAGCGTCTCCCGAAAATAAACCAAGAAATAATATAAGATGAATTATTGATAGTCTATTCTGCAAACCGCTTACAAGTAAGGGGCGTAAACGTAACAGAAAGCAGAACGGCCGGATTGCATATGTTCTCCATACTTTATGTGCATTGATTCCCTCTCGAACGTGCAGGGGTTGTTTTATGGCCCGAAATGAAACGACTGCTCATACAAACAGAAAAACCTCTTCAGATACCTTCATACTGTTTCCCAGTTCACAGACTGCTACGACAATAAATAAGAGGATAGAAGACTTATTCTTGAATAAATTACTATTTAAAAAGTCATGGGTGAACAAGCTGCATTCTCTTATATTTTACGTACAACTAGCAGAACCGAATAACAGATTTTTCTCTATAAAAACAGGGAACTTCATGTTATGCCTAAACCCTAGCAGTATATGCCTAGAAGTATTAGGAATTTATAAGACTTCTGCTTAAAATATAGAATTTATCAAACTTATTTGAGTGCTTATAATATTTTTTCAACATTTATTCAATTCGTTATATTCTACGGAAAGCATGTAAAACAATAACATACATATAATCAGCTCAGTAACGTCGTCGTTCAATTAAGCGTTAAAATGAAAAAAAAATCTAGCAACAACAAATATACAGACCCTTCGTTAGTTACTGATACCCACGTGACCTTTGGTCCGCAGTGACTTAGGGAGTTTTAGATTTGGATGTTGAAGTCAGTTCAAGATTGGTACTCGTGGTAACTAAAAATTCCCTGTAAGTGTCACTGTCAACACTCAAAGTGAGGTTGTAAGATCTACGATCGTCAAGTGAATTTAAATATGCTATAAGCAATTTAATCTAAAAAAGGAGACCAACTGCTGCGTGATAACTATAGAGGCATAAACCTATTAAATACGTCATATAAGGTACTAGCCAACGTATTGTATAATCGATTACGGCCATATGGAGAAGAAATCGTAGGAAACTATCAATGTGACTTTCGTACCCAAAAGTCAACAGTAAACCAAATCTTTCTACTCAGACAAATACTAGCAAAACTCGCGAGTACAACATTGAGACAGAAATGCACCCTATAAGACAATGTCGGAACTGGTAATGCCAGTACATCTGATAAAACTAGTTAAAGAAACTCTGTCTAGAGTAGAACGTACTGTTAAGATACAAGATGAGCAATCATGCTCTTTCAGCACACCGACGGGACTTCGGCAGGGAGATGTACTATCGTCCATACTATTCAACCTAGCTCTGGAAAAGGTGATTTGAGATTCTGGGATAAACACTAGAGGAACAGTAATAAATAAAAACGTTAAAGTTTTGGCTTATGCCGACGATGTTGATATCATAGCCAGATCACGTAGACTTTCAGAGCTATAGAACACGCCGCAAAAAATATGGGATTGTGTATAAAAACCGCAAAAATATATGCATGTGCAAGGGAAGGGTAGGCCAGGTAGAGCAGATGGATGTGAAAGAAACTTAATAATAAACAACTACAGCTTTGAAGCTGTTTCAGAATTTACATATTTAGGAACCTTAATTAGAGAAAATAACGACATAAGTGCTGAAATAAAAGGAAGAACATACTTAGCCAATAAAGCGTTTTTCGGTCTCTCACCACAGCTTCGATCAGAGACCCTATAAAGGCCAGTTTTAAACTATGGATCGGTGACCTGGACCCTAACAAAAAGTGAGGAAAGACTACTTGGGTGTTTCGAGAGAAAAATTCTTAGAGGCATACATAAAGAAATCCAAAAAAATGAACAGTGACGTAGAAGATATAACTATGAGCTCTATCAAGCATATAAAGAACCAGACATTGTTAGAAAGATAAAGATAAAGGTTACGATGGATACGACATGTTCAACGAATGAAGGATACTGAACCAGTGAAAAAGATCAGCACACAAACACCGGTAGGGATAAGAGCTAGAGGAAGACCAAAATCAAGATATATGGACCAGGTTGCAGATGACCTACAAAGACTACAATTGAGAAACTGGAGAAGAGTCGCCTTAGTTAGAAACGAATAGAGGAGACTTCTTGAACAGGCCAAGACTCATAAAGAGTTGTGGAGCCAATGCTGATGATGATAAACAATCTAATTGTTTCATATCGCAGTACTGGAAAAAAATATCGTCACAGTCAATCCCTGGCATTCGTGTAAATCTTTGAGTAACGAATCTAACTTTATATCGTAATATTTTTCCTTCGGTAGACATTTTTTTCTTGAATATCTAACGACAATCAATTACTCTCCCTTCAGAAAGCAATTAAACAATCTCGCACACTGTATTCTTTTCCATAGACACTAATTCTTCATTTATTGTTTTTTTTTCAATCATCAGAATCAGGTCTCAATATATTGTTCATCTTCGGCATATTTACAAAATTCTTCTGTTTACCGAAGAGGAGGAACACGTATTAGATTTAAACATCTCTGAAAACTAGAAGTTTCCTTTTTTTCCTTTTGTTAATTTACCTTTGAAGTTCCTAGTTTTAATGAAGTGAAATTTCCGTTTTTAATCATAGCATTCAAAAAACAGTATGACCGAGGACACGCTAAGAAGTTTCACTTAGAACTTGCGTGCTCGGCACATATTTTTTTTAGTTATAGGTAAATTTTTTACCCGGAACCGGAAACTGAAAGATGTTTTTTGGTTTAGATTTTTTTGTTAGAACGTTTTTCAAATTTTATATTGTGGTGCATCTAAAGGTCAAATCAAATTCTTTTTTTTGGAATTCTACATCTTCAAAACTAAGGCTGCTAAGAATTGTTGAAAAATTTGACTTCAATGCCCATTTATTCAAAAACAAAACATACAATTAATACAAATTGTCATATTATTTAACAGTCCTCAAAAAATTATAATTATGTGATATAAAAATAATTTTGGAAATTACAAAATTAAATAAACGTGCTAGCTTCTCAAAATTTTGGACATCTTCAAAATATTATTCCTCAAAAACTGTCCACACCAGTTTTTTAAAACTTTCTGAGCCCATAGAGATTGCAATGAACTAGAAATTTATTTTTTACAAATTTCCCAAATTTTACTCTGATGCCCTCCAAGAATTTTTGAAAAAACTTGAAATTGAATAATTACACTGGACAACAGCTATTTTGTCACATGCATACTTTTTGGTGTTTTTATGTATGGTGTAGAGTTCGAAAATGATCTCCATTTTTTTAGAGGTATTTGAAGTTTAATTAATATTGTATTAAGTTGTAAAGTATTAAACCTTGTTTTTGTGGTATATAACTAATCTGTTGTGCAGAGGTAAGACTTTTTTTCGTGATGTCAAAATCAAGGAAGGAAAATTTGTTGGTCGACAAATAAAAACAGTAATGAAAGATGAACATTTTGAAAGCGTTTTACATGAAGTGGAGAAAGCTGCGTGGCTGTCGTTCAAAGATGTCGCCAAGAACTTTTTAGGAAACAAAAGAGCACAGAACTATCAACCGATAGTGGCGGATTTTCTTGAGGCCTACAAAAGAATGGGTTGTAACATGTCTCTTAAAGAAGGTTGGACCCTTACGTACACCTCTTCTATTCAACACTCTCAGATTCTTAGATAATGTCAAATACCTGGGAGTCATTTTTGACAAACAGCTGAACTGGGAGAAACACTAGAAAGCTAAAACTGACAAAGCATATGACTTTCTGGCAGTGTCGCGGCGCTGTAGGTAAATCCGGGGGACTCTCTCCTAAAATTACCTTGTGGCTGTATATCGCCGTGATTAGGCCCAAGCTATGCTACGGAGCACTTGGCTGGTGGCCCAGGGTCAGACAGGCTACGGCAGCAACTAAACTAGAACGTGCAACGTCTCGTTTGTCTTCGTTTCACAGGTGCTATACGCTCAACCCCCACGGCCGCCTTAGAGGTGATCTTATGCCTTGCTCCACTTGATCTCTTCGTGGAGGAAGTAGCTGTGAGGACTACTTTGAGGCTTAGCCATAAGGGGCTGTGGAACAAGGTAGGCAAGGGAGGCAGACATACCCGCATCCTGGATGAGGCAATCGTCAAGACTCCTCTGCTGGATGCTATGGACTACCTTCCTTTACAATGTGCCTTTAATAGATACTTTAGTGCGGCATATGGATATATCCATCTTCACCGATGGATCTAAAACAAGGCATGAAACGGGTGCCGGAATTTTCTACGATGACTTAAACCTACACCAGAGTATACCACTAGGCAAAATTGCCACTGTCTTCTAAGCAGAGGTAGTGAGAATAATGCATGGTGCAAATGTAATTTTTGAACGACAAATCAAGAACCAACATATTGGTATCTACAATGATAGCAGAGCCGCTTTACTGGCCCTAGGCAGTTGTAAAATAACCTCAGGAGTGGTACTGCGGCGTCGTGAGGCTCTTGACGATTTCTCAAAAGATAATGCCGTTTCCCTTGTCTGGGTGATACGACATGGCGGCTACTACGGCAATGAGAAGGCTGATGAGATTGCGACACTAGCCTCCGAACAACCTCTCTGGGGGCCAGAACCCGTAATTCCCATATCCCTGAAGATATTAAGCTTTATGCTATACCAAGAAAAATCCTCGCCAAAGACAGCCAAATACTGTGTGCAACTGTCCCGAAAGAACTTGCGACTAGTTGTGGGTATCTTATCTGGACACTGCACCCTAAAGCAACACATGCACAGGATGGGACTAGCGGACAGCCCAAACTGCCGTGCATGCAACGAGGCAGAACATGTTCTATGTCACTGCTCAGCTTTTGCAATAACCAGAGGATCCATGCTGGGGGACTTCTGGCCTAACATGGCCAAAATCAGCAACACTCCAATTGTGAATGTCCTCAAGTACATCCAAAAGGTTGGATGGCTTGAGTGATGTCCAATGTGCAAAGCTGCTGGGGAGGTAGTACAATAGGCCACCTATTGTGGCCTAAGTGCGCGTAAGGTAACTCACAGTCCCAATTCCTAATCCAGAATCCAGAACATGTCTCTGAAGATTCACTTTCTTTTCTTAAAAACTTGGGTGCAGTCAGTGACGAGCATGAACAGCGATTCCACCAGGATATCTCCACCATGGAAAAGCGTTACCAAGGAAAGTGGAGTTATCTGTATTAGTACAAAATTTTAAGAAAGAAAATCTCCAGGAAAAACATCCCTCGAAACAATTTCTATCATAGCACCAAGAAATAATAATTCTTAAAAAATGCGGGGAAAAAACTTAGCACTTTTCGTCATTTTCAGGAGAGTGCCTTAAGTGAGATTTCCAAACTGTTTTTGGAAGTAATAAATACGCACTAAAGAATATGTGTGGGTTCGAGTGGAGGGAGGCTCTACCATTAAAAGCTGAGACAGAGGGAAGGGCTACGCATTTAATATGTAGAAGATATTTGCATATACATGTATCTAAAAATCGTTTAGAATAGAAATATAAGAAAACGCCTTGGACGTGCCAAGAAAATATAGCAACTTCCTGTTTTCAGAATGAAAACCCTTTTCGGCGTGCCTATCATAAATAGTGTTTAAACAAATGCGGTTGTGCATCAGGTACAATCTTAAAAAGGCATTTTATATGAGTTTATTATTAATGTAGAACATAAACTGTTGCTTTTCTGATGTTGGTCTAACAACAGCTTATTGTAAAATGGCTGGTTTAGTCTGCAAACTGTTTAATTGCCGTGCAACTGCATTTAACGAAGCTGTGATAACGAGATTATATATAATTGGTACAATAGTAGGCAATAGGTACATGCAACTAGGTAGGTAATTTGTAGCAGGTTTGAAATTTAAAGAGCTCATAAGATCTGTAAAGTACTTAAACTTCACCAACTTAGTAGGGAAACTTGCTTGGGTTATTCTTGCATTAAATTAATTTATTTACCCTATTTGCATTGAATGCAACTTCGTGCGGTGAACCTAGAAATATATGTTAACTAGATCGAGCACTGCAAGTAGAAGTTTTCGGGTTTGGTTGAGAGATTGTGGTAAGGGACAATTCCGGCTGCAGTTTGAATGCGAATTGGATTAGATTTAGAACAGCAGTAAAAGAGCGTGAATAAAATAAAGGAGGCAGGAACGCCCCTAGCGGATTAGGGATTTACACAACTGAATATTATGCATGCAACTGAAAACTGAGCAGACTGCGGCTTACGGCTACTGAAACTTTCACAATTGTCAACAATGTGCATGCTACGTTAATTAAACCACGTCTTTAAGATTTCCTCAAGCTGCGCTTTCAATGCAAGTTTTTGAACGTGAAATAAATCCTCACAACCAAACTTTCTGTTGTATTCAGACTGTGTACTCAAATCTGCGCCCAATAATACTCCCTTATAGAGAAATAAAAACTCGAGCGACACCCCAGATAACTCGTAAATTAAAAACATAACCTACAGAATACGTTTTCAAACGTAGTTATAATACTTTATGCGGTGCATTGTCGTTACAAATTCTTACAGAATGGTACAAAATGTTCCTCTTCCATTTCCAGAACGTGCTAGTAATAGTGCCATAAAATATTTACAACTGGGTCTTTATATACAGAGGCCGTCCCTAAAAACGTCGTTAACTGAGCGCGGAGGTGATTTGAATACTTTAATTACTTTGTCTCCTGCACACTGCAGCAATAAAAAACTCAATTTTAAATATTTTATAGTGCGATTTCTTCTAATTTAACACAGCAACTTTAAGTGAATAAATATGCACATCTTTGTTATGTTTAGTAATGTCTGCGTTTTTCCTTACTCCATATTCAGATTTCAATTATTGAATTTTTGTATTATTGTTTTTAGATTACGAATAACCTCAAACTTTAGTATACTTGAAATATTTAATTACACAATTATATTGGCGCGGCACTTCTCCTAAACTTTCCCATACATTAATGGTGAAATAAACGGCATCCGCGGGAAAATAAGTATCACTTTCTTCCCGAGTTTCACATATGGTTTTTTCTTCGACCTTGAGAAATTTATCAAAAGACATTCATTTTAAAATCAATCTAAATTAAATGTCTTTTAATTAAACAGTTGTGTAAAAATTGACTATTGCAAGTAAGATGTCTGTTATCGACGGTAACCAAGACGCATTCAAGGAAAATAAACAAAGCGTAAACGACATTTGCATTTAAAAGCCTACTTTCTAACGAGGTCGACAAAAAATAATTAAATTTTATCATACAAGTAGATATAAGATTTAGTCTAAGAGTTAGCTCCTACATAATATTAGATGATCCAGGCATGCCGCGCCATTGTTCATGTAATGTCGAAGAGCTTGTTATACTTACAGCAGTTTTTTAAGAAAAAATTAAATTTTTGATTTTTTGGAAAAACAAACGTGAAAAAATTTATCAGTCGAAAAAATAAGGGAGGGGGATGATTAGCACCCCTAAATATTCATCTAAAAAGTGATTTTAGAATCTTATTCTACAATCACTTATAAGCTATTTAGCTTAAAGAGGAATGTTAAATACATATAGAAGAATTAATTTTCATTAATTCGTAGGCCTCGCAGGGAAATTAGCGCATTGGAATACTAACCACATTATAAATCTTCCCTGCGCTTTAACAGAAAAAATTTCTATAGCCAGCTGTTACAAATCTACATACATTTTTTGATTCATAGTTTTGTTGGTTCCAAAAATTTTTGTACGTTGTGTCTCCCTAGGACTACTGCAACAGCCAAAGTTTAAGCTGATTTGGCAACTCAGTTTTGAGTCAATGCGCATTGAAGCAGAAATGTTCTAAATATTAAAGCGGCCGCCATTTTGAAGCTAGCGTGCTCAAAAAATTTAATTTGACTTAGATTTCTCTTATCATTCGCTGTACTTAAAAACATCTCAAATTCGGTTTTTGATAAAATTTTTATTTTCGGTTCCGCATCATCGTTTTAAAAAACGCTTTTATTCCGTGAATTTTTGTTATATCTTCAATATGGATATTGCCAATATGATTACGATCGGTCCAGTAGTTCACGAGATATCGAGAGTTACACACGTACACACAGACAGACGGACACAGCGTAGATACAGACACACATTTTCTAAAATCCATTTTTGGAGTTCCTGGAGGTACAAAACATGTACTTTCGTCCGTCTCAGAATCTAAAATTTACATGATCACGATCACAATACAGTCTTATACTAGAAGTACAGAAAAAAGTATTGATGAAGGTCTATCTTTAGTTGAATTACTTTTTTGTGTTACTACCACAGAGCCCAAAAAGCTTCCGGGCAACTGCGACACATTTATGGAAATATTTGAAAAATCGTATGATTTCGAAAATTATGAAATTTTTAGAAATTTTTGAAAATTGTAAATGGAGGAAAACTTCAAGAATTTTTAACAATTTAATTATTTTTTAAATATTAATATTTTGAAACACAACTTTATTAATATTTCTAAAAATTTTTAGAATTTCGAAATTCACAAAACTTTTAAAACTTTTAGAATGTTTTAAAATTTTTGCAAAATTCGAAATTTTAAAAAATGTTGGTAATTAGATAATTAATAAAAAGGTAAAAAAATTTGAAAAGTTATCACAAATTGTGAAAGTTTCTCGATAATTTTGAAAACATGATAGTTACTGATAATTTTTAAAATATTTGAGAATTTTAAAAATTTACATTTTCGATTTTTCCTCTACACCGTGTGTCAACGGCATCATTAGACAGCCCGTATTTTCTAGCGTTTTTACGGTATGGCAAAGAAATGTGTACTCAAAAAGGAGCATTTTAACATATTTGAGATATTTCTTTAACTTCCGGTTTTACTGGAAATGACCCCAACTTTTGAATTTCCAAGGGGATATTTTGCATATTTCGACATTTTTGGAATCCTGAGACAATTCTGAGAACACCAGCACAATTTTGATCAATTTTTAAGCCTACTTGATTTTTATTTTAGATCTAAAGTGGTATGACCCGCTACAAATCAAAAAGGAACATTTTAACATATTTGACATATTTTTTTAACTTCCTGTTTCACTGGAAATCAGCACAACTTTTGAATTTCAAAGGGGATATTTTGCATATTTCGACATTTTTGGAATCCTGAGACAATTCTGAGGACATCAGCACAATTTTTATCAATTTTTAAGCCTACTTGATTTCTATTTTAGATTTAAAGTGCTACGACCCGCTACAAATCATTCTAAAGACGATAACCAAAAAATACAAGCATGATGTTTTTACGAGCAGATATTTTGGTAAGTACAGACAGGCATATATTTTTTAAGAAATCATTTTTAGTGAGTTAATCATTTTTACAAATGCCACTATACTTTAGACACTAGGTATCTAAATGCAGATTTTTACCACAAATCCAATAATGTCTTCAAATTCAAAATTGCATTGATATTAATCTAAACCCATTAATATCTTATGATTTCGTATGAAGTTCAACAAATTAAGGAAATACTCGTTTCAAGTGTGTCTTGGAACAAAAAAAAACATTTGAAATAATTATGCAAAATGTGCCTGTTAGGGTACGTATTATCTATGTTTAAGTTTCGTTGCCATATATCAGAAACTCTAGAAAATAGAAACTGTCTAATAATTCCGTTGACACCCGGTAGGCATTTTTTAATGGAAAGTTTGTTCCTATTGTCATTTAACATGTTCATGCCGATTTTGAAGAGAAAATTATCTATTTTTAAACAAAAAAAAATCGTAGTTGACGCACTCATGATGCATCTTATATTAATTGAAATAAGTTTTTTGCTAGCTGTAGCCCCCCTCCGTATTGAATCCATGAAAAATTCAATTTCGAGATTTAAACAAAAATCTATGTTCTGGGACTCAGTCTATTTCGGTGCGATAGCACCGAGAATAATTTTTCCAAGCAAAACAAACACGAGCTGCTACGCCGGAAGTTTGAGTAATTTTCCCGGGTTATTTTCCAATTGATATATAATTGGATTATTTCTGGAATAATATATGGAACTGTACAATCAATTTCATTTTTAAATCCAACATTTGAAACAAATGAGTATTTTGCTTAAGTTTATTCCTGATACAAGTTTAAATGTTAAACATGTTTTCATAAAAAATAAACAAGATTGCCTATGCAGGAAGTTTGAGTAACTTATCCTGATTGCCTTTTCAAATTCACGAGTGACATATGAGTGGATTATATCTCGCATAATGCATCGAATTGTGAAATTACTAATTATATTTTAAAAAATAGCAAATAAAACGAATGAGTAGTTTGCTTAAATTTATTCGCTATTATTCCACTCTTACTATAAGAAACCAATCAGCATCCATAATTCGTAAAGTCTCTGCCAATCATATTCGTTTTTAAAAGATAAATGAGCAACATGCGAGTTTCAACTGACAAAACAACACCTTGATGTTTTATCCGAGAAAATCCGAAAGTACATCGTAATATCGTAGCGACTGTATAAACAAAACACACTTTCATAATCATACGAACGACGCTAAACAATTAAACAAACACAACATTTGTAGCTCCGCTTCTTAACCGTGAAGTAACCTATCGAAATACCATTCGTTGTTATAACTTCTTCGGGAAAAATTCGCAAAGTTTAGCTTTTGAATAACCGCACTCGACGTTCTGACAAATTCAGGGGTCCCAGCACTATTTTTTTTAGGAATTAAGGACAATTTTTGTTCAAATTTTAGGACAATTTTAGGACTTTAGGTAATACAAAAAAGCGCAAAAATAGTTTTTTTTACTTTAAACTACAAAATGTATTATCAATAATAAAATGCTTATATTATTACTTATACAGGTCGCCTATTTTAGCCGGGACACTAATGGGGATCTCGGAAACTATAAGAGATACAAAAGTCGGTTAAACGAGATAAAAGTTGCCTAATTAAAGAGGCAGTGTAATCGTAATTTTGTTGTTTTCAAAATACCCATACCTTATTAGATATGAGCAAGAAAACTAACAAAAATAATTTCTTTAAGGTAAAACATCTCAATAAGCGTAAATTGTAGCTTTTCTAATTCATACCTCGCCGTACATTATACAGATGTCTCTAGGGACTTCTATCACCGTCATTAACACTTCTCTGTTCATAGCAAAAATAGAAAAAAAATCGTAAAGGAAAAAGTTGGAGATCTATTGCAGTTGTATTACGAAAACAATTGTTTTGTTTTATTTTCGAGAAGTAACACAAACATTTTGAAATAACGAAACAAAACACAATTGCGAAACTATTATTTTCTTAATACAGCTTCAATAGATCTCCAACTTTTTTTGTGCGATTTTTTTCTATTTTTAATACGAACAGAGATATTTTAAGTTACAGAAATGCCACATTTTCAGTTTCCGCTCGTATCTAGTAAGCTAAGAGTATTTTGAAAAAAACAAAATCAGCATTACTTTGCTCCCCTAATTAGGCAACTTTTATCTAATTTAGCTTTGTATTTCTTATAGTTTCCGAGATCCCTATAGCGTCTCGTTTAAAATAGACGACCTGTATTCTGTTTTGCTTACACTTTTCACCTCCAGAAAGTTTTCTGTACCCTGTAAATGTTAACCACTCTTTAAAATCTGCTTCATTTTTCCATAGAAAATTGTGTTTGGTTCGTCGCTTTAATGTTGCAGTCATTATTTAGTATTTACTTTGTTTTCATTGATAATAATAAGTGAGGTTAACAACGCGAACGCGATGATCAACAACCACGCAAATGCATTACCACTTAGCAGAAGCAAAGCTTCAAATCACACATGGGCGTGTTGTTCAACAAAACGCCGCGATTATGTGTGGGTAATTTCGATAGTAAATTGAAAGAAACGCACAGAAAATTTACATTTATCAAAGTATCACGTACATAATTTACAAATACTTCATCTTGGACAAAAATGAAATGTGATAAGACCTATAATTTTAGGGCATTTTAGGACAATAACTTAAATTTAGGACAATTTTAGGACTTTAGCAAAATTTTAGAACAATTTAAGATTTTAGGACATTTGGGACGCCTGCAAATTAGTGTTGTGAAAATGCTTTCTATGTAAAATATTGATAGCAACAACATATCTAAGTATTTTATCTGCAAAATTATAATCACGTACGGTGCCGATAAAGTTTTGTACGTCAAAAATATTCGGATTAAATGGCAAAAGCGACGTAGTGATTGGTTGATATATTATGAGTGAAATAATACCTAAAAATAGAATGTATATCTTTGTTTAATTAATTACTGATGGGTAGTGCATAATTCTGGCAATCTCATATTTTTGTCTTTAGAGATTGCTTAAATGTATTGGTGATTTAGCTGTACAAGTAGAAAGTTATTTATTGAACAAATAATGCTAATTATGCTAGATGGAGTATAACCTGGTGACAAAATAATAATACATTTGGCAATCATAATGTGTTAATGATTTTTAGTCCTAAAATTAATTAAATCTTAAGGGCTTTTAAGGAAGTATTCAATAGCGAAATCGTTACGTGTAAAGCTGTATCGAAAATAGATTGTTTCGACCAGCGCCATTTCTAATGCATTTACATCTAAATTTAAGTTTATTCAGTGATTTCCGTAAGCTCCTTCGAAATAAGCTTCACCTGAGTTTGAATCGCACCGATTTGAATAAGCAACCCCTAACCTCAGTGAAAGGGATTTCTTGTTCTGATTTACATCTCGGCAGGTTTCGCATGGCTTGTATATGCTCACCCAAACCAAATTTTAAAGTTTGAATATCCATGTTTTGTGCTGTTTGCAGTGGTGATGGTATAAAGCAATTTATTTACGTAGAATTCTTATAACAAAACTGAGGTTTTAATTTTAACATTCAACAATTAAAGTAAATTTCCAGATATTATTTTTACTTTTATTTTGAGACAGCTCCATTACAGCTATTAATAAGTAATTAAATGTGCATACTTTTAATTGTGTGAAATTCCTGTAGCTTCAGAAGTAGCGTTGCATACCGTAAAAGCGAGGACACCGATCTAGCTAAATGCTCATAAAATACACATTGCAGAAACAAAACAAACGGCGCTTTTAATACGCGTTTTATAATTATACCAGAATTCTAACGGCAGATTAGTTGAAGGGTGGGTGGTACAAGACAGGAGCTTTGACATTAACATCTACAAGATAGCACTTGAAGAGGGAGGCTGAGCTGTCACGCGCTATATTTGAAGGATGCTAAGTGTGTAACTCCGACAATAACTTATACGACAGGAGTTTTGACAACTTGACTTGTGTACACTGTTACTCTTAATGAGTTGTTTATGAGGAGTTATTCTAGTCTGCAAAGTTGAAGCTACAACAACATGCATTGTTTGCGGTACTTCGCGCTTTTAAATTAATTACGCTACCTGCGTAAACTGAAATAGTAAGAAAATCAACCAAAATAAATCGATATACAGCCCAAACAATAATTAATGCGGAAATAGCATTTCATGTAAGTTTTTAACTTTTTTTTTTTTTATTTAAGTTTTCCGGACCAGCTTAAAAGCTATACACAGAATTGTTCACTGTTTTACACTGATACTTCTCTCAATATTGGCGTTGTGAGGGCATCTCCACTAAAGGTCCTCAGTCACTAAGTTCGTCTTCTGATGATAGTAGATCCTGCGGTAGTTTACGTTTAATTCGTTGGTGGATAGATTTTTCTCCTAACATGTAATGGACTGCGCCTGGACACTCGCTAAGTTTAGTGTGAAAAGTTTTAATGCACTTTTTAACGTAAGTCTCCACTGTGGGAATTTGTAGATCTTGGTGTATTTGAGTATTTCGAACAAACCAAGGAGCGTTTGTTGCTATGCGTAACACTTTATTTTGAAATGTTTGTATTTTTTTCACTGTTGTTTTAGCCGCAGCGCCCCAGACTGGACTGGCATAAGTTATTAATGGCCTTAATAAAGATTTGTAAAAAGTTTTTAACTTAAAAACAAACAACAGTACAAACTTGAATTGTGATCAGATGGAAACATAATCTTTACTTTGCCAAAATTATTTTAACACAATAAAATTTTAATTTTTTTCCTTCGTCATTCGTAAATACTTGACTGGTAGTAGTAGCCTATTTATAAAATTGTAGCTAGTGATGGGCATAATCTTATGATTTTCATAATCAAATGATTGCCAATTGAATGAATTTAATAATCAAATGATTAATTCGGATAAAATCATTCTGGTGACCATGCGGTAAAAAGTAGTACAAACGCCCTCTGCTCGCTTCTCTAATGCTCCTATGAAATAATTCTCGTCCTTATCGTCTTTCCTCCGACCGCTTGGCAAAATAGCGCAAACCTTCCGCTTTGAATAGTATTTTTATTAATTTCACCACATTTCATCGCCAATTCAGGCCTGTTTTTCAGTAATATCTCTGTGAACCGCGAAAAAAAGGTAGATTTTTCTGTTTTATAAACCAAAAGGACAAAAAATATATGATTATAAATAATCGATTTTTTATTTTTTGTGTGTAGTGTAAGCTTTTTTTTATGAACAGTAGTATAGTATTATTCTTAATATTAATAAATTTCTTTATATTTTTATTATTTATTAATTTTTAGAATACAAAATTTTGTAATACGGCCCTGCGCTGTTATGACCACGAGAAACAAAACAGAGGAGTGGAAACTGCTGTGATTACTATTCCTAATATCAGTAATATCGGAATGTTCAAGTTTAGACATTTGTATCTCGTTGTACTTGCAACGCGAAACACGCCGCGGACGCCGTTTTTATGCAGTCGCATTACGGAAATTTTGACTGTATTAGTGTATTCCTATGAAAATTGCACCTGGTGGTGTCATCGTATCATGTATTTACACTGAGCATTTGCGTTTGGCTACTGTGCGGGGTATCGCTTCAACGCCGGCTTCCGAAATGGACAAAACGAATTGTAAAATTATTCGAATGATTTTCTGTGATACTTCGATAATCGAATGGTTGAATTATTTTCATACGAAATATCCTAATATCCCATCACTAATTGAAGCATGAAAGTGCCTGCAAGTTTAGAAAAACAAACGTGGGATACTTAATGTGTAAATTCCATCTATTAAACCTGTTTTCAGAAGATACAGATTTAAAATTTAAAAAATTCAAAATATGTGTATAGGATGTTTATTTATTTATTTCAGCCCATTTTTGTTGCTAAGGCTTAATACCGACGCTCGGAAATGAGACAACCACACGATAACCGCCATTTTACACTTTTGGTTAAAATGGAAACACTCCTCGTATATTTTAAGTATTAAAAATTTAGTTTACTAAACATTCAATTTATAAAACGTTGATAAACAGTGATCGACTAAGACTAAGTGATAACCGCTACAGGGTTCATCTACGAAACTAGTTTAAAAAAATAATTTTTCATAACATTAAAAGGTGCTTCAGAGTTAGTTGCACTTATTTAAATATTTTCAAAAAGGTAAAATTTGGCAAAGAACATTCTTCTCTTATATATTTTATGTATATAAAAATATGCGTGAACATTTTCGCGGATTTTTAACTTTCTGCATTGGGGTTCGCGATTTTTACGTTTAAAACAATTATTGAATTAACAAACCATTGTTAAATTATGCACACATTAAATATGTCTTTACTTACTATTGTTCTTGATACTTAATCACAGAGCTGCACATAAGCAGAGACCATACCTGAAATTTAAAAAAAAAAACAAAATTAAGTATTTGCATGTAAATGTAAAAGTTCATTATATTAGCCACTGATTTGTTGAACGTACAATAACATTACGAAGTTTAAATATGCAATGGTAAATTTCACGAAAATATGGGTTTCTTTACATCAAAGGAAGAGTGAAAAGTATATTAGAAAAAAAATATTTTATTTAACTTATTTCTGTTTAACCGGTCGATTTAGTAATTCTATTTCTTAGATCTTATAACATGCAAAGCACTTAGAGGGTGTCTTCTCTCTTTAGTTGAATTGTACACTATAGATAATTATGTAACATTGTTTTAATTATAAGTTAGATGTGGAAATAATTAAAACACAAAAGAAAATTATTTAAAACATTTAAACAACTACGAAAACAATCAAAAAAAACATACAAACGATTCTATTACTTAACATTTCCTTACATTACATTGATCTTATACCAATGACCAGGATTAATAAAACCTACCTACGGTGTTATGTCTCTGATTTTCCATCTTCGCTTGTATCAAAAATAAAACAAAAAAACTTATGTAACGTGCGCTTCCGGTTTGTATTTATTATAAAAGCTGTTCATAGATGCATTTTTGATATACTCCCACATTCCAAAGTGTATCGAAATCAGTCCAACCGTTTCGGAGATAAGTGGAATAGAACGCATCCACCTACCCACAGACATCTTTTAAAAACCACCTTACGAGTTTGTGGAATACAAAACGTATATTTCCATTAAAATCTCGAAGTTAAAAATGTTCATGAAATCAATGGGTCTAGGACACTTTGCCGAATGCCCACAACGTCGAATCGATTTTTTAAGGTCCACATCGTCGAACGTGCCCACAACGCCGAATGCTCGCAAGGGACACTTTTTCGAATGTGCCCACAATGTCGAAAGCTCGGGAGGGACACTTCGCCGAAAGTGTCCACAACGCCGAAAAATATTTGGTAGTGTTCACAAGTCCCGATGGTGCCCGAATAGCATGTTGTTTGTGTAAAACGTCTATAATGTAGAGCTCTGATTAACGTCTAATGAACACTTTGCGGAATGTGCCCACAACGTCGAATGCTCGTAAGGGACACTTTGTCGAACGTGTCCACAACGCCGAATGCTTACAAGGGACACTTTGTCGAATGTGGCCACAACGTCGCATTCTCGTAAGGGACACTTTGCCGAACGTGCCCACAACGCCGAATGCTTGCAAGGGACACTTTGTCGAATGTGCCCACAACGTCGAATTCTCGCAAGGGACACTTTGTCGA
The DNA here is from genome assembly GCA_958336395.1 of Ctenicera cuprea. NCBI lineage: Eukaryota > Metazoa > Arthropoda > Insecta > Coleoptera > Elateridae > Ctenicera > Ctenicera cuprea. The sequence goes on from OY284488.1 coordinate 29,007,138, forward strand.
CTGTGGCCACAACGTCGAATTCTCGTAAGGGACACTTTGCCGAACGTGCCCACAACGCCGAATGCTTGCAAGGGACACTTTGTCGAATGTGCCCACAACGTCGAATTCTCGCAAGGGACACTTTGTCGACTGTGGCCACAACGTCGTCCACCCATCGCTACTCATCAGCCATCGGCGTTGTTGTAATTTTCGGCGTCTAATAAGAGCATTCGACGTTGTGGGCACATTCGGCAAAGTGTCCTTTGCGAGCATTCGACGTTGTGGGCACATTCGACAAAGTGTCCCTTGCAAGCATTCGGCGTTGTGGACACGTTCGACAAAGTGTCCCTAGCGATAATTCGACGTTGTGGGCACATTCGACAAAGTGTCCCTTGCAAGCATTCGGCGTTGTGGGCACGTTCGGCAAAGTGTCCCTTACGAGAATTCGACGTTGTGGCCACATTCGACAAAGTGTCCCTTGTAAGCATTCGGCGTTGTGGACACGTTCGACAAAGTGTCCCTTACGAGCATTCGACGTTGTGGGCACATTCGGCAAAGTGTCCCTTGCAAGCATTCGACGTTGTGGGCACATTCCGCAAAGTGTTCATTAGGCGTTAATCAGAGCTCTACATTATAGACGTTTTACACAAACAACATGCTATTCGGGCACCATCGGCACTTGTGACACCACCAAATATTTCGGCGTTGTGGGCACGTTCGGCGTAGTGGGCATTGAATAACATTCGGCGTTGTGGACACGTTCGACGTTGTGGACCTTAAATAATCGATTCGACGTTGTGGGCATTCGACAAAGTGTCCAGGCACCAAATCAATGCTGAAAGTAAAAAAGCTGCCGGGCAGCCGCCGAGGGACTTTCCTCGCATTTATTAAAATTTTTGAAAATTATATTTGTATTTGAAAAATTTTTACATTTTCATGGAAATTTAGAATATTTTTATTATTCTCGAATCAATTTTAAATTTAAAATCAAAATTTTTGAACGTTTGAAGCTTTTGGGAAATTATGAAAAAAGTTTTAAAAACAATATTTGATATTTCGAAAATTGCGTGAAATTTTCAAAACTTAAATTGTAAAATTTTTTGGTTATATATTAAAAATTTCGGAGAAATTTTAAAAACTGTGGGAACTTGTAAAAATGTTTAAAAATTTGAATTAAATATATAGTAAGATTTTTGAAAATCTTGACAATTTCTTGGAAATTTAATAATTTAGACGTTTTTAAATAATGTTTGAAATTTTATAAAATTAGCAAAAAACACAAAATTTTAAAAATTATTAAAATTTAAAAAATTTTTAAATTATGAAAATGTCCGATTTTTAAAATTATTAAAACTTAAAATATTTTGAAACATTGAAAATTTACAAAATTTTTAAAAATTTCTGATTATTTAAAAAAAATTATGTGGAAAATTTTTTGAAAATATTAAATTTTTTTTGGTTTTAGTAACTTAATTATAAACAAAATATTTATTCGATAAAATCTAAAATAGATTTCATTATTTGGTACTAGACTTTATTTTGGCGAATATTCAATTAACCTGTTCAGGTATACGACCAAAAGAAACCTACCAGTGGTGTTTTATCAATGGAAAATTGTTCCTGTTGTCATTTAACATGCTGAGACCGATTTTCAAGCTGAAATCGTAAATTACTTAAAAAACAACAAATGGATGGTGGAGGGCAGTGGATAGTGGTAGCTAAACCAGGTTGCGCAGATCAGCTATTCGACATAGAATACTAAGTAACCTAATTACTTTTCCAAGCGCGTCTATACTGAAGTATAGCACCCCCCCCCCTTCACCCCATTTTTTAACGCATCCGCTTTTATGATATATTGTCTTTCCTAGTTGCAACCAATGTTTTTCCATTAAAATCTCAAATCGATTTTTCACGTCCTATAAACCTTTGGCTGATTGTTGTCTTTTTAGCCATTACTCAATCAAACTGTTCAGGTAAACGACCAAAAGAAAACCTCTCGATGATGTTTTCTCAATCAAAAGTTGTTTCTATTGTCATTTAACATGTTCATACTGATTTTGAGGCCAAAATTCGCAAATTGTTAAAAAAACAAGAAATCGATATGGGGGGTGATAGAAAGATTGCGTTTGTGCAGATCGGCTATTCGCCATGCGTAGAATACGAATGTAAGGTTGTTTTTCGAGCATGTCTATTTTAAAATAGAGCACCCCTCCTCCACTTCTTTTGGCGGTCCAACCTCATTTTCTTGCAGTGTCATCCAATTGCAATTACCAAGCTTTGAGCCAAATTTGGTTTTCCTGCATTATAGCGCGCGTCTAGACTGTAAAGTGTATACGGACACACAGACAGACACGCACAGACCCCGCTGCAGCGTCCGCTAATCGGTCTCCCAAAACCCTAAACCCTGCTTATTAGTTAAAATGTTTAGGTTAAAAACTTTGGCATAAAAGTACCTTTCTTTTATTCATAACTCGTATATCAGCCAGTAAACCTAAAGCGAAAAAAACTACACTGAATGAACGCGTTTGCTCCAAATCCAACATCGCGATCACAATACCTTCCTCTATAGCTATAATTTGTATAGTATAGCGAGGACGGTAAAAAAAATTATAGAAAGTTAGTTAGAAACCCTACTCTTTCTAAATATAGACGTACTTGTACAGTTCATAATGGGAAGAGACAACATTGTTGGAAAAATCTTCTGCCATTTGGTAAATGTACAAAAAGCAGCTTCTGATACATTTATCATTTTGAGCTTTTTTAAAAACTGGAACTTTTTGGTACACGATAATCGAGAACAATAAATTCATATTTCAAATAGATTGTCAAGTGACGATGAAAAGAGCAGATAGATAGGCCATCATATTTCTCACAAAATTACGATAATGTGTGAATATCATGCCTGTTATGTGTAAAAAGGGTAGGATTCTATTTCTGTATCGGTATGATGACTTTGGTGCGTTGTTTGGCCGCGTAAATCTCCAGCCTCGCGTGAGACGAGCATCTAAACCATTTGAAAAGTGCGTGGAATTGACTCGTAAAGAAAAAACGTCACTTTTTCAATATGGGCGGTTTCTCTGTTAAAACATCTATTATGTCATAACTTGTTCGTTTGAAAAGGATAATAACTTCTGCCACGAACTACCGGAAAGCGCGCATTCACAATGCAAATTGATATTATAAACAAAACTATACAAATGATATTCAAAATATTAAACATATTAATTAAAATATTCAGGTGTAACACCTTCAGCTCTGTTTCTGATCTATTTTCTTACAATACAATGAATAAATTTTATTTAAAAAATTTAAATAACCTAAATATTATTGAAACAAGAATAAATCTTGTGAAATAACACACCTAAATAGTTTTTGTTTATTTTTGGAATTTAGATTTAACGCCCATTCTAAATTATCACGAACAGTACAAGAGTTCCACAGACTTGTACTAAACACACTGTTAAAATAATTATCACGTTATTCACCCTGGAGGTGCTATTATGTCAAGAAATTATCGTAAAGAGGTTTTTGCAACATAGAATTACATTACACGCGATAAAATTTACAAGCAAAATTGTAGCGCACATAAAATACCTCAACAAAATTATGGTTGTGCATTTTCCATTAGAAGATTAAACTTTTCTGCATTACGTCAAGTGCATTCTTCTAGAGTGCACGATATATCTACTTTACAAATTAACTTTAGAAAACTACCATCAAAAAAAGCTGCAGAATCAGCAAAATAATTGGAGCAATACTATTCGAAGCCTGCGTGAAAGATTAACTAAGCACATCGAGCTTTAGCATCCTATCCAAGACCAGTTAAATCAAGTTTTAAATTTTAAAGGACCTGTGGATATTGAGAGAGCCATAAACCCCAGGTAATGTATGTTTAATTCGTGTAAATTGCTTCATTCGTGTCTGCGCATTGCGTGATCAGATCCATAACACTTTGCACACTCCTCTTTAGACGCTTCCTGATAATACTGACTTATTCTTTAATCTATTGTGTCTTCTAATGTCCTACAACACGAACTTGTTATATATGATGTGCTTCAGATGATTTGCTCTTTAAGATGAAATATGTGTTGGCATACTAGAGTGTTTCGATAGATACCGCGCAAAAACAATTCAGTTTCACATTCTTCACCTCGATAGTTACAGTTTATGTTATTCATGTTAATGGTCTTTTTATTCTTTACATTTTTTTAAATTTTTAAATTAATATTCTCGTATATCAAGAATTAAATGTTAATTTAAAAGAAATTAATTTATTGTTAGTAAATACTGTAGTATCTATATTCTATATATTAAATCCGGATCCCTTCCAACTGTCTAAGCTTTGACTACCGCCGGGCCCCCGCAGCCACAAGCCAGGTTGGCATGCATCCATTACATACGGCGCATATTTACTGATAGACCACTACAGTTACAGGTATTAATTAGCTAATGAATTTATAAGGTATGCTCAGTCGACTGTGCAGCGAGCGCAGAGAACATTAATTTGCGATGCGGGACTACGGCGATCGGGCGCGTGCAGAGCTCGGTAACTAACCACTTCATTTGCACAATACTGAAATCATTCCTAAAGAAAATTAAAGGCAATAATTGGACAAACAAATAGGAACAGCATTCATAACTTCTTATTATTCTAATAAGAATGGTCGAAGTACATTTTCAATAAACAACTAAAATACGTAACTCATGCTGCTGTTTCAACTAATATATGCTAGCAGTTGTGCCGTGTAAAACGCTAACATTTCATAATAGTATAGTAACATTTAAAGACTTAAAATTATCTCATATCAACACGTATAAATTGCGAATATGTTTTAACAACACAGAGAGAATAAACATTTTTAAGATGCTTTGTGGATTACACTTATATTAAGTTGATATTGCTGTACATAGACGGGAAAGTTTTCAAATTTTTAGGAGGTCTAAGAGAGCCTTAAGGAATATTAGAACTCAAATATTGTAAGCCAGAGGTGTGAATGCACTCACTTAATCCTCTCATAAAATGGATGTACCCTAGCCATAAGTATCTTTCTTGTACCAAAGCCGTGTATTGCATCTTGTTTGCAGAGCCAGCTAATCTATAATAAAAAAAAAGGAGGTCTAAGAGAGCTTTTTTGAATTTAGGCTTTAGTATATATATTTTTTTCGTAATGTACGGAAGTATTGAAACACTTATATATTAAATTCGGAATTGTCTCAACTGTACGCGACAACGGGCTTTTACGCGACAGATACGTCATTAAAATGTGGGCGAGGCGAAAGCCACGGGTCAGTGGAGGCACTATGGGAGGCCTGCCCCCTCCCCCCGAATTTCACTGCGTGCCCTTCCAATTACACTTTTAAAGTTTGATAGCGCCATCAAAACATCAACATGTGTTAGAAAAATTAAATAATTTCAGTTTATCAAAATTATCTAAATTTTTTGTAAAATTGATGAACTACAATGTACACTAGCTAATTATTTCTTTAATTAGGAATGTTTATTTGTTATAGTAAAATGCGAAATTAAAAGCTTTGTATTGGTTTGGTTGCTGATGCAGCATAAATATAATTGCATTATTGTCAGCAATCTGTGTTTTATTAACTTAAGTGAGCTAGAACACCACTGAAATGCAGAATATCAAATTACAATTTTGTTTAGGTTATTGTCTCTGCGATGTAATCTGATTTGATACATACATACATATGTAAATAAAATGGCAATATTAATATCTAAATTTTCTAACAGTTGTATTTTTGAATAAAATAGTTATAAAGTTGATAATACATCTGCTTTTCAAGTGCCCCCTAACTTTAACTTGGCCCCCTCTGCCCCTAATTAAAATTTTCTAGTGCCGCCACTGCTACGGGTTTAGTGGAAACTAATAAAATTATCAAATGTGGTTGCTGCAAATGTGACTGAACTGTATGAAATAATTTTAAAATAATACGCAAAAAAATTATGTCATATTGAAATTTAGGTATTTTAGGATATTAGGAAATAGTAACAGTATATTGCTATCCCATTTTTTGCATTTTTAAATATATAATATGCTATTAATAATATATTAGGCAAGAAAGGGTTTTCGACATGCTGCACGTAATTGCAACAAAAACAAATAAAAAAAGTAGCGAGGCTAAAGTGATGCATCCGCCACTTTAGATTAAAGTCTACTTTGTTAGTATTTTAGTTCTGGAAGCCTTAAAACAATTACTTTGTTTTAGTAGCAATAAATTTACTTCCCAGGGTTTCTACTCCTCCGTATGATAAATATAGAGAAAGGATTTGTTTTTGTGTGTTTTGCAGGACGACATGTTAATACATATAGATAGGCCAATCCTCTATCTCTTACGGTTCGACTAAGCTGAGCTATTCTTACATGTAGAAGCACTAAATACCGCATTTTAATCAATATCCACTCATGTGTTTCATGTAATGATACTAGTTAAAACTTTACCAATAAACTGCAACATTGTCTGTTCATTTTGTTGCCATCTGAGAAACTTACAGCTTCATTGATGTTTAGTCATAATTTCTGAAACAACTTCTGAAATTCATTACTACATAAATTTGTAACGACGTAAGCAGATTAATATCATAACTCAATTATGTCTTTAATAACAGACGAATTTACTATAACCACCTAGGTATGAATATGCAGAATGCTCCGCGACACGATGTCCATAGTTTTAAGATGTAAGAGGGTATTCAAGAGGGCATTTTGAGCCAATAATGTGTAAGAAACAAATATCGGGAAATGCTTCCTCTAAGAGATACAACCTTCTAAAGGTGATGACGACATATCACGTATTAATTAGTAGCTCCGCCATAAATTGATATTTGATTGAAGTTGTTTATGGGCATTTTACTAGTAATTATTTATAATTATTACATTTGTGGCTTGTTTTCGTTCAGCAAAAGCTGGAGGTTGTTGCAATTGTTATTTAACATGTTCATACCGATTATTAAGTAGAAATTCCTTAATTGTAGAAAAACAATTTGACGGTGGGGGTGATTGACCAGGGGGGGAGGAAAGAGAAAATCGAGCTTGCTCAGATCGACTATTTGACGTGCCTATATACGAATTTAACCTTCTTTGTCGGGCGCCTCTATATCGAATTGTAACATTCCTCCCCTCCGATCCTTTTTTGAGGAACCAATCTCGCTAGTTTGTTGTTTCATACCTCTGGAATTACCAATCTTTTACACCTAAATTGAGTTTCTGGGTTAATGTGTCTGGGCTGTAAAATGCATATAGAAGGTCTATTTTCTAGGGTTTTGGTAACAGAGCATCTAATACCTGTTTCTTGCCAGACTTCTTCATTTCTGAGCATAAAGACCATTTCGACAGCTCGAACCTTATGTCGTACTTTTGTTGTAACCGGCCACATTTCTGCAACGCATGGCAGTATATCTTCGACGATGCTATGGAATACTTATTCTTTTCTTTGTTGGTTTACTGACGTTATTATTCCATATTATCCCGTGTAATATTCTCGTGGTATTCTTCCTACTGCTATTCTGTTTGCTATATTTGTTTCACAAGTCCCATTTTTATTTAAGGTGAAAAAGTGACAATTTTTTATTGCTTCATCTTCTACTGTCAAATTGCCCACTTCTGCACCGATGCACATGTATTCTGTTTTACTAAAATTAATCTTTAAACCCTATTTCTCCTATTCTTTTTTTTATTTCCTCACCATATACTCCATATCATCTTTGTTTTGGGCAAAAACCACTGGGTTGTCCGCAAGTAGTAGTGAATGTAGCATCTCATTTCCAATCCTAAATCCCATACCTCCACATTTCTGATGCCACGTTTGCAAAGTTTGCTCTGTGCATGATGTAGTACAAAGAATGGTATGCTACAGCGCACAGTTTAAGAGCCACTGTGTGACGTCATCAAGTGTAAAAACAAGGGCAAATTTAAAAATTAATTCGCGTAAGTCTGCAGTCGGTGAATTTTAATCGATTTTACAACATATAAATATAATAATTTAGTTTCGATGATAAAATACAAATAAAATTCCGCTGGGAAACTACATTCTACATTGGATGTACCTATGCTCATAATAATATAATGTTCAATAAACAAAAAATTAATTTAGGTAGATCTGTAATTTATTACTTACTTTTTGTTTATGAATTCTAGCTTTACTTCGTTAAAGTCCATATATTTAATGAGTATCTGCATATAAAAAACTTAAGTACTTTAACAATATTTATTTATTTTAATCTTATGCGTATTTCGGCATGATTATATGTCATTGTCAGAGGTTATTTTATATTCTAATATAACCTCTGACAATCGCATGTAAACAAACCTTATACGTATTTCGGCATGTTTACATGCCATTGCAGAGGTTATATTATATTATATTCTAATATAACTTCTGCCAATGGTATGTAAACATGCCGAAATACGTATAAGGTTAAAATAAATTAATATTGTTACAGTACTTAATTATGTTATATACAGATAATGATTACTGACTTTTTGTCTTACTATTATAGTTAGGGCAAGTTTTTACATAGCGCTTCATAACAAAGTATATAAAGTAAATGAAACTTACTTTAAACATTAATTTGTTGACAAATTAAAAGCACCTAACCTCTTATCATTCCACTGGACATTAGAAACTGACAGAAGTACACGTACTGCGTATGCGCACTGATAAAAAACAGGGTTTCTCAACAAGTTCTTACACTTGCGCAGAAGCTGACGAAATTTGGTCCTAGCAACAGCATACCATGTTCTATACTCTATCATGTCCCAGAATAACTGTGTCTAACTTTCAGAAGTGATAGAGGGCGTGTAATTAAACATCTTTTAGTAATAAACTAGTGTCCGGAAATACTTCCGTATCGAGATAATACGACATTAAGGAAACGAGCACTTGAAATAATCTCAATGTAGAAAGTAACGATTTTATTTTAGACACAGTAGAGGAGTTAGTGACTCGAATTATTCTTGCTTTTGATGACATTCGTGATCGTCCGCAGACATTTCGAAAAATTAGTCGGTCAATCACACGTCGTCATACCTTGTTGGTCGACAATGGCGGCCGTAATTTTGAACAAGTTTTATAATTTTTGTGTAATACCATTATCTTAATATTAATAATAATAATTGCAACCGCTGGAAATAAATAAAATCGTTACTTTCTACATTGAGATTATTTCAAGTACTCATTTCCTTAACCCTTTCGTTGCGTACGGTGAAAACGCTTCCATTCCCAGAAGCGGGCTGGTTTTTTGGCTTGTTTATTATTTCCATTTAGCTAGACAGAGAAAAAAAAATTGGAAACGACGGCGCTATTTGTAGATTCCCGAATGCTTCAGCTACGTGCTGACCTGCGCAGAGGATCGTTTGCCACACGCTGGCTCTGCAGGCAATGTAAATGCGAAGCAGTGTCTGACACGGATCCGTGCCGGGCGCACTGAGCAAAGAACGCCTGTGGCACGGATCCGTGCCATACGCAGCGAAGGGGTTAATGTCGTATTATCTCGATACGGAAGTATTTCCGGACACTAGTTTATTAGTAAAAGATGTTTAATTATACGCCCTCTATCACTTCGGAAAGTTAGGCACAGTTATTCTGGGACACCCTGTATATTGAACAATAGTGGTGACGTGGTACACCCTTGATAAAGTCCCTTGGTAACGTAAGTTTATTTCCTATTTTCATTTGGACTCTTGTATTCCTATATACATATACGTCCTAAATTTATCTATTTACCAGGTATATTTAACCTTCTCATTGCCGGCCATAGTTTGGATCTAGTAATACCATACATAACATCAATTATCCCAGACTGCTCAATTTTGCAGATAAGACCTTCTTCATTGGGAGGGCAAAATCGGCAAAGAAGGTAAAACTGGTATGTTTTTACACGTCGTCGAATCGAACGGTTTTCGTAATTAGATATTCGTGAAACAACGAGTTCGCAGAAAACTTACTATTCACTCAATATGTGAACATAGTTTGCTATAATTATTGCTACAGATCCCTTAAAGATAAGTCCTAATATCTCTTAAATTCACCGTTATTGGACGTTTTGGTATTAGAAATTAAGTTATCTGGACGCAGATATAGAAAACCAGGATCAAGTTATGAAGATTTATTGTTTTTTATAACAGCACCAACTGTTTACTTTTAATCTTGCCTTTGATAATGACGTGTAAACACGTTAAAATAGTATAAGGCTAAAATAAAAACCTGTTGAAGTTAAGAATTGTTTTATTTACAGTAAATTAGAATGAACTTCAACGAAGTAAAGCTCGAACTTATAAATACTATTAAACTGCCTTTCGTAATAAGAGTCTAGTGTGCAGTAAAGCCTACATAAATAGTATTAAATCTTTGTAACCGGTAACACGTCACGTTTAGAACCTAGTCGATGGAAACAATTTCTTACACGTTGTACTGTTAAAGCCTGATCACAAAATAATGATATGAAAATGACAATGTGGGAAATTACAGGTGTATATAGCATATGCATAGGGAGAAAATAAGGATGATCATGTTGCAGAATTGAGGTGACAGAATTACAGTATATCAATAATATGCATACTATAATAGCAACCCCTACATATATCAGAAGCGTAAAAAATTAGAAGTGCTAGTGCAAGTCTTTACATGTAAAGGAAGAAAATCTAGATTGCTTTTTTTGTTCCTGGCAATCGTTAAGTAAAACGCTACATTAATATGAATTAATATTTATATATATGACTGCAACATACCGACATGCAAAAACATCATCAAATATAATAACTGACGCATCACATTTAAGGTTGATTGTTTTGCGGTTGCAATATTTCCATTATCCATATACTAATTGTTTTTATTGTCATGAAAAGTGGTTCGAAGAAAATATCAAATAGCGGTTAACAATTTACAATTGTATAACTGTTACATGCAATAATTATGAAATTTGCAGATAAAATAATCTCATTTGTAAAAGCTATCTGTATAATTTGCTGTTCTAAAGCTTAATTATTTTGTCATCCGCTATGTTATTTGTAAGTTCCTTGAAAACGGTAGTAAATAAAGTAGGTTACGAGCGCTACACAAAAGAATAATATTTCTGGAAAAAATTAGAAATGAATAACCTCAATGAACTCAGGATGGTGTAATTAAAATATAAACAAAGAAAGCAATGAGAAAAGTAGGACATTACAGCGGAGGAACAGCTATGCACTACGGCAAACGCAGCTGGTATTCAGGCTGCGAATAGGAGTTTAATAATAAAAGAGCGAAAAACCAATAAAGAACAGTACGTTTTAATATAGCTTAAATAGAGTTTACTATGTTTAGCAATCTTAAATCTTCTAAAGATATCTGTTGTACATGCTCAAACGGTGTACTGTTTTTATTGCTGGATTTCTGTAAAAATCGACAACTTGGCAGTCTATATTTAAAATCGTGATTTAAAAAAGCAGGCTTAAACTTTTTCATTTGAAAAAAACTGGCCAAAATAATAAATTTAAAATTCATCTGCTTAGTAATGGCATGGAAAAACTTTTGAATATTGGCAAATATTAGAGTAAAGTATGAACCAATTTGCTAAAACAATTATTACGTTTTTTTAATTTTTTTGGGAAAAAATCATTTTACTTTTTAATATCGTTTCCTGCTCGCTCAACGCACTTATTTCAACGATGACCCAAAGCAGCAATGCCGTCTTTGTAGGTCGATGAACTCAAGTCCTCAAAATAGCTATTTACAGCATTGATCACCTCGGAATTGGATGAAAATCTTTTACCGCCGAGCCATTTTTTCAGGTTTGAAAATAGATAAAAATCGCTGGGAGCCAAATCTGGCGAATAAGGCACTAATTCGAATCCCAATTCATGAATTTTGGTCATGGCGATTACAGACGTGTATGCAGGTGCGTTATCTTGATTGAAAATCACTTTTTTTTTCGCCAAATAAAGCCGTTTCTTTTTGATTTTGTCGCTCAATTGCTGCAACAAATTGGCATAATACTCGCCATTTATTGTTTTTCCCTTTTCCAAGTAGTCGACGAAGATAATTCCATGAGAATCCCAAAATACAGTTGTCTTCTTCGGTGGCGGAGCACCTTTGTGTGTCCATTGTTTGGACTTTTCCTTGGTTTCGAGAGTGTAATGGTAGACACAGGTTTTATCGACGGGTATGATATGGCGCAAATAGTTCTTCAAAGTGCGGCGAAAACGTGCCAAAAGGTCGCGAGAAACAATCAAACGATTTAGTTTTTGCTCCAGTGCAGTGTGAGCAAACGCGGCACCTAACGCGCGGAGTATTTTTGCATTTCCAATTCTTCAGTTAAAATCTTGTTCACACTGTCATTTGAGATGCCCACCACGCTATCTCGCGCACTTTTACTCGACGGTCATCCAATATGAAACAGAAGACTTTTCCAATCATATCCAGCTTAGTAGCCGTTTTCGGACGTCCACTGTGGGGTTCGCTTTTTGTGCTCACACGACCACGCTTAAAATCGGCAACTCAGTTTTTAACCATTGAAAACGAAGGAGCGGACTTCAAAAATGTCGAATCCAACTCTGCTTTGATTTCGGTTGGTGTTAAGCCTTTCAAATGAAAGTACTTTATCACTGCTCGCAATTCAGTTTTTACCATTACTTACGAAATCACTCGAGACGGTCACTTTGGCGCACTGTCAAACACAAACCAATTGACAGATCGCTCTATACTGTAATATTTAACCTAAGAAAGGATGGTTCTGAAAAATGGTGGCAAATTCCGCCGAATTAGCGCCATCTCTGTATTAGGCCACGTACATTTCGAACGATCCTCGTATAGAGGAAGGAATCGTTGCAACTACGGTGACAATTTTTGATAGTCTTTGCAGAAAATATGAATAGGCTGCAATACAGGAATGTTCTTCACAATTCCACTTCAGTATAATGTATACTATTAACATCTATCTTTTGTAAAACACCTTGTCTATTAATAAAACGAAGAAAACTTAAGTCAAAAATGAGCGATGCACTTTGCCTGAACTTTCTTATACTTTAGAAATTGTTACTTAACGTATTTTCAAAAGTATTTTTGTGTTAACCATTTATGTGAGTGACAGTGACTGTAGGATTACACCACTCCAACACGTGGAAGTGAAGAGAAAAAAAACTAACTTTTTGATTTTTGAGTAAAAGATACTTTGGGATTAGACAGAATCAGAGACCAAAGAAAAAATGTCAGACTAAAATCGCTCGAGGAGGGCAATTAAGGAACTGATTTCCTAAAATCTGCCGTATTCAAATTTTAACAAAATGGGGTTTTGGGAGGGTAGTTTTTTGTTAGTTCCCAGCGATTTCTCCAATTTATTCTGTCCCAAATCTACCACGTCCCATGAAACATAACTGAGAAAAGTTATCCATTGGTCTTCTTTTCTTCTTCTTTTTCATCTACTTTTTCTTCTTCCTCCCAGGAATAATCATTTGACTGTTCCGGGATCAAAGTATTGCTATCCTTTTCCTTGGTCTAATATTATGCATTCTTAAACTGTTTCCAGGAATCTCATTACGGCACTTTGTATTTTGCGTTCGTTTTTATTTTTTAAATATTACCTTGCAAAACTTATTTTCTTGTTTCCTCTTTTGTTGTTTATTCATTGTGTCACAAATCATTTAAAAACGGTGTAGTTTGTTCCCATGTCCTTGTCTGTTTCAAAACCTATGTCGCATCATAAGTATTAAAAGTGCGACACTTGTTGCAAGGTTTTGTTTATCATTTCGTATACTGTTTTGGTCCCTGCTAGGTGTTTCACAGAATGCCGTGATTTTGGTTTTCTTCTGAAAAATTCGTCAATTACATTCTGTGCATATTTGGTGTAAAGCAACTTTTGTATTACCACCTGGTCGTCAGCAAAGTGTTGTGCTTATTCTGTTTCATGCGTATGCCTGGATTAACGATAGTTTCCCATTTCCTTAAAATATGATCAATATCTACGTTAGCCTTCACTTAAGGCGTGAGTTGCCAGAACAAATAAATTAAATGCTGCCTCTGAAAGGCACGATTATTTCTTAAGAAATTTTAAGATACGGCGATTCAGAGTGCGGTCTCCTACTTTTATAATTATTGTTGTGTTATCACACAGGCTTTTTATGGATTTTTGGAGGTATTTAAAGTAGGGTCTCTCTTCTATTATACTCTATAATTTTTGCAGTTTGCGCAGGTCAAAGGCATTTTCGAAATTTTCAAATGCTAAGTAGGTTTCTAAGTAAAATTCTATTTTTTCTATTATCTATTTTAACGTAAAAACTTCGCGTATACAGCATCTGCCCTTTCTAAAGCCAGCTTGCTCATCTAACAGTAATGCCTTCGAGATATGAGAAAGTTTATTATTAATATTTTGCCAAATACTTTGTAAGCAGTATTTAGAAGGCTTAGCCATCTATAGCTATCACACGAACTTTTATTGCTTTTCTTACATATAGATATAGTCCGGATTTCTAGTCCAAAATTTTGTCAGTATTTAATTATGAGGCAATCAATTATTAAGCAATTTAGACATTATTCATTTAAATATCTAGTTGGCGAATACCTAAACTTCTTAAATGCATTATTTACGAGCTTAGAATGGTAACACATCCATATGTTTGACCTTAATGTAGCTTGTGCAGGTAGTTATTATTTATTTGGTCAACTGAAATTAAAGTTATTGTAATAATCAAATATAAAACAGGGTTCATAAGTGTAAGTCAAAACAATTTTATATAACTGCAAAAGTATTTTTTTTAATTGAAATGTAAAATAGCAACCACGAGTTAATAAAAATAGAACGTATAAATCCATTAATACAACGAGAAAGTTCTAATAAGAAAAATTTTGAACTATCAACAATCATAAAGAACAGAAAACCACCGTTAAATAAAAACCTTGAGAATTGCAGTACATAACAACAACTTTTTTAAATTCTCATCCGAAAAATTAGTTCTCTTTTCCAATATGTTTCACGTATAAGTTAATGGATTTGAGTACGCCCATGCTTTTTGTTTACTTATTTAATTTTACCGAAATTGTTTGCTCTTCTGCGATTAAATGTCCGTTCTTTACATATAGATATTACTTTGAATTTTTTTCCTCCGGTATCATGCAGTTTTTCTAGCACCTACAGGGTGGTTTTTAAGTACCTCAGGATATTTTAAGTGGTAATTCCTTGGATTACTTTAACAAGAAAAGTTCATATGGCCGTAGGTCCAAAACGGCTTAGTTTTCAAAATACTGTTAAAGAGTTTAAAAAATTTGTTTTTTCTATTTTGGTTCTTTACTGACTACTTTATGAAACTCATTTGGATTTCATAAAGCAACTCCTAAAAGAATTCAAAATTTTATTTTGTTAGGTTGGTGACAACCATGTGACAACAAAACCTTCACGCGTTATAAACATAACCTTCAAATTGTAAGTTCTAAAAATTAAGATTATTTTCCGCTACTTGGCGTAGCTCGGGTGGGGTGCAAGATAATTCTTCTTCCATCTTATCTTCAAATCTTAGGTATTTTAAAAATTAAATAACTCTCAAACACAGTTTGTCTCAATTTTAATTTGACAGTAGTTTGAATTGTTTGAAATGTGTTTTAAATGTTACCAACAGCCACATAACAAAAACAAAAAACCAAAAATTTTCCTAATTGATTATATTTTTAAATTAAAATATAAAATAAGGTAATTTTTAACTTTTTTGGACCAAAATAGAAAAAATAGTATAAAATACACGTTTCATAAGACATTTAAGCGCACTTGTCCATTAGAAAACTCGCCGCAAGCGGCTCGTTTTCTAACTTGGACGCGTGCTCTAAAATCATGTCTTATGAAACTTTTAATATACTATTTTTAAATCTCCAATACGGTTTAGAATATTTTAAGGTACTGGGTGATCGTAAAAAAATGATTCAGAGCAGGCCATGATCGAAGTGTTAAGGTTGGCAATATTTAATATAAGCCAATTGTCAAATGTTGACAGCTGTAAAAAAATTTTGTTAGATACATTAAGTTAAATGTATCTAACCAAAAATTTTTACAGCTGTCAACATTTGACAATGGGCGTATATTAGGTATTGCCAACTTTAACACTTCGGTCATGGCCTGCTCTGAATCATTTTTTACGATCACCCGGTATTTGGAGAACTTATGCAATTCATAGAGAGACACTTTTTTTACTCTACAAAAAGATTTACATGTCACAGGCGCGCGGCGTAGATACGGGTAATCGGTTCGGTATTTTACTAACAAAAATCGCTTGCGTTTTATGCGTAAGATAAGCCCTTTTCCAGAAATATACAGAAAACCATCAACAGACAAGTAATTTTCACCCATTTTGACTATTTGATAAATAAAACGGAAAAAAATTAAGTATTTAATTTTGTAAGACAAGAAAAAAACGTAAAATAAGTGCCGTAAGCACTGAACTATACTTATACTGGAACGCGCACTGGCGGTCTCTGCCATAGAAAAGAAGCGAGCCGAGAGAGATAGCGCGCAAGGATCATTCCTGTCCTTTTCGTACCGCCACGCGCATGCGCTGCGCGAGGGAGAAGACAGCGGTAAAGCTGTCAAATCATGACAATCGACTGCTCTACGCATGCGCATACTCTCGAGAGTAGGATAGAGATGATCCTTGCGGCCCTCTCTCTCGGAGCGGGCTGGCGGGCCGAGCGCGCGTTCCAGTATAAGTATAGTTCAGTGGCCGTAAGTGAAGATAGTTTGTGAAATTATTTAAAAATATTATAAAAAAATTATTATTAGAAAAAAATTAAACACTTTAAATGGTTTTCTGCAATTTTTATAAATGGTCAAAACACGCAATTAACCAACTTTTTGTCGTTTCAATGAATTACCTAATTTTAATTTTGCGTTTTATTTATCAAATAGTGAAAACGAGTACGAATTACAGGCGGCTGTTTGGTTTTCTGTATTTTTCTGGGAAAGAGCTTGTCGTACGCATAAAACGCAAGAGATAAATTTTGACTTAAAATAAAGGTTCAAAATTTCAAAACACAGTGGCGTACCATTTGTTTAGTAAAATACCCAACCGGTCACCCGTATCTACTCTATTGCTTTTATAAAAGTCTTTCTGTATAGTAAAAAGTGACTCTCTATGAGTTACAAACGATCTACAAATGTGGTTGGAATATTTTTAACTAAAAACTAAATTTTTAATCTATTATTGATCTGAGGCCCCAAGTGTATTTGTACATTTCTTTCTTTCAAAAAAGGTATTTGTAATTTTAAGGTCATAACACTCTCATAGTTTCTTCTCATTTTAGTTTAATTGTTCTTCTTCAAAGCTGCTTACTATTTGTGGTATTTTCTATTTTACCACTCCAGAATTAATGTCTCCGGCAATTATTATGATTAGTTTTTATTGCTCTGTCTAGATCGTTATAAAACTTTGCACCTTCTTCTGTCTTCCCCTCCCCAAAAGCGTATACTCCGATTACCTCTTTTCCTTGTTAACTTGGTCTCCGTTTAGTCTACCCGACTTATTTCTTTGATGCTTTCCAGTACGTTTCTTTTTGACCCATTGCTATATTTCCCAAAGTATTGGGATTATAGCTGAGCCTAGTGCGAGACGAGCGACGGTCATGTCACAAGTCAATTGTTTCATATCGCAGGTTACAGCTGCCAGTGGTGGATGAAAAAGCGTGATTTCAAGCAGTTTTGTTCTAAATTTATGATTAATATTAATAGCGTTGCACATAAAGTCTTTAGTTTGAACAATGGATATTGAAACTGATGTAGTGTAATGGATGAAGCACATGCAGAAAATTCTACTGGTGCACGAAAGAAAGTTGGCGTAGTATTACAGACAACTGGCTTGTGGAGTACAGCCGATTTACGGAAACTTCAAAACTTGCCTCTATAGATACTAATATGTTTAGTAATACTCGCACAATGTACTTCTTTTTATTTAGTGTAACATTGGTCAAACATGTTCTCTTTATTTTTAGAAACACGTGTTATATTTCCGTAAACAAACACGCCCAGCAATCTGTTTGTCAAAACCTAACTACGTGAACCCCCTAAATATTGCTGCACCTAAAATTAAATTGCAAATCTTATTCTACTATCACTCATGAGCAATTTAACTTAAAGAGAAATGTTTCACCGCCAAACGTTTGTTACATTAAGAGACACGTTTTCAAAAATTCACAGAAAGCGTCTCAGGGAAATTAGCCGAGGTATCAACCAAATTGCACCTCATCTCAATCTCTACGGGCCTTCAAAATTGAAATTATAGTTCTAATGAAGATTGTTGTAAAAAAAGATCGTGTGGTCAGTTTTTGATCTAAATTTTTCTCAGTATTTGTAGAATTTTTAAAATATTATGTTATCTAGGACTCATTATAATGATTAAAGTTTATGTCGATCTGACAACTCGTTTATGAGTAACTGAGTAACGATGCGTTAAAATCAAAATTATCAAATGGGTAGAACACGATACCGTTTTCTATCAGTTCTGCTTATAAATTAAATACATACAATTTCTAAAAAAATGCACAAAAAAACATGTCTAATTTCCGCTTCGGATTTAAACTTTCCCATACCTTCGGTATACGGTATTGATTTCAAGAAAATTATCGAAATCAATATTTCAACGAAAATACACGTCTTGAGGCTCAAGGAAGAGAAAACAATTGTTTTTAAAAAGTGTCTGTCTATGACTGGGTGCGTGGGTGGGTGTGTACTGTGTAACGCCTCTAAAGGCAAAAGTAGTGAACCAATTTTAATGAAATTTTAAATAAAAAGGTATATCGATAATTGTAGTTCTATTTAAGGTTTTCAAAAAAAATCTGAAACCGGAAGCGGAAGTTAGACATGTTCTTTACCTAGCGGCTTTTTTTTGCAAAAATAAATTTTGAAAAGTTGAAAAGAACGTAAAGCACATCGAAAATTTATTATCAAATTCTCTATTTTTAAACTGGCGGCCGGGCCGGTACGATTTTATAAAACTCGACTTTAACGCCCATTTACTCAAAAATTAGTTGTCTGATAGGGATTAACTACAACTTGTTTGTAAGATTTTTGTGGGTAGTAAACGATAAAACGAAATCTGAAAACGGTCCCAATGCGCTGTTCACCACAATTTTAAAAATTTTCAAATATTTTTCAAAAACCACACACGAGTTTTTAAACTTTTAAGCTGGTAGAACTCAAGATTGGCTACAATTTGGTTTTTTGCTGAAAGCTATATTTTCACTACGGCGCGGCGACCCCTTCTATGAATGTTGAAAAGTCTTGCTGACCCTAATAAAGTACTTCAAACAGTTTATCAAACTGATAAAAATTTATAACGATCAGCGTTTGCGTTTTTGAATAAATAATTAATTTTACATCTTAAAAAAATTCCTGGAAGGTGTCAAAGTAAAATTTAGTAAATTAGTAAAAAAAAATTGTAGTTCACTGCAAGCTCTATCGGTTCAGAAAGTTTAAAAAAAATCGTGTGGGCAGTTTTTGTAAAATATTATATGTTTTAAAATTTTCAAAACTTTGAAGCGGCGCTATTGCGATCGTATTCAGATTTTCAAAATTAATTTTACTTCATCGTATACCACCCACAAAGAGCTCTCGAACAAATTGTCCCGATCAGACAACTACCTTTTGAGTAAATGGGCGTTAAGGTCGAGATTTAAAAAAAGTTGTAGCAGCCGCCAATTTAAAGCTAAAGAATTTGGTAAAAAAGTTTTTGATTTGCTTCAAGTTCTCTCAGATTCCGTGGGCAAATTACCAAAATTTAGTTTTGGAAAATAAAACGCTACCAAAAAAACATGTCTAACTTCCGTGTCCTGTTTCGGATTTTTTTTAAAAGCTCAACTAGAACTACGATTTTCGATATAGCTAATGATTTAAAATTTCATCAAAGTCGGTTCAGTAGGTTCGCTTTTAAATGCGTCACACACTCACACACCTACTTTTGACGTCTATTTATACAAGAACGAGTTATAATGTAAATGACCTAAAACTATACAATATTACAAGCTAGAAGTTTTGAAACTACTAAAACCATGAATTGAAAAAAATCAACATTTTGACAAAAATTCATCGGAGAATTCAGCTTTAAAACAATTCGACACCGGAAGCAGAAGTAAACATGTTATTTGGTAGCATTTTTATCTGAAAAAAAATTTATAAGCTTGAAAACGGAATCAGATAGAAAACCTTATGATAAAGCGAGTGTTTTTCTTGCGAACTTCCTTCAGTTCAAAATAGCGGCTGCTGCGATTTTTTGAAAATTCTTGTTTTAACGACCTATACCTCAAAAGCAATTCGGCAGATCGGGATAAAATTTGGCATTGTAGTAGCTCTAAGGAGACACAATATTAGTCCGTACGAGAATTTTTACACGCATGAAAATTCAGCAATTTTCAAAAAGCGAATGCCAAAAAACTGACTACACGAATTTTTTATGTATCAGAGGCTCATAGAGGTGGCGATAAAGCTATAATTTGGTTCTGGTCCCAGTCCGCTAATTACTATGTGAAGTTATCTATGAATATTTAAATATTTTGCCTTTGACGTCTATTTACTCAAAAATGAGTTATATTGTAAATGGCCAAAAACTATACAACATTACAAGCTAGGAGAAGTTCTGGAATTACTATAACCATGAATTAAAAAACAATTAACAATTTGACAATTACCAAAACATATTGCTCAAAAGCTGGTAACACGACGATTTTTTAATTTCTATATGTTCTACTAGCTAGGGATGAGCTACAATTTGGTTGGTGTCCCAGTTCACTAATTTCTCTGTGACGCCTTCTATGATTTTTTGAAAATCGTAAATTCGTGTCCTGTTATTTAATAAACGAGGGACGATAAAAAATTTAAATTTAAGTTAAATTGCTCATGAGTGAGAGTGATAGTAGAGCAATATTCGCAACTTAATTTTAAGTTGCGGCAATATTTAGAAGGGTTAATTTTTCTTCCTCCCACCAAATTTTTGCGGACGAATTTGCCTTTCCCTTTTTTGATTGTCAGAAATCCCAAGAAATCTCTTTTAAAACAGAATAATAAGAATACCAGCAACAAAAATTGGAAAGTCCTTGGGCAAACCCTTTATACAAACATACTTTTAACATATGTTACGGCAATTAATTTCTAAAGCATAGGAAAGTCCCACGAAGAGCTTCAAATGGAAAGGTGGTGGCGCACACGCATTTTTTGGGATTTTAATGATACCCATAACTTGGTGTTTTTTTTTTAATTCTAGCCTTTATTTAACATTTAATATTATTCTTTAGCAAAACGTTTTTCAAACCTCAAAAATAACTTGAAACACAAGTTTTTCAACATTTTCCATTGTGTAATCGCTTTTCTTTAATACGAGGTGTACTTTTACCGAATAATAACTAACAAGTGTTGATTAACAAGTTCTATCTGCAATTTACTGCAAGTAGATAGAATCTTGTACCCAAATAGTTTAGCATTTTGCATATAGAACCTTGTTACACTAACTTAAAAAAATTATAAAAATGTCATAATCCTGTAATTCTGATTACAGCCTCCAAGTTGAATATTTTCAAGAAATCAATACATCCCTATTCCTTATACTGAAAGAATTAATAAACTACAAACAAAACGGTATATATAAAGAAACATAATTTACAAACGCATTGCATACATTTAATGTTACAAGAGTTTATATGAGAGTAAAGCTGTCACCCAACGCATATCTATACGATACAATGCAGCAGATTTCGTCCGACCAGAATGAAACCAATTTTCTAGAAATCGCTATCTTTTCCGCGTTGCAGGAAAAACATCACCTCGGGCACTTCGACGTTTTAAAGTAGTTGCAAGAATAAAAGTGCTTTAAAAGGTAAAACCACGTCAAAGTGGGCAGAACACATTCTATAAAGTTTCGAATAACACGCCGAGTCGGAAAATTCAGAATGGAGAAATAAAAGTTGTAAATTTAAAGTATCCCATTTTAGAGAGAACATTTGAGAGCAGTAAACTTCGTACTCTGTGGACACCATCCACTGGCCCGAGGCTCTGTGATATCGGACCCGAGACACGCTCCTGCTAAAGTGCTCTGCCCCCCATCGAATATCTCCCATGCCCCGTAAGCCCCCGGCGGAGAATTAACTGCTCCCCCGCAGCGTGCTGATTGCTGAACCTGCACTGCATGGCGACACTCTCACAATCATATCACAATAAAAGATATACAGAGTTGGTCAATTTTGAGAAAGTAACCAGCCATATAGTAATAAAAATTTACTCCGCCACTATATTTCACTATTTTGCAATAAATATAGTTAAAACCGAGATTCTTTCCGAAATAAAAATATAATTGCGATAGAAAAATATTCAGGAAAGACAAAAAGGAAGGTAAAAATACAAACCAACATAAATTTATTCTGTATTTAATCTCAACTTTCTTATAAATCGATGAATTTTACGACACAAAACTTTTTTAATAAAAAAAAACTGTTTCACCACTCCACTTGTAGAATTCACATGCTAAAGATGTGGTATTAACATATTTCAGCAGAAAGGAGTTTCCTATCTTTCATCCTGTATACGGAAGCTATAAAAGGGTTGCTCGGATCCGATAATTGGCTGAAACTGAAACTGCAGTGCAAACTGAAAGTTTTCTTTCTCGTCAAAACAACAGCTAAAAGCGGAAAAGACTTCATTTAATTTATTGCCTATAATTTTGCTTTATTGTTCGAACTTCTTTGTTATTGAAGCCATACCGAACTGATAGAAAATCTTTACAGAGGGATGGAGTTACTTGCTTGGAGTATCAATATTGCCTCTCTGCTTTTTAGAAATACGCAAAATTACGAGTGAAGCTGATGTATATGATATTAGACGGATACATAGGGAAAAATACATCAAAGCACTTCCTCTGTAGTTTACGATCCTTTAAATATAATTACCTTTTTTGTTTCAGTAAATATTTTTAAATTTATAAAGATGTAGTCTAAGAGTAAACTACATACTACATAAGATCAAATGTTTCGGGCATGCCATGCCATGCCATGCCAGTCGCTCCAGTGCTCGTACGCGTAATACCAAAGCGCTTAGTTTGTTATAGCGGTACTTGCTTTTTATGGGAAAATTAAATTTATGTATAAATTAGTGTTTTTTTCATATCAGAGAAAGGCAGAGAAACATAGAAAGTACGGAATAGAAGTCGTCTCTTGTTAATACTATAGCTTGGGGTTGGCACCGTGACCAATTAAGCGCCCTACTTTTCACAAGTTTAGAAAAAGATTTAAAATAAACTGGTTGTGCTGACTAGCATAATGCGGTAGTATCCCACTGAGAATCTAGCATGAGAAATACTATAGTTAGAAATTGAAAATTGTTTTGAAAAACATATTGACTTTTATAGTTTTTGTAAAAATATTCCTTGGAACACCTAAGAACAAATAGAAAAATTCATTAACCAAAAATTTGTGGAGGAGAAGAAAATTAGCTGTACCTAAAAACTTAGATTAGAATTTCTTTTTATAATCACTTATAAATAATTCTGTGTAAACAACAGCAATGTTTTTTGACCACCGTTTGTTATATAAATGGGCAAAATCAATAAGACGTCGCAGAAAATTTAGTAAATTGGAAATACTAATCAATTTGTAGCCCATTTAGAGCTTTATGAGCCTACAAAAACAAAACAAAGAAACGTATTGTCAGCTCTTGGGCAATGTATTTTAATGAATATTACAAGAATATTGAATTTTTTTCCCTTAGCAGTTTCCATGATTCCAAAATTTTCGCAGATAGTAGTATTACACAGGCTAGAGATATTACAAAAACTAAAGTTTGTTCCGATGCTACATTTAAAATTTTTCGATTTGTCTTGGCGCTCTTTTATAATATTTAATTCCCAAATTTTAACACTTCGCATTAGAAAAAAACATCATAGCAAATAGACGCATTTGACTTCCGTTTCCGAATCGTAAAAAAACTTGGACACGATGAATTTTTGTTGTAGTAAGGTATCCTAATTTTCATTACTACTAGTTCCTATGATTTCTACTTACCCACACAGAGACATGTGCGCACACTCCCACGCACGCACGCACTCGCACACACACACAGTCAGACATTTTTTAAAAAACCATTTTTTGAGTTTCTAAGAGTATATTATAAGCAGAAAGGTGAACAAATTGCTTTACGATTTATTGATTCCACCATTATTTTTTGGATATTTTTGAAAAATCTGAAAATGATAAGAAACAAACATTCAAACTGAAATTTAAGTAATTAATCAACTACTGAAATAAATCAATGATAGCTTACAAAAAACAATAAATAATTCAAAATAATAACTGAGGAGAAGACCAATTACAAATGTTGTTCGAAGTGTCTGAAAAACTGAAATTTATATGTTCAATTAAGCTATTGGCCGTTGAAATTTGTTTCATAATTTTGTATCGTGCAACGCTTCAACCCTTAAATTTGAATTTAAATGTTTTTCCCTATGATTTTTAGTTTTTTCGAGACTTTAATAACCCCAAAGATATTGGCCGAAAAATTGTAGAGGAACTAGGTTCTGGTCCTAGTTCGTGTCCGTGAATTTCGAAACACCCTATATATTCCCATACCGGAAGTAAGGGAAAGTAAAAATACTGATATTTAGCACACATTGTGTACGATGGAAGCTGCACCCTATAGAGATATAGAATGCTAGATGAGATACAAGTTCGCTTAAATGAGGGGAGAGAAGTGATATTTTAGGAGCTCAGTTCGTTTTATTGGCAAAATTGATTTACAATGCATATGCATGATGAAACGCAATCAATTATTTGCCAAGCTACCACGGTATCTCGTTGAAATTTTCTGGTACTGTAATTTTTATATATTTATATATAACTATTGATAATACCATATATGCAGTCACACTTATGGTGGCAAGTTCATCCCTTTTGGGTACTCATATAAAAAATATTACTTATACTAAATTAAATCAGGATCCCTTCCACCTGTTTCACCATTTACTGCCGCCCGGCCCCCGCTGCTACAGGTCTCAGATTCAGGCTTTAATTATACATATAAGGCTCAAATTCGATGTACTTGAGAGCAGCGGACCAATACACTTTTTGTGACAAACAAGCTCGATGGGCAAATAGTGGACAACCGGTGGCGGCCTTCATTTACAATTCAAACGTTGCCGCGTACGCACATAACATGTCTGGGGACCTGTGTGACTGAACATTGAGACTTTTATTTTTATTGGCGTACTTCATTTAATACTACATCTGATATCCCCCATTCTACATAATATACACAAGCACAGACTGCATCACAAAATAATATATTGTTATACTTAAATTTATAATAGCAATAAATAAATACTTATGCTGTGTGATGAGGTAACCTTACATTTTTTAAAAAGCAAGATCGTAGAGTTACGTCGCGTCAAGCAACTCTATGATTTTTTCCCAACCCACTTACCCCGAATCAGCATATTCAGCTGTGCTTGGGTCTACCCACTAACTCCAACCCGAAATCCTAACAGATTCTCAACCTGTACGGCCCAGAATGTTTGAAAATTCTGTCGCGGCTTCGGTTTCGAATCCGTGCCCGAAAGCATGGCAGCAGCAGTGTTAACCTCTGCGTCAAACTCCCGGGCTAAGCTTATATTAATTCTTCAAACATAAGTATAATTCAAGTATATTTTTTTTATGTAATGTCGCACAACTTGAAAGCACCTGCCATGCCCCTTTTATTTATTTATTTTTTAAGGTATTCATGCAGAAAGTATAAAATATGGCACATTGTGATACAGTTACTTTTAATAACATCAAATTAAATTTTCTAATAACTAAACTCGTTGAAAGTATCACAATGGAGTTTTGTAAGCTGTATGTAAGTGCTCCAATTGTATATACATTCCTCCAGTTAATTTTTCCATGCAAATAAGAAGCAGAGATCCATTTTTGAGTAAGCACGCTTTAATTAATGTTTTAGTAACACATTGTGTACTGCTAAAGGTAAAGGGGACCGCTCTAGGCAAGTTTAAAATAACAAACATATTTCACTCATGCAGACGTTAATAGGTTCAGATTAAAGAACTTTTCCAAAAACGGACAATATTCAGTCTTAGGGGCCAGTAACCTACACAAATAGATTCCAATGCAACTGCATTAGCTGAATGGGCGTATTACGCCACCGAGCAC
Organism: Ctenicera cuprea; assembly: GCA_958336395.1. Taxonomy (NCBI): domain Eukaryota; kingdom Metazoa; phylum Arthropoda; class Insecta; order Coleoptera; family Elateridae; genus Ctenicera; species Ctenicera cuprea. Next base: position 29,033,259 of record OY284488.1, read on the forward strand.
GCATTCAATATATACAGTGTGTAAATTAAGTAACGCATAAATTCATTTACTCAGCTATTAGCAATTTTTGAGAAAAATGCTGGGACAGGTCAATTTTTATTTTCATTTTGGCACATTTTTGAGTAAAACTATTTTTTTGTAAACTTCAAAGTGGCGGCCGTGTGCCATCTTGGAAAACAATTTTAAATAGAAAGGGGGATCTTGAGACGGCTCATTTTAAAGCTATTACTGAGGAGAGTACAGCTGCAAATTTTCAAATATTTTTATCCACCCAAAACAAAATGGCGGCCTGTCAAAACTTTACTTGTTTACTTGTTGGAACAAAATTAGAAGTTTAATGTAATAATCAATAACAATTTAACCTATTTATTATTGTTCTTTTGGTCCCCGTCTGCCTATCCACCTCCCTGGAATGTTTCATTTAAATAAAACTGGTAAGACTGGTACTAAATTTAGATACCTGGAAACGAAAGTTTTTGTAAAAAACAAAAAATATCCTATTTTGTACACAGTTACATTTTGACTGTTTATGAAAGTGCTTTAATAACTACAAGTAGGTATGAAGCTTACAGAAACTGAAAGAATAGAAATATTCATGATGATTGGATATGGCGATCGAACTAGGACGCAGCAAGAAGTATGGGATTTATTTAATACTAAATATCCAAACCATCCACCGATAAATCAGTCGACAGTGAGCAGACTAGAACAAAAATTTCGAGAAACAGGACATGTAAAAGATCGTCCTAAAGCAGGAAGACCAATAGAAATTAATGAAAACTCCCAATTAGACATTTTACTAGAAATTCAACAAAACCCTCGTTTATCAACAAGACAGGTTGCAATGGAACACGATATTTCTAATATGTCGGTTTTCAAGTTATTAAAATCAAAAAAGTTTCAACCCATATAAAATTCAGCTAATGCAAGAACTGGTAGAGGATGGTTACGACCATCGTTTGGAATTTTGTGAAAAACTGCAGAGATTATGTGATGAAAATCAAGAATTTTATCATACAATTTTATTTTCCGCTGAGGCAACTTTTTGTTTAAATGGAAACGTTAATAGACAAAATTGTCGGTATTGGGCAGACCAGAACCCCCATTGGATGAGAGAAAGCCACACCCAGTATCCGCAAAAAATTAACGTATGGGCTGGAATTATCGGCAACAGAATTGTAGGTCCCTATTTTTTGAAGGTACGTTGACAGGACAACGTTACTTGCAGTTCCTGCAAGAAGATTTAATACCAGCTTTAGCCGTTTTATTCCCAAATGAAGAGGATCCAGACGACCAAGCAATAGAATTTGGTTCCAGCAAGATGGTGCTCCACCGCATTTTGCATTGGAAGTTAGAAATTTTTTAAATGAAATATTTCCAGGGAGGTGGATAGCCAGACGGGGACCAATAGAATGGCCAGCTCGATCACCTGATTTGACACTCCTAGACTTTTTCTTATGGAGGCATTTGAAAACTAAAGTATACGCCACTCGGCCGCGAAATTTAGAAGATTTAAGAGAGCGAATACGAAACGAAAGTCGAATTATTAATGAAGATACTTTAAACGGAGTGCATGAAGAATTTTACAACCGACTTGGAATATGTCAAGTAGCTCACGGGTACCAATTTGAACATCTCTAAATGCAGTAATAAATAAGTTATACAATTGTTATTAATGTTATTCATTATTAAATTGAATTAGTTCTAATTCTAATTTTGTTAATTCTGCAAGTAAACTTTCGACAGGCCGCCATTTTGTTTTGGGTGGATAAAAATATTTGAAAATTTGCACCTGGACTCTCCTCAGTAATAGCTTTAAAATGAGCCGTCTCAAGACCCCCCTTTCTGTTTAAAATTGTTTTCCAAGATGGCGCACGGCCGCCATTTTGAAGTTTACATTGAATAGTTTTACTCAAAAATGTGTCAAAATGAAAATAAAAATTGAACTGTCGCAGCATTTTTCTCAAAAATTGCCAATAGCTGAGTAAATGAATTTATGCGTTACTTAATTTACACACTGTATGTTACATCTCGACACAGCTTGTTTATTATTTTTTAGAGAAAGTTACAAACCAAAGCGCGAAGCGTAGCCCACCAGTTCTGATAGTATTAATTATAACTCAATATAAATACTAATTTAAAGATAATGTTTTAGGACTTCATCGCCACAACACGTAATTCTAAATTGTCAAGGCGGTTTTTTAAAACATTTTTAACGAAAAAGAAACATCCACAAAATTGTTTCAGTTTTTGATTACAATTATTCTCAACTCTAAAAATTGTGAAATACTAAGTTTAAAAATTACTGTAAAAACAAAAACAAAAAAGAAATGCGCTTCCCTACGCACATAGCAGTCATAATTTATAGATGTTGAGATACAATCAACAAATTTACCAAAATAAAACTAGATACGAGAATTTATTTTAGTAACAGACTGTAAGGGGGCTTGTTACAATAATTTGAAAGCAGAAAGTTAACCACAAAACGCGCCAATTACAAGTATCGCTACAAGATATCAAAGCCCATATGTTTACGAAACAAGAATAGTAACTAATTAACGGCTGCAGTCTCACCGAGTAACCGTGAGATCTTATCGTAAGCCCCAGGAACTTCTTTATGGTTTATGCTACATCTCATTAAAACCAGATTTCTTACTAGTACATGCGATTATATCATGATTTAGGTTTGGAAATCTGCAATTTATGAGGCGATAACGTATGATTAAAGATGAATAACGCGATCTCTGCCGTGAAAACTGGTTTCGCTCGGCACATTATCAAATATCCTTAACAATATAGCGAAATTATTGGAAGTTTCCTGAGCTACATGCACTTACCTTGTTAATTAATATTAAAGCAGTAACCATCTATTTAAATTAGAACTTTGCCGCCGATAGGACTTAATTTGAAATACTGAATGTAAAATATAATTATACCGCCGCTACAAATTTTCAACGAAATTAAACAAGCACTTACTAATACTCCTACACGACTGTTGAAATATTTACGAAAAAATTTAAAACTACACACGCAAATGCTCTAGCATTGTACTAGCCATTTTTATTTACACAGTTCATTTACATTTTGCATTAAAATTAATATTATTACCTTCTAGCAGAAATCGTGAAGAATTTAATGTTCCAAGAAAACATCTGAACGTTAAATGCTTGTTGTAATAGTGGGTAGTACAAAAAACACTACTTGGAACACCTAGAAAGTGTTTGTTTCCGTTGGAAGAGCTTTTGAATGTACGAGCAAAAGCCCACAAGAGATCAGTTGAGTTAGGAAGTGGGAAGGATAATTCAGGACCCTGAGCACCGATAAACGTTCTCGCTTATGGAAAACTTATATCAGTTTAAACCACTCCCACTCTTAGATACTAACACTTCTCTATTTTTAACAATATAGATACACTTATATGAATTAATACAAGTATTAAAAACGTTTATAATTGCTGCGAATTTGGCTGGATAGGCAGATTTTATAGTAAACGATGAAGTTGTGACCCAGAGGCCCTAGAGTGCCCTCTGAACTTACCCTCATTCCTGAACACGTCCGCCCGCCCCTCGTGTTATAATAATTATCAATGAGGCCCCTGAGATTAGACGTTATTACCCCTACCACATTCTACAGATGGCTTAGAGCCATATTGTGTACCGAATAAAACAACTCGCAATGTATATTAATTGCTTACATTGGAAGCTGTATTAGATAGTGTATTCAAGGGAGATCTGAATTTACTTATTACCAATGTGTGGAAATGTTTGTTTAACACACATGTTTGCAGAACTAAATATTATGAATGCGAACTTGTGTATATTTTGCACGGAATATTCAAGGTGGTTCTAGGAAAAGTGAAATACCAAAGCTCAATTTCCAATTGTAAACTTTGTAAAATACGGGAAACGTAATCCTTTGCTTTGCTGCTGCTTGCATGAGAGATGAACAGCAAAACAATGGAGCACATAACGCAGCACACATCAGTGGTTGTTATAATAGAAGATTAAGCCCTTTTGGCATGTGGACTAACTCGGCAGCTCGGATTATGAGCTTAGTGAGGCCAAACGCCCTTAATCGATCATTAATATTTCAAACCCCTCTATAACCACTTTAACTAATAATCCTGACTAGAACTAATAACAAAATTTAATAAAGCTGCTCGTCCATCCTATTACAACATCTTATTACACGTTCGGTGATATTGGACGCAGCACTAAAAATGAGCGAAGCAATTCAATACTTTAGCAGTACTTGCTTTCTATATTTTCTAAAATATTTGATATCATAAAGTCGAAACGTTCTAACCCCAATAATCCTTCTAATATTTAGACGCTCAGAACGCTATGACAAGTAGTCGGTCAACGCTTGTCTACTTCTTAGTCTAAGGGTAGCAATAAAACGTCTTAGTAAAAAAATCTAACTCTTCTACCTACCCTCTCACAAAAGGTAGCAATCGCTTTTTCAATTTTACCTTAAAAATAGTTTGAAGTGGAAGAACACATATCAAAAACTTAATTTGTCGGAAAAATACAGAGGATATGACAGTAGCTCCAAATTACAGCATGTAAAAAACTCCGCCTAGGGAGAGCTTCAGAGCACCCTAGCTAGACCAAAACCCAGATACAGGAAGGGAGTTGGGCGTAAGGATAACAACCCTACCATGTAACAAAGATATTGTTGCGGAAACAAAATAGGAAGAAATCCGGACAGATAAATGGAAACGACAAAAGCTACGAAGAAAGAAAACCGATTTGTTGGAACATAAGAACGCTATAATAAACCTGGGGCAATTCAATCTCTAATAGAACAATTGAGAAAACACCAAGTATAAATAGTAGCGCCCTGCAAGAAATACGACAACCAGAGGAAGAAAAAACCGAAGAACGAAAACCGATTTGTTGGAACATAAGAACGCTATAATAAACCTGGGGCAATTCAATCTCTAATAGAACAATTGAGAAAACACCAAGTATAAATAGTAGCGCCCTGCAAGAAATACGACAACCAGAGGAAGAAAAAACCGATTTTAGAGACTACACACTTTTCAACAGCAGAATTGGTTTCTTGATGAGCAAAACAGTACGATGGTGAAGAACATTAAACCCCATAAATGAGTATTTGAGGAATAAAGGGAGCAAACGATAAAATAGCAAAACATGATGTAGAATTATTAATGGAAGACCTAAACGCAAAAATAGGTAAAGAAAAATACTATAAAACAACAACAGGAACCCTTTGCAAGCACGATATTGGCAACGACAACAGAATACGAGCAATTAATTTATCGAGTAGCAAAAATACAATTTTTAAAAAGCACTTGCTTTAAGCCCAAAGAGATCCATACAGAGACTTCGACATCGCCAGGGGGCGAAACAAGAAATCAAATAAACCACGTGGTTATCAATGCCCGATATGCAACCAATATACTGGACATGAAAAACTGCAGAGGAGCAGATATCCAGTCACATTACTACATAGTAAAGGTAAAGTACAGACGTAGAATAAACGTTCAGTAAGGAAAATCAAACAAGCAACGCCTGAACGACATAACATCGAAATTCTGAAAAATGAAAGCTTTTAAAACAGGTCGAGATTCCAAGATGAACTACCAAGAAATCTTAGGAAAACCAATAAATTCAGCAAATATAGAAAACATAGAAAGGAAATGTTGAAACACACTTTACAAACGACAACAAAAAGAGTTTCAGGAAAATAAAAAACCAATAAAAAGAAGAGTTAATACGACGAAAAATGCAAAGCAGTCCACATACCAAGAAATGAAGCAAGACAACTGAAGACAAGGGCCAGCCAAGAGAAGATCAAGAGGAAAAAAAGAAGCGCACACTATATGCAGAAAAAGAAAGAACACGAAAAAACAAAGCCGAAGGAAATAGAAGAAAAATTCGGAAAAAAGACGAGAAATTTTACCAAAATGTCACAGCAAAGAATTCAACGTACCAGTCCAGACAATGGCGGTTACAGAATTTGATAGTGAAAGGGGCTGTAATTCACAAAAGTGAGACCAAAAGACAAGCTCAGTGTTTGTTCATTCGCCTGTGAAGAGACGGGCCGCTATAGAGGTCTTTCGGACTCCGCACCGGAGTCCTAAGCCCCTCTTCAGCCGAGAAAGAATGGATTAGGGCAAAAAAATTGTATAAAGAAGGATTTCCGTAGATAGTACTGTCCCAGTACTCACCTTGTGGCCCAGGAAAAGCACGGAAAAAAACTGAGCCAGGATAGTCGGCCGAGCCGGAGAATCGATCCCAGGCCTGCTCGGTCACTAGTAAGGCAGAAATAGCACAATGTGCAAAATTTGTTTTCAAAGTGGGCAAATTAAAAAAATCTCAAAATATCAAACTTTATATTATAAATAATAAATCACACTGGCACGCATCAAAATAACCAAGAACAAAGCAAAATCAATAATCCAGAGAAATCCGAAAAAAGTTAGAACTTAATGCTATCCCTACACTCATTGGTCTTATCTGTTATAACCATATTCGACAAGTGAGACAACAAGCCCGAGCGGCACATAAACAAACACATTTCCTTTGGTGAGTTTATCATCATTTGGCATCACAGTCCATTTAGGGCATTGGCCTCCTCGGTTATAGCCTTCCATTCTTCTCTTATTACAGGTTTCCTCCTTCATCTTCATATGCCTAATACCTTCAGACCTTCCAACGTATTCATGGACGCTCCTCTAATGTCTTCCCTCAGCTCTGCTATAGAGAGCCATATTCGACAAGTGAGACGACAAGCCTGAACGGCACATAATTTACCAAATTTCCTTTGGTGTGTTAGAAGCGTGAAAAATGTGATATAAATAAACATTGTCGCTGCATTCTGAATTCCAGCAGTATTCAAATATGTGTTGGCAGTTAGCTATTTAGGACAACCTTTAAATCTAAGGATGTATTTAGAAAGACTTTCTCAGAATTTAACTCATAAAACCCGTCTCATTTTCTAAGCGACGCCTGGTGAATTTCTTATCTTTCATCTGGCAACACTGAGGTGGAGACAAAAAGCAGCAAGCGCAGACGAGTGGAAGAGGGTTATGAAGCAGGCTTCTACGAAGACCGTAATGCCAAAGAAGTAAAAAAGAAGAAGAAGAAAAATTAAGTTTAAAATTTCATTATACTATTACTTTAACATAAATTTCCTTTATTATATTTCATTTATTGAATGTAATACAGGCATTAACTACGAAACTTCAAAACATTTGCAGTAAGCGTCGCGGAAAAATTTGAGGATTGTAGCCAGAATTAAATGATAGCTCATCCTTAACCTTATCAATACCTGTTGTGAATAAGAATTTCGAGCATTATATATAACTTTCGATAATAAAGGGTTAGATGAGAAAGTCCCTCCTGCTACTGAATTAAAATATGTAAATGTGAGCTTAATATCGCAGTTCGTTATTCGGATAATTTTATTAATTTAGATGCAAATACGAGACTACTAGTTAACTAAAGCTCTTGGTTACTGTTAGTGAAAATTTGATATGAAGTAATCCTTTCAAAGTGACTGGTTCTCAAATGTGTTGTCAAATATTTAGCAGACATTAAAATTTGAATTTTCTTGCATTTTATAGTATATGAAATTTATATCATCAAACTGAAAATCTTTTGATCTGGGTATTCAAAATTAAATTTACATTAAACATTGTGCATATCAAAATAGAAGCTTGCAAAACGAACTTAAAAAATGCCGGCTACTGCCGCAACAAAGTTGGAAATCGATCCTGCCTAGAAACGTTTTACGACAAAGAGGGGTAGTAATTAATATTTATGAAGTTGGGAAATATGGAACAGGTTAAAATACTATCAAAGGGTGGACTCCCATGGGTTAAATACCCGCAAACTTGTTACTCTAATTATGTTTTTTCAACTTTTTCCCGGCGCATTATATATTTCCGCTTTAACTGCTGTTCGGGGAGAGATTAAGCAATTCTACCAAAGAATTTCCAAATAAACTTATTAAGCTCGAAGGCTAACGGAAAAGCGCTTCCGGATACACTAATTTTTCCGGAAACTTCGTAACAAGAAGCCCAATTATAGCCACATTGTCTCTGACTGTACGTTTTTCTTGTATCTGGGATACTTCCTCTATCGAGCAGAACTAAATAAAAGGTTGATTTTCATATTTTTAAATTTACTTTGAGAGTTTTGTGGTTATTTTTTAAAATTTAATGCTTGAGTTAAAGCTAGATTACATTTAGACGACTTCGGTGTTCTTAAGCCTATCTGAAAGGTTTCGCTTGCTTTAGTTTTTGCTTTCTTTACGTTTAAGCTGAATAACACATATGAAATAATAATAATTCAAAAATGCCATCATGCGCCTAAAATTTCGTTAAACTTTTGCCCTGCATTTTTCCTACATAATACGATTAGGCATGTTTTGCGCTTTTAAATATTACACATTTTGTCTTTGGTCTGGTATAAGTTAAGACCTAATTGGCGCTAAATAACTCACCGTAGAAGTATAAAACCTTCAGAAGCCTATTGGAATTTAAAAAAATTTAATTGACAATTAAAGTAGATACCTAACAACAATTATAAAATTTTTCAACATACTATTTATGTCATTTATGTCATGTCTAAACCATAATAGAATCACGGTTTCTACGTTTCTATGTATGCAATTGCATAGCATCGCAATTTTGGTTAGCTATTGGTAATTTAGCTAACGGATCGTACTATAAATTCTATTAGAGTCGCAATATATCGTAAAGTTGCCATGAAAAGTTAAAAGGTTTGCCAAATCATAAACAAATATTGAAAATTTTCACGATCAACTGAGGGTGGTATCGCTTTATTCAGGTTTATTACTGTTTGAATTACGCTCCTCACTGAGCTTGCTCTTTATTTCCTTCTTTACGAAGTGTTTATCTATCCTCTTATATTGTCCTTTGTTCTGCCAATTCCAATCGTACTGGATCTCATCGACTTTACGTCCACCGTTTGGACACGCTTGCAGAAATTGCTTTAACGTTCATAGGGTTTATGTGAAAAGTGATATTTTAGCTAAATTTAGTAAGAGTCGCATTTCGTTTTATTCGTCTTAAAAGCCTTTATATTGTTCATTTTTTATAACGTATTATACGAGCAACTCTACTCTTGTTTGGTTTTATTTGTTTCCAACTCCCAAGAGCTTTAAGAGTCGGCCGGTTTGGCTGCCCGTCACTTCGAATTTATTCTGCAGAATTTCTACTGCTGGTACTTTTTATATATTTATGTGCTTCTCGAGTCCAGATAAACTTTTTAAAGTATGTTTGTGCGTTGTTTTTCTACTTCAAAAGAAATACGGAATACAAGGGATGAGCAGCTTGAAAGAGAAAATATAAACGATTTTTCAGCTGTCTCATTCTTTTTTTGTATGCTACAAGCCCAATTTGTAAAATAAACAAGACTCGTTTCTTTGTGGATTTCAAATATAACCATTTCTTTTTTGTTTTATCATAACGCAATATTTAGCTTAAGTCAGTGCAGAAGTACGAAAAATATGAAACAAATTAAATAATAGCAATTTTTTATTATTATATTTTTCGCTGCATACAAGCTTTTTAAAAGCTTTGCAGAGTATTTCCAATTTGTTAGAAATATTCTAAATTTTTATTATTTAATCTTTTCTCATATAGGCTGAGGTAATATATGTAGCGGCGCGCGTTTGGGCCTGTTAAAGGATTAAAAATTATGTTATATTTTCAACTCAAACTTTTTTTTCTATAAATATTTTGTTATCACCACACAAATAAGATATTTTTTTTCTGGCAAAGTCTGTAATTAAAAACAAATAATAAAATTATTTCTGACGCACAAAAAACTTATATTTTTTGTGTAAAAAACATTTAAAAAAATATTGTAAAACCTGAAAACATAAATAACTAAATTAAAAAAAGTGGTTTGTTGACAAAAATATATGTTCTTTAGTTTATAAAAAGAACTTCTTCGAATCCTAGAAACATGGTGTTAGTGAAGTCTGAAAAATAGTGTGTATGAACAGAAAGCTTCTATTCGTTCACACGAGATGGCGAGATCGCGTTAGTTTCAACTAAAAACTTTTATAAATAAATATTTTATTTTTGTCCACATAAATAATATTTTTCTTAGACATTTTTCTATTTCTCTGGCTATGTTTCTAATTTAAAACCAACAATCAAAAAATATTTTTTCGTGACTTACAAAAACTTATTTTATATGTGTAAAATATATTAATAAAGTTTTTTTTCTAGCGCATACAAAATTTATTTTTAATGAGTTAAAACTGAAAGAATATTTTTGCAAATTGAAACAAAAATTTTTGTTGCCAAAAATATTTTTATTTAGGTTACAAAAATAATTTCGTTGCATCTTTTTGCCCGAATGCGAACGTTGTAGACGAAGCCGATAGGCGATATCTACAGTTGCGTGAGTGAAAAGAAAAACTCTTGCCGAAACTGAAGAGAAATTACAACCACAATTGAAGTTACTTTTGATCGATATCTGCAGTTGATTGACTTGATTTTGTCTAATGCCGTTGCTATGGTTTGAATAGATTTTGCTTTAAACGTTTTTTCGCAGTAGTGTTTAAAAACATTTTTTTCGCACTAGTGCTTATTAGCCTATTTTTCGCACTTGTGTTTAAAAAGGTCATTTTGACACTAAAAACTGTTACTTTTGACACGCGCGTATAGAAAATAATATTTGTGAACAATTGAACATAAACCAAGTTGGTTCACAAGAGGCGGCGCAACCGCGTTAACATTTTACTCACATGGAGTCAATGTGAAGTTAGTTGGCTCGATGTGTAAATGCTGAATTTTAACTACCGAAAACCATAAATTAGCCAAGTTAAGCTAGAAATGAAATGTTTAATTGTCTTGAGGCTACATATTGGCTGTAATTGTTTAATTAATTTAAAAGAAGGTGTCTATGATTCAACCTATAGACAACCTAGAACTTTAGCATGCAATGCAACAGACGTATTACATTATTTTCTAATAGTTTTCAAGGCTATGTCCAAATTCATCATTCAATTCAATTAGTAAAGCACAACCGAAAGAATTCAATGCAAACATTTAATGAAAATCTTGATAGCCTGACACAGCCATTAGAACTATTAGTAAATAATATATGTTGAATTGATTGTGTGGTAGGCACGTGGTGAAACATTATTAATGAATAGTTAACTATTAAAAAACTAACAGTATAATAATAAAATAAAAAACACTTTGATATTTGCTTCACAATTTGTTGATTTTTATTCACTCCACTCGTGTTTCTAACAAGAGGAGCTCCTTGGAAAGGAAATACATTAGAGCAAGAAGTTATGTTAATAATGATTATTGATTAAAATTCGTCTCCTACTTTTTTAATGAATTTGTAAATGTCATAATACATATTAGTATTGCTGCGTAATACCTGAATTAAATTAACGAGTAGTGGTAATTGCCACTTAACTAATTTTTAATATTACTCTGTGATGTTATGTGCTTGATTGTCATATTCTAATACCATATGTTGAACGTTACCTATTTCTCCACATTTGCAATTTGGCTGGTCTGATAATTGAATCCAATGCTTGTTTTTGGACACATTGCGTGTCCACTTCTTATTCTGCACATTGTTGTAATAAACGATCTATTTTCGTATGAAAAAAAACAAGGCAATTTGATTAAATGCGGTACCATCACCAAGGAATATGAGACAAACAGGTTGAATCATAGACGTTTTCTTGCAAAGGATAGAAACAATTATAGCTAATACACAGCTTAAAGGCAATTAAATATTTCATTTCTACCTTAATCTGGCTAATGTATTGTTTTTCGTAGTTAATATGTGGTATTTACATATCGAGTCGTGTGTCAGCTAATATTTAAAATTCACGTTGACTCCATGTAAGTAAAATGCTAACGCTACCGCGCCATCTCGTGTGAACGAATACAAGTCCAAATATCATTTTCTAGCCTCTAATAAAATAATATTTCTAGACTCCAAACAAATTATTTTTGTAAACTCAATAAAAAATATCTTTTATAACAAAAAAAAATTTTTTATTAACCAAAATTTTATTCAGATTTTACAAATTAACAATAAATTTTGTGTGTGTCCAAAAAAAACAAAATGTTCTTAAATTACAAATTTTATCCCATACATTGAAAATTTCTACAAGAAAATATTATTTATGAGGAAATAAATGAAATATTAATTTAAAAAAAGTTTGAGTTAAAAACTATATAATTTTTAATCCTTTAACTAGCCCAATCGGAGCTTTATCGTAATAAGTAGGTTTAGTTATTTAGTCAAGCCTACCTTTTTACGATTAGCCTAAATGATTTCGCATTTTTTCTGTTTCATGATGAGTGTAAAACATGAAATTTTAAAATATAAATTATTTAATTTAACAAAAATTGGTATTCACAGAAGCTTTAACGTGGGTAATAAAAGCTTATATTGCAAAACCTTATATTATACTATTAATGGTAAGATATTATAAATTAACTGTTAAGACGATAGAATTGTGGTATACGGAACAGTATGGTGCAGTGAAAAGCGACAACGCTGTGTGGAAGCGGCTTAAGTCGGTTGAACGGTCAAGGGGACCTTTCCCTAAGGGTAGGACGCGGCGTGAAACATTCATAGACGAGACCTTGTACCTAGTAGTTGTGTAGATTAAATAAAGAGCAAATTACATTGAGTTGTGTTATTTAATACCTCTACCACTTAGGACACCACATTGGCGACGAGGATTTAAAAAGTAAAAGAATTTTCGAGTGATAAGTGTTTCGAGAGTTTTATTAGAAGAAAAATGTCAGTTTTAATCGGTGCAGTCGAGCGTTTTGATCATAATGGTCAAGATTGGACTATTTACCAAGAAAGGCTTGAGCAGTTTTTCGCGGCTAATGAAATACAAGACACGAACACATCGAAAAGAAGAAGTGCAGTGTTAATCAGCCAGCTATCGGGAGAGACTTATAATTTATTGCGGGATTTATGTTACCCAGCAAAACCCAGTGAAAAAACTTACGATGAGTTATGTAATTGCATGAAGGAGCATTTCAGTCCTAAAATTTCAATATATCGCGAAAGAGTGGAATTTTACGGAGCAACGCAAAAACGTGACGAAACGATCACTGAGTGGCATGCCAGGGTAAGGAATCTATCCGTAAATTGTAATTTTCTGAACTTGGACAAGGTGCTAAGGGACAAATTTGTCACGGGACTCGTTAAGGGGCCAATTTTGGACAAATTGTGTGAAGAAACATACAAGGAAGATGCAACTATGAATTCAATCGTAGAATCAGCATTGAACAAAGAAGTCAGCCTAGCAGCAAGTGCAGCAACAAGAATCGGCAAAGAAGCAATTAATGTAAACTGGACACAAAAGGGCAAGACACAAGTACGAGCAGCAAGACAAACACACCAGGCGAAGAAAGAAGTTGCGTCAGCTGTGGGTAGCGCTTGTCAGGTTTGTGGAAAATTCCATCAGGTTAATCAAACATGTAAATTTCAAGGCGCCAAATGTTATAAATGTAATCTAATAGGGCATTTAGCGAATGTTTGTAAAAATTCTGATAGGAGTAGGAGGAATCATTACATTGCAGTAACCGATAAAGGGGACTTACCGTTGTTTAGCATAAGAACAAATAGAGATAAGCCAATTAGCGTAACAGTAAAAATAGGTAATATTGAGATAGATATGGAGATCGATAGTGGTGCCGGTGTAAGTGTAGTTTCAGAAAAGTTGTTTTTAAGTAAATTTAATAATTATCAATTAAAATCTAATGACATAGTTCTGAAAGAGTACACGGGCAAAACTAGCGAGCCATTGGGATATTTCACTGCTAAAGTGGAATACAACAAAGAAATCAAAGATATTAAACTATATGTTGTCAAAGGAGGAGGCCCGCCTTTGCTGGGTAGAAATTGGTTGCTTGCGTTTAATTTAGGCATAGGAAAATTGACAGAAAATAAGCAATTAAATTATATTAAAGGTAATAATTTAGAGGGAATTTTAAAAGAATACGAATCACTATTTGATGGCACGCTGGGCTCATACAAATTTGATACGATTCATTTAGATTTGAAATCAGAATACAGACCAGTTTTCTGTAAGCCAAGACCAATTCCGATGGCGTACAAGGAAAAAGTAGAATTAGAATTGGAAAGGTTAATAGGGGAAAATATAATCGAGCAAATCGAAAGTATTCCTTGGGGCACGCCACTGGTGCCAGTGCTGAAGTTAGACGGGTCAATTCGATTATGCGCCGATTACAAAACTACAGTTAACAAATACTTAGTAGAAGTTAAATATCCACTACCAAGGGTGGAGGAAATATTTGCAGCTTTGCAGGGGGGAGAAAAATTTAGCAAAATAGATCTTAGCATGGCGTATGCTCAGTTCCGGTTAGACGATGAATCAGCCAGAATTGTAGCATGGAGCACTCATAAGGGTATTTTCAGAGTAAATAGGTTGCCTTTTGGCATATCCCCTGCCAGCGCAATTTTTCAGAGGAAACTGGAGCAGTTGTTACAAGGAGTCTCGGGGGTAGCTAACTTTTTGGACGATATAATCATTACCGGAAAAAATTCAAAAACGCATTTAGAAAATTTAGTCAACGTTTTTAAAAGGCTGGTAGACGCCGGTTTAAAAATTAAGCTAGAAAAATGCGAATTCTTTAAAACCCATGTTGTTTATTTAGGGCATGTCATAAATAAGCTAGGGATTAGGAAGTCCGCCGACAAAGTACAGGCTATTTTGAAAGCTCCAAGTCCGACAAATACAACTCAGGTAAAGTCCTTTGCCGGCATGGTCAACTATTATACTAAATTTGTGCCGAAATTAGCAGAAACCATGAAACTGTTATACGATCTGTTAAAAAAAGATGCGAGATTTTCCTGGAGTTCTAAATGCGAAACTGCGTTCGGCTTAATCAAGAAGGAGATAGCTTCGGACAAAATTATTGTACATTTTAATCCGGACTTACCAATAGTGTTGACAAGCGACGCGTCGGAAATGGGCATTGCGGCGGCTTTGTGCCACCGATATCCAGATGGGACGGTACGACCAATAGGATTCGTCCCGCGGACTTACTCACCCCCTGAGAAAAATTACGCGGTAATTGATAAAGAAGCCTTGGGTTTGTATTACGCGGTAAAGAAATTTCAGAATTACCTGTTGGGACAGAAATTTATTTTAAGGACGGATCATCGTCCGTTATTGGCGATATTCGGGGAAAGTAAAGGCATCCCACAGATGGCAGCAAATCGCTTGCAACGCTGGGCAGTATTTTTATCGGGGTTTAATTATAAAATTGAATATATAAAAGGCAGCAAAAACGCAGTTGCCGATAGTTTTTCGCGTCTACCTTTGCCGTTGCAAAACGCGGACGAGCAATGTAGGGAAGAAATATCTTATTTAAATTTTATAGAAACACAAGATACTCCCATAGATAGTAATAGAATTAGAATAGAGTCTAGGCACGATCCGATAATTAGCAAAATTATAAATTTTGTAAAAAAAGGTTGGCCAAACTCAACAGATGAGGCGGAATTTAAACCGTATTTCAGTAGAAAGACCGAGTTAGCAGTAACACAAGACTGTTTAATGTGGGGCTATAGAGTAATAATTCCAAAAACACTAAGAGTAGGTTTGCTACGGGAACTACACGAAAGTCATCAGGGGATAGTGAGAATGAAATCGGTAGCGCGATCATACATGTGGTGGCCAAAATTAGACGAGGAAATAGAACATATTGCGAAATCGTGTATGGCTTGTTTAAAAACACGAGCAGACCCACCAAAAGCAGATTTAACGCCTTGGGCAAAATCTTCCAGGGTTGGCGAACGAGTTCATATAGACTTTTTAGATTTCAAAAATAAAATTTTCTTAATAATTTTGGATAGTTTCAGTAAATGGGTAGAGGTGCACGATATGAAAAACAATGCAAATTCAGCTAATACTATTAACAAGTTGCGGATAACGTTTACTAGTATGGGAATTCCGGAACTAATTGTGTCAGACAATGGACCACAATTAGTAAGCAAGCAATTCCAAAATTTTCTAAAAATGAATGGGATAAAACATATCACAACACCTACATTTTATCCGGCTTCAAACGGAGCCGCGGAAAACGCGGTAAAAACGTTTAAAAACGCATTAAAAGCAGCAATTTACGAATCAACAAACAAAAACGTTGAAATTGATACCTTGATTTGTCGATTTTTAATAAATTACCGTAGCACTCCGCATGGTACTACCAAGGAATCACCTTCCAAATTATTTCTAGGGCGCGAATTAAGAACGCGTTTGAATTTGCTGAAACCGAAGGTGGAAAAGGATAAGGAAACTGTTAACTTAAATAAGCGAAACTCAAAATACGAGGTGGGAAGTAAGGTTATGGTTAGGGATTATCGCACAATTAATAAAAAATTGTGGACACTGGCAACAGTACAAAAACGTGTAGGTAGAGTGACGTACATATGCAAAGTAACGGAAACCGGGCAGTTGTGGAAAAGACATTTAAACCAGATGATCAAATACGAGGCTTACAGAAAAATGCTTTGACAAAAGAGGTTAAACCCGCACGCCGTCTAATAGGTAGATTTGATTTAGATCAAAGCGAAAGGGAGGTGTTGGAACCAAATGTTAATGAGCAGCATAATGTCATGGTTAATGATGAACCGAATGTTAGTGTTAATGATGAATTAACAGTAAGGGTTGAAAATGAACCAAATGCTAGCCTAGTTACTAATAGTGATGTAAAGGTAGGAAACGTAATTCGCAAAAGCGAAAGGATTAAAACCATTCCTGACCGATTTGGTAACAATGTAGCGTTCACCAAATAGCTATAAGATTAGATAAGTTAGATTAAGATAACTTGTATACTTGTAGTGAATACATTTCTTTAATCTTAAAAGGGAGGTGTGTGGTATACGGAACAGTATGGTGCAGTGAAAAGCGACAACGCTTTGTCGAAGCGGCTTAAGTCGGTTGAAACGGTCAAGGGGACCTTTCCCTAAGGGTAGGACGCGGCATGAAACATTCATAGACGAGACCTTGTACCTAGTAGTTGTGTAGATTAAATAAAGAGCAAATTACATTGAGTTGTGTTATTTAATACCTCTACCACTTAGGACACCACAAGAATGATCTACAAACATAACATTATACGACAAAAACCTTAAATTTTAAAATTGTAGCGAGCTTCTCAGGTACGGTATATGGACATTTCCGAACATCATCAACGTACGATAAGTCTAAAAAAAATTTAAAGTTTAGTCACTGGATTGTACTTAAGTTGCCATTTTTGTCTTCTACAGATTCGTAATCCTTAATAATTGTACAGTTGCCACATTTATTGTAATTATTTCCAACAAACAAAAAGAACTTGGTAATTATTGGTAGGTTTCTTCCTCAAACATTAATTAAATAACTGAAAGTAAATATACTAAAACGTAGATTTGATTATGATGTTAAAAGTAAATTTTACAGTAAATAACTTGAAGCATGTAAATGATACGGAATTATTAAACAGACCATACAAATTCTTGAAGATCAAACAGCTTTACGACTTCCGTTACCTTGCAACGTACTGTGTACAATAATTTAGATACTTTATGAAAATTTTATTTATTTATTAAAGTTTTCTCTGTTCATCTATCTAGCTACAGTGTGGCCTTCTAATTCTCGTTTTTTATGTAAAACCTTAACGTCAGATTTATTTATTCCTATGCACTTCTTCGGAGAAATGTGAACAAAAAAAACTTTATGCATTTTCTATTTAATTAAATAATTACCGTAAGAGTGCTTGATCCATTCAGAGTAAATAAACATAAACAAATTTCACATAAAGTTTAAAAATATAAAACAAGAATTGGATCGTCGTACTTTACTTTATATAAGTTTGCCACAAACGATTCTTGGTAGAGTGGAAACAATTAGAAAAGACCCGGTCACGGAAGTGTGACGTAATTGCGCAAAAGATCATTTTAGAACCGGACGATTATATTTTAAGTTGAAAAAGGTACATTGTGTAAAACAGTAGACGCCATTTGCATTACCCTTCGTTGTTCGCGGTTGTATGTTTTTTTCGTTTTTGCTCGTTCTTCTACTCACCTGTTTTTATGTGTATTATTAAGTAACAGTAATGTTGTTAAATATTATGTGTGCTACGTATTTATTTATTTTGTCAACTAATGTAATTGCAAATTATTAATTAAATATTTTTGTTTTGTTTTTATGTGTATTACCAAGTAATGGCAGCTTTTTCAAAATATTTCAAAGAATTGACCATCTAGTTCAAATTTAAGAATGGCTAGAAATTCTCCTCAAAATTCTGCACAACTTTGCTAATTTAACCAACACGTTTTTTGTGTGTATTAATAATAATGAAGTAAAATCAGTATTGTTATTAAGACATTATTGTACTTCAAATAGTTTTGAAACATTTTTGTCAACATTTTTATGTTCATTACACAATTATTTCCCTTAGCAAATAACATTAGTTCCGCCACTGGCGTTTCCTCGGCACGCATTCTAGTAACGTCACGTGACAGGATCTTTTCTAATTGTTTCCATTCTACACAGTGAAATCAGCTAATTATTGGGCTAATAGCGAAGGAAATTGCGGCCAAGGCCTATCCGCCTTCTTCCTAATGAATTTCCAAACTCTCTTCATCAGTTGAAGTTAAAAATTGCATTTTTTAACGCCATCTTAAAAACTGGCGGCCGGCCCGGCGGCGCCCGGTTAGTGGTTCTGTGGCTGTAACTCCGTAACTGTTATTCTTATGTTAGAATTTACAAGGATTTGAATTAAAGTACATTGCATTTTCCCAAGGGACCTGGGCCCTAGGGGTGTCGCTTGCAGCCAGCCTTCAGTATGGGTCCTAACGCCTCAGGTACGATCGCTGAAGTTAAAACCCCGCTCCTTGACCAGGAACTGTTGCGTACCAGCCTCGTTGCTGGATGGCAGGGGTTCCGGCAAGTGATGGTGCTTTGTAACGATGGAGCGGTGTGCAGCTGGCAGCATGATAGCTGAAGTGGAAACCCCGTTCCTTGACCGGATAATAGTCGTTCCGGCAAGTGATGGTGCTTTCTAACGATGGAGTGGTGTGCAATGCATGATCGCTGAAGTGGAAACCCCGCTCCTTGTCCGGATAAATAGGTGTTCCGGCAAGTGATGGTGCTTTCTAACGATGGAGTGGTGTGCAGCTGGCACTGGGAACTAGGACTCTAGGGGTGAGACGCACTATGCCTGCTCACGCCCACTATCTAAGTGTCGACCCAGAGGGTTCGTACTTATGTACACAAGACGCTGTTAAGGTGCCGGCCACTTTGATCAGGCCGGTTACCGACCAGTCTGGGCGGTGCGTAGCTCACCAGTGCTGGGACCTGCGCGGTCCTAACTGGGAGGGGTAGCGCTGCTTGGCACGCGCTGTTCCGACAAGTCCAACCAGTGACTTTCTTTGACTGGTACCACGGGGACCAATGCCGAGCCCGCGGGGGATTCACACCCCCCGTTTTTGGTCACGGAGTAGGTCTCGTGGTGGCAGTGGTACAGCCTAAGTGCAGGCAAGGGCCGTCTTAGTGCGGTTCGACGGGTGAGCTGCGTTTCAGCTCGGGCATTGATCTGCAGAATCAGTAGAGATTTAGGCAGTCTCCCTCCACCAGTAGGGGCTTAGGGCTCGCAGCCTGATGCTAGGACTGGTAGCCTGTTCTCTTTCTTGCATTGAGGGCAGGCGCGTTGATCGAGCGTACCTCGATCATGGCGTCCCAAAGGGCGGTGGCAACACCGCCCGGGGGAGGGACGGATATGCTTCATTGCTGGGTGCTGTCCTAGTCTTTCAAATCAAATGGTGCATTTGCCGCCAAGCAGCGTTGCATGTTGGTTAGATCGTTTAGCGACAACCGGGGTTCCAATGCTAAAGACGGAACTTCACGAGTGGCGATTTTGATTCACTCTAATAGCCATGTTGCAAGAATACCTCGATTTAAGTAAATTAAACAAACAGTGTAATTAAAAAAATAGGCGTAGCAATACCTGGATTTTCATCTACTGGAGAAATAATTAAGTTTTATATTTTTATAAGATTTTGATACTAAGTCCAGCCGCAACAGTTACTACATAACTTTAGAATAGTCTTCTCGTTCGTTTAAATAAGTCACAACTACAAGAATACAAGCGTTATTTTTCAAATTCCTCCACGCAAAAATAAAACAACCGATTTTTTACGAAAAAATATTGCTTGAGATGTAAAGATCACCAAATTCGCCAAATTTGTGAGGTGGGGTGTGGGATAATTAGCCCACCCACATATATATTACCGTATCAAAGTCTTATTTTTCTATATCATTGTTGAGCAACATAGCTTAAATACGGATGTCTTATCGTCCCCCGGTGAAAGCAAGACCGGAATTTTCCTTTAAGTTTGTCGAAAACAAAGTGTCATTGGCATAATTTGTCTAAAACAATTATTCGTACATTCGATTTTAAAAATCGATTTGAATAATACAGCACCCTCCACAAAAATAAATAAATACCAGATACGTATTTCGACAGCAAAGCTGTCATCATCAGTGGTAAACTGACACTATTTTTAAACATCGAGTTCAATATTCAAATTCAAACAACCGAATACCTTACCCGTACCGACTATTTCGTGCTTTCTCCTGCTACCTGCTTAACTGTCAACACCCATATCTTGGTCATGTGTGGTATTGAACCCGTTTAAAAATCGAATGCTCGGTGTTCGAATGTTTCAAGAAACGAATGTTTATTCATGGTCTCGAAATCGCCGTCTAAAACCTCACGTCCTAGGTTTCGCTCGGCTTGAGTGTCGAGCGGTTTCGAACTATAATGGCGAATTTGAATTAAATACTTACATTGTTATTTGTTGCTTAATGTATTTGTATATAAGATTAGGTATAGATGTAGAGAGTTAAGCAGCTAGCAGGAGAAAGCGGGAAACAGTCGGTACGGGTAAGGTAAGCTTCCATTCTTTGAATTTGAATGTTCAACTCGACGTTTAAAACCAAATGTACGATTGATTATTTTACACAAATAATGTCAATTTGATTTTGTATTCCCTTCATAAGTTAAGCTGGTTAATCGATAGATATCCTTTTTGTTCATCACTGTCCGCTTTTCTATTGATATTTGTGTGTGGTGTGTCATCTTCTACAATCTCGGTTCTCAAATTCCTGATTATTATTCCATGGTTTTTGAATAACGTAAAACGAAAATTCGCGTATTGCATTCAAGCAGCGAAACCGAGTGCGAATACATCTTTCATCACTCGAGTATTCTCGAGAACATCTATATTTTGCGTAACATTGTCAACACACGATAAACAAGAACAAATCGGTTAATTCTATCTTATAGCTGCATAAACCTGAGCTAACCATATTCATTTTACAAATTTGTGAGCAAAGATCGCTTGTAATGTTCAATATCTGTTTATCCAATTTGTGCTTTTACTTGTGCATATGTTAAAGAATATATAAGTGCATATTCCCAGTGCCTGTGTCTACACATCACAAAGTTGCTAATACAATTTTAAATTGTTTTCAATGCTTTAGCCCACCAAAATATTTAATTTATAAACTTCCAAATTTAAAACCCATGGTTATGTGACCAATGAAAAAAATTGTTTTAAAAATTTCCACAATTCTGAAAATTATTATTTTTGACCGTTTTCGGATATTCGAAAATTATCTTTCATTATAACGTTTTCGGCTGATCTATCATTGAATACTAGCAAAACCAATTCATATGTGTCGCCACATCTTTTATGACCTAAATAACCATTATTGGACGCAGAAAGCTTCGTGAACACGGATAAAACGGCAAAATTATAGCCCTTGAAACATCGGCTTTCCTTGTCACTAAAAGATCGCATCAAAAAGAAAGTCAGGCTTATCGCTATCTGATAGTAAATGTTGTATATTTTAATTTGAGGACTAGCACATTTTAACATTGGCAGACACAGTCACATCGGCTGAAAACTGTCAGTCGTCATTTTTTCAATATGGTGGGTAATGCTCAACTTTGATAGATAAAGAGATGTGAAGTTTTTATATTTTCTCCATTGAGAAGATAAAAAAGAACTTGTGCTAAAAATGAGCGTGGTCGCAAATTATTTCGCTATATTCTCTCATACCTTTGAACTACTTAACGTTATCTTACTATTTCAATATGACTTAAGACATGGCGATTATTTATTACCCAAAAAACCTTCACCTTAGAGACAAATAAATAGTTATAGCGCATTTGCAGTAACTGAAAATGAGATGAAAATAAAATTTCGATTTATAGCAGAAAAGTAGGGAACCAAGAAAAAGGAGGGACTATGGCAGTGATTTTGATGAGTCCAAGGAGACATTTCACCGAGGGTCAATCATCCCTTATTTGATGACAAGGGTCGAAATAGCGGTATTTAAGTTGCCCTTTCTTTACTGTAAACCGGACAGAAACAAAAGCGGATAAAAACGGGAATCTGTGTAAATATCAAAAGAAACTGCTTTCCTTGTGTGGGTGGTTGTTCTTATAAGTAGCAATGAAATGTAGCACACAAAGATTAATTTTCCGAACTTAATAAATATTAGAGTTTGAAATTTTTTTTATTGTCTCTATCTCCTTAGCTATGATGTTCCGCTATTCCTGTAATTTAAGTATACCAAAACTAGCTGAATCAATATTTTTCGTTATATTATCCAAATATAAGTTAAAATTTTATCCCGTCTTAAATTTGAAAAATATGGATCAAGTACTTTGTTCTCATCTCATATAGCACAACACGACAAAACTAACTTAAGATTTGCCAATTATAAATGTAATTTTTCTGATCGTAATTCTTTAAGCATAAAAAACTCATTGCAGTTTATTGTAGGATAAAATTTATAACACACGTTAAACTTTTGTAGTTCTCAAGCGTTCCGAGGAGAACAAAAAAATAAAAAGAATTGCTTACACGTACTGCAGCTTCATGCGAATGGATTACAGTGAATGTGAACAAAAAGAGTAGCAAAGCGCCCAAGTTTAGAGCTCTAAATATTAATTCTCAACCCACAGAGGTGAACGCGAAAAAGTTTTCATTAAAACAATAATTTAATATCTCAGTTATTCTGCGTTCTGGAGAGGTATGTATTTAATTAAAATAGCTTTAGGTTATGAGAGCTGTAAATACAGTTATTGGGAATTAATTATAAATATAAATATTTGAGGAATCCGTTTACTGATTAGTATTTATGTTTTGTTGCCAAATAAATTTCTCTAACGAAATGCATAAAATACATTTATCTAGATTAAATATACACAAGGTTGGTTATATTTACTGACTTACTGTGTTACAACTTTAATAATATTTTAAATTGTCTAAATTTCACTATAAGAGACAATTAAAATTGATTATATCTAAGTGGACAACAATAAAAAAATGTGAACCGAACACGCCCGTCGTAAGTGAAACTCCTTAGCATGTTCTCACTAAATGTGTATTTCGAATTGTGTTGTGTAGTGGACTGTATGGACGTAGGGTACTTTGAGCACCACGAAATGTTGTACAAAAATGTACATGTACTTGGAACCTATAAAGGCCCAGGCTGGTACTAAATTTACCTTCTTGCTGCAGTGAAATAAAACACTTATTTGACCATTAATATTTATTGTACATAATATAATTAATTCGGACTACTACGTGTTCACTCTAAGCTGATAGCAACAAGCCTCTCTCAAAGCATATATGGAGATGAATCTCTCTCCTGGCCCATGCGCAATAATCATACATAAGCCGTGCTCACCCAAATTTGCAAGGGCCGTACTTAACAAATTGTATGATTTACATTTTGGATTCTTAACTGGAAATCCCAGAATCCCACGTATACCAATTTATATCAAAAGTGGATGACTTTGTGAAATGTTTCCGCCGTATTTACTTCGTTATATTGAATTTTCTAATTTAGCTCGTGGATCGGTAATTAGCAGCCACAAAACCCCTCGAATACCAATTTTCATGAAAATCGGACAACTTTATGAAATAATTCCGCCATCTTAATTTTATAATTTATATCCTGGATTCGTAACTAACAGCCCCAAAACCCCACGAATATTAATTTTTATAAACATCGGATGAAGTTATTAAATGTTTCCGCCGTATTTGTTCCGACATCCTGAGTTTTCTTGTTTAGATCCTGCATTCGTAATTAGCAGCCCCAAAACCCCACGAATACCAATTGTTATGAACATCAGGTGACGTTATGAAATGATTTCGCATATTCGTTCAGACATATTGAATTTTCTAGTTTAGATCCTGCATTCGTAGTTAGCAGCCCCCCGCCCCATCGAATACACATTGGTGTGAAAATCGGATACCTTTATGAAATATTTTCCAGCATTTAACATTTATTTTGTTTTCAAATTTATTATTAACGATAAAAATATAAGTAGGACAACAATTTTACAAATGATACTTTTTTTTTATTTAAAGCTTACATGTCCAAATAATCGTTGGTAAGAGCATAGCGCATTTTTGTCTTCTTCTCCACGAACGAATTTTCACTTTTAGCCCTACGAAATATGTACGTACCAGCAAGCAGCAGACAGGGAATGGTCAGATACGATCGTACATGCGCAGGACGTAAACCACTAGTCTGGCTGTCAAAATACACCTAGAAGCATAGCGTCTTAATAGTATTTAGTATAAATAACCAGTAGCGGAACAAACACCCCCGCAACCCCCGCGTTGCTGGGGGGCCCAGACAGTTAG
The DNA here is from genome assembly GCA_958336395.1 of Ctenicera cuprea. NCBI lineage: Eukaryota > Metazoa > Arthropoda > Insecta > Coleoptera > Elateridae > Ctenicera > Ctenicera cuprea. The sequence goes on from OY284488.1 coordinate 29,058,005, forward strand.
GGGCCCAAGCGTCTAGGGAACCATAACAAACATAAAAAATAATTTTAAGCTTTTTTGTAAATTTCAGTTTACTTTGTTAAAGTCCGTATTTAACAATTAATAATAGAACCAATGTTAATTCTTCAATTAACTTTATTAGCTGAAGAATTAACAATGGCTTTATCATTAAATTTTTTGCATTTCTCAAGATTTACAAATGTTTTCCCCTGGATTGAGTTGTTTATATAATTCGTTAGTTATTTATGAGACCTTAAATAGCTCGTAGCGCCAGCGCCACTATTTTGTTTCTTCTACAATACAGTATTAAAAGGTGGGGCAATTTACAAGTGCATAAAACGAGGGTATAAAACACACACTTAAGTCGTTAGGTTCAACTAGGTAGTCACCACGATGGCATTCGGTATCGGCAATAAGGTACAACTTTGTTTCCATCCTCAAAGTTCTCAATAATATTATTTTAACAAGCAGAAAAAGAGACGAAATAGACGACGCTACAGCTATCCGAAAAAAAATAGAACAATTTGAATTTATTTTTATGTTAACATTTCAGTGTGAAACTTTTGGAAAATATTCACTTGTGTTCAAAAAGTTTACAAAAAAGTGATGCTAGCTTAGACTCGGCCAATGAACAATTAAAAAATACTTTACAAAGAGCTAAAAACATGAGAAAAGATTTCGTAAAAATTTAAGAGAAGGCAGTGGACATAGCTAACACGTACAAAATAATGCCTATTTTTGAAAATAGACGAAAGAAGAAAATTAAGAAATACTTTGATGAGTTATCTGAAGATGAGAGACTAGATAATGCGGAAGAAATTTTTAAAGTAGAAATTCTTTACTGCACAGTTGACATTGTAACTACTCAATTAGAAGAAAGATTTAAAAGTGTTAACGCAATTTTAGAAAATTTTAATTTTTTCTGTCCACAAAATTTTATTACTTTAAATGAGGATGAATTATACTATAGATCAAGAAAATTGCAATCCATTTACGACAAAGATTTGTCAAATGATTTTCCCCATCAAACTATTAGTATAAGAAAAGGTTTAAGCGACGGCATTATCAAAATTAGTGACAATGTTGAACCTTGCACATTATTTATTTATTGAAAATAGGTGTCTTGCATCCAATTTACCGAATGATGTAAGCAGTGCAGTGTTACTGCTTTTAATTTTACCCGTGATTTTATCTTCGGTAGAACGTTCTTTTTCAAAATTTAAACTAATAAAAACTTGTTTATGCAATACTATGGGACAACAGCGCCTTTCAGACCTATCTCTGTTAAGTATAGAACATGAATGTATAAAAAACTTAGATATAGACACTATTATTAATAACTTTGCGACAAAAACCTCTCGACGAACACCCCGCTTCTTATGATACTTTTTTACATTCATATTTTGGGCCTGGGGGCCCATACGGGTTTGTTGCGGGGGGGGGGGGCTAACGTTTTTTGTTCCGCCACTGTAAATAACGTAGTTAGTTGAGCAATAAAAGAAATACATTTGACTATGCTTGTCTTTTAGTTGCAATAGCTAATTGAAGCAGTTGTTTGGGATTACACCACGAAAATGCAGCATTAATTTTATTTTGTAAAAGCATTTAGGTGTAAGCTTAACTACGGTTTCCATATGTACTCGTTAAGATACATAATTTTAACAAACTTTGAAGTTTTTTTAAAGAAACAATAAATAGCAACATATTGTCAAGTTTTATTTGATTAAAAACAATACAATTCTGCTAACAGAAAAACTGGAATGTGGACATAACGGTTTGACTTTTTGAATTCTCCCATGAATATACTAGATCGGCGCATAGTTACATGGCGATCATCTGCAACCCTGACCAACCCGTCCTCTTCGTAAGTAGAGTGATGCTTAGTTACTAATAACAGACGCAAAACAATGCAAGCGGGCTAGCGGAGAAATTACGTAAGTCTCAGTCTCGAAGCAACCTCATTTCCGTCTCGGTGCGTAAGCATCGTGTTTCTACGATCGCACTTTACCCCTGCTGCGGCCGGTAAAGAAGTTTCTCTTAAACATGAATCCGCAAACGCTTCCTCACTCACTTGTAACCTCCTGGAATAGTTTCTCACTTTTTCGTCGATAACTTCGCAGTAGTTTCACTAAAAATTGTTTGTGAGCTCAGTATTTCTGCTAACGTCTCTTTAAATAAGTGCACCAGGGGTGTTTGGTATGGGGTAGTCACGTAATATTTTCTTCTATACATTTTACATCTTTACAATTTTTGATTATTGGTTATAAAACCTTATTCTCAGCACCAAAACACACAAAAATAGTACAAGATGAAAATTGCCAAATCCAACGGTTTACGAGATAATTCAACTAATGTGAAAAATCAGTTTACCATCAAGGTTCAAAGATTTTCTAAACATGCACAATTAGCTTCCTGAAGATACAAAAGTAATTAATACAAACTTTGATAATAAGTTCTACACATCAAAGGAATAAAAGAGTTCTTATAAACACAGGTCCGGAAACGACCCCTTCGGAGTTGCAGCCTGCGGCAGAAGCAACCTTTTGGATTGCTGATCCCACTTCCGGAAGCTGTAACTCCATAACGAAACGGTCCGAACCGATATTTCTAAGAAAATTATTTCATTGCACCCTCAAAAAGTTTGGAAACATTCTATTGTTTTCATGACCTGTTAAATAACAGTTACGAAACAATATTGTTTAATATCTCTAGAATTATTGAAAATATATCACTGAACTCGCAAAAAAGAGTTCTATCGATATATCACAAAATATACAGGGTGTTCTATTTAAAATAAAAAAGTTGATATCATTTCCGGCTAAACCGGAAGTCCTTTTAAGCGGTGAATATCTCCACTGTAGCCGCCGTATATCAGAACCTTCATGTCAAAATCGCGGTTGCTGTATTAAAGATATTTGCAGTGTTCGATACTTTTGCCCAACCCTGTATATTACACTTTATACAAATATTGAGGCGACTATCAGCAAGAGTAACATTTTCATGACTCTTTGCATGGAGAATAATATGTTAAACCAAAAATATTGAAAAAGTCTAAAATATATAAAATAAAATATTACGTGATACTCCTTCTCCCATATGAGACATCTCTAGGGTATTTACTCGAATCAAAATTCACAGAAACTAGCAGAACCCGTGGGCTACACCCCACGCATTTTTAAAATTTGTTTTAAAATAATAACAATAAAGCTGTTTTGAGCTGTAAGACATGTACTTAATACACAGACTTATTATATGACTTAATACGTGCACAGTGGCGTAACTGTGCCAATGCAGCCTTCCTCGTATTTTCAATTTTTGTGACAGTTGCCAAAAAATCGGTGGATATAGATATATTGACAAACTAAACAAATAATATATCAATTTTTATAAATTCCCGCACTGCGTGCTCTTCTTCCGCAAAATTGCTTATCATGGCTAGTAGAACAAAAATCTAATGTTAGTTTTTAGATACTTTTGTATTTGGTGGGGCTGCTGTAGAAAATGTAAATTCCAAATATTTATTCCAAATATTTGAAGTTTTCAAAATAATATTTCTTAAAAACCAGCCAAACGTTTATTTAAACTTTATAGTATAGCGGTGACCATGGTACTTTACCAAAAACATGTAATTTGATCTTATTTCATGGATATCAAGCATGTAATGTGATAAAAATCTGTAGACTATCTACTTTGACTTTAACATAGTTAAAATGCTATGGTCCCTACTGCGTGAAACGTCCAGTATATTAACGAAGTCTTAAATGTTGTTGTATTAAAACAACAAACTCGCAAATTTAGCTAAAATAACATATTTCCCGGTTCAGCTAATAATACTCTCTATATTATTGCCTCTTCCCAATGGAATTATGATAATTAATGTAAAACGGAATAAAGTGTTGCAGTTTTGTTTATGAGTTTTAACACAGAATGGCCATAAATTGCAGAGATAAATTAACAAATATCGAAGTTTTATTGGCTTGTTTACTAGCGTGATTACACGTAATAAGGGAATATTACCATACTAATTATTAATGACTGTTAAATCCAATTAAGTACAATGTGTAGGTGTAAATACAGTCAGATGCTGGTTACTCCCTGCTTGTATATTCATTAAGTGCAATAAAGTGTTGTTGAGATTAATGAGCATGAACATAAAAAGCTCAGGCAGGAGATTTTACACTCCAGCGCTTAAAAGAAGGGCAAAGAAAGCCCCGCAAGCCAAGCGAAAAATAGCAGAATGCACTTAAAATTAAACTTGTTTAATTAGTGCGAGTAATGCAATGAAAATAACTACATTCGGAGTTTCTAAGAATTTTTAAGACCAGAGTTATAAAAGAATGGTTGTTATGGAGGCGTTAGTTTTAATTTAGTTCCCTGCAGTTTTTATTTCATTTAGTTCTGAACTTTTTAAAACGACTGGGTATTTTTACATTTTTTGAAGCCATTGTTATAAAAGTTATAATACAAATTTTTGTTTTTATTAAAATTTCATTTAAATTAAAAAAAGTGAATTGCGAGTACTTCCCTAAATAAATTTAAAACATTTTGTATGTACACCGGCTACGAATGCAAATTTGAAATATAAAAAATTTGTTTTAAACGCCTGTTATAAAATAAAATATATTGCTTTATACTACGCGACCAAAAATTTTAAAGGAAAACTTCAAAATAAGAACGAATACAAACAATGGAGTATTGAAGACACTGAAGGAGGGAGATTAACCCCCTATAAGCCAGGTTAATTGCAAAGCGCAATTAGTCACGCAGAATGCACAGCCTTCTAATGACACGCTCGTTTATATGATGCGTTGCAGTGATAGCTTACAACTACACAGATACCCACCACTGTGCGTGCTTCAAAAACAGTTGCTCTAATAACTTTCCTTACAGAGTTTGTTGAATTGGAAAGCATAAAATAACAATGCGAAACTAGCGAAGGCAATTTCAGCTTTTCATTCGACTTTAAAATAAAGCGCTCCGCTTCAACTATCTTCGAAATAAGACTTGATTTTGCGTTTACCAGAAGTGGTAAATATTAACCAAGATACAAGTTCTCGCGTTTCAAGGCTTATGAATATGATCATTGCTTTTCAGTCTCCTTGCACGCAAGCCTGATACAGAGAACTTAAAATGAAAAATTTGTTGAGATCGATTGTGTGATCTTACATCTATAAGAAACTAATTGTGAAAATTTTCGATTATAAGATTTTGTCGGAAATACATGTTTTGGACCTCCAGGAATTCATAAAAGTGGTTTCTCCAAAATGTCTGTCTGTATGTGCGTCTCCGTGTGTGTAACGTGAAATTTAGGGACTACTGGACCGATTATATTGAAATTTCGTATACGTAGGTATAACGAAAATTTGTCGAGCCAAATAGTTTTTGCTCGATACGAAACCGGAACCGAAAGTTATTCAAGTTTTTTTGGTAGCATTTATTCCTGAAAAGAAATTTTTTAAAATATGAAAACGGAATCTGATAAAAAAACCTTAGGTATCAAAACGAATGGCTTTGTTATTAAACTTTTAAACGCGTGAAAATTGTGAGTCAAAATTATTACAATATTTTGAAAATATTCAAAAATAAATTGCGTAAAAACTGGCCACACGATTTTTCTTATATTTCGTAAGCTCATAGAGCTGGAAATGAGCTACAATCTGGTAGGTGTCTTCTAATTTCTCAGTGACGCCTTCTACGAATTTTTAGATTTGTATTTAACACCTATTTACTCAAAAACGAGGTACTATAGATCGTGATGAAATTTAATACTGCAATGGCTATAAACAGCTGGTACTAAAACAGTGAAAGAAAAAAAAATTACAAATTTTGACCTTTTCAATAACATATTCCTCAAAATCTAGCAACGCGGTTATATAAAATTGTCAATATTACAATTTACTTTCGGCTTAGACCGCGCCGTCATTTGGGAACTACACCCAGCATAATCGGGTAAGAACCGACCTGTAGCTTGTCTGCATTTACAAGCATTTGCTCTAGAAGTTTGAGCAATATTTGTTCGTAGGCCCTGCCTGCCTAAACAGGGCCGTGTGCTTAGATTATTTACACCTTGGGGCAGACAAAGATTTGATCAAAATGTATTCGGTTTGCCAGGACAAGAATACTTAATCGGCTTATGCCTGTTAGCTGTTTGTGAACCCATACAAACTAACGTTTCGCAAGACATTGTAGCTTGCATCTTCAGGGTGAATAGAGCACTAAATTCAAATTCGGAAAGTATTTAAACCCCTTTGAGCCAGTCGGGCAGAACGGCGGAGTTCTTGTTGGCTGTCACCGTTGGGCCAAGACGGATCCGGCGGAGCGTGATCGTGAGATCGATGATGCTTAGGAGTCATTAGAGGATGAACGACTGGAGTCCAAGCTTTACTGAGTCTAAAACCATCCTCTCTGTTTATGTTGTTAGAGGGAAGTAATGCGGTACTCTGGTACTCTAATAAACAAATGTCAACTTGCAAAACAATTAGCATTTTTTAAAGTCAATTATAGTTTAGTAAGTACAACAGTCAATAAATTACAAAAGAAAGAATCCTTGCTATCCGATTCAGTAGAACTTATAGAAACGTTTGAAAAATCAATTCATCAAGTTAAATGCAATATTGGTAAACTGTTTCGCAGAAACTAACAGAGGCATTAAATGGAAACGAAGGTTTTAAAACTCTTGTGACGGTTAATGGGGAATTCTAGTGTGTTCGTCGGGAAGGAAATAATAAGCAATTGTGCCAAATATCAGTTTGTTTCTAATTTCACTGCGTTATTAGCCAGTTCTTTCTTAAAACGAAATAAAGATTTGCACTTATCTTTTGCTGTACATATGAAAGTCAGTTTAAAAATATTTTCAAGAAAGTATTGCTAATTATTTGACAGCCAACCTTTGTTATGAGGAGCGCAATTTTCTGTAGAAAAAGATAAAATATTGACTGGAATGTTCTTAAATTTTGTTCTGTAAAGTTTAAAATTTTAAACAGATCCATTTCATTACAACAATTTACAAAATTGTATTTCGCCGTACCTTCTGTTCAAATACATAAACGTGCACGTGTTTACCTGATTCGGTTTGTTTGAATTTTGGTGTATCATCGAAACCCTTTATTTATCAGCAAGGCAAAACGAAAGCCGCGGGCACCCGTACAATTTGCCGTAAAACGTATTCATATATTCAAAATAGCCGAAATTACCATAAAACAATAGCCCTACTTTCAACTTCAACAATGCAAAACATGATTTTGCCACTTTCTGTTTCGTGAGGTGTCACCGAATCTCCGCGGATCTGACTTGCAAATGTCCGCACCGCTGATACCAATTCACGTTTCAATTTCTCTCACTGAATGTGTAATGCGGTTTTCTGAACAAGCCGCACGAAGTCGGACTGCCGAGTCACTGAAACCGAGGTACGTGATTTCTGAACAACTTATCAGGAGCTCGGATTAGAATTAACTTTTCAAAACTCGCTCGCGATATACGGGATAATAAAGTCATAAAATTTTTCTTACGTATCTCGGACACATTTCCGCTGCAAGATTGAGAGGCCTCACTTTTCCAACTTCTTATCGTCCTGCGTAAATCCCTATTTTCTCAATATACCGAAAAGGTACACAAAGTTGACAGAAACTGGCAGAGCCGAAATAAGCCCGGACTTGACTCTATTGATTATCACGACCTGACCGAGCTTTCGAAAAACTGCAGGATTGTTTGAAAAATTGTCAGAATAATGGAACTTTTTTTTATTCGATGGAACAGATTGGTTCTGTCTCCGGAATATCCAGACAAACTCATGCAAACAAGCACGCCGACGGTCACAAGTTTGAATAGATGAGTTCGGATTAGGACAGGATGGACAAAGGGATTCCGATTCATTTACTTCCGTTGATTGTGTGTAACTCGGTTGTTTGCACGGGCGAATGCAAACAGAACAGGTAATCAGAAGCTTATTTTTGACCATCGTTATAACTAGGAAATGAAAATAAGTGGAATTATAAGCCAGATGCAATTGCAACCAATTACTCTTCCTATACGTAATTAAAACGGTGTTTACCTACTATTTCCATGCAAAATTAATGTTTTTGAACATTATTTTTTAAACATAGCCTTTATTTTTTAATTTGAAATAAACTGTGACATTAGAAGGAATATAAGAACACGTTCTCCGTAAAATACAGAAAAATAAAGAAGTATAAATTCTTAAATCTTCTGCAGTACGTAATCAATACCAATACTCTAGGAGACAAATAAAGAAACTTAATCTTGGAGGAAACGGCAGAGACAGAAAAGGAAAGCGAAGGTTGTTGGTAATCCGCGAACGATGCGAAGTTCATTAGAGCTATACAGCTTCTACAGAGCGAAAGGGCCAAGACATCAGTCTTGCCGTCGACCTCCAGGATGCGGGATTAAGCTCTGGCATACATTAAAAATTTTTCGTTACAACGAAAAAATCTGCAAACTCTGCGTTAAAAAATCTGATATAAGCTTCCATTTAATATCAATTTAATTAAGTGGAATGCGAAAGCACGAAAAGCAGTTTAAGTTGACAATTACATATAATTACATACCTTAGATTAGAGTCTACATATTGATGTTCAAATAATATATTTGATAATAAATTTTTGTTACAACCAATTTCCAATGGAAAAACCACGGAAAAAACATACGAATTATGTGAAACAACGTAACAATCCTACGATACCTTGTTGGGACAAACAAAGTATTCCTGAGACCTACAAATCCCTACAAAATGGAATATTTTGGAAGCTCAGAGCAATTCAAAAGAATACGTAAAATAGAAATAAAGGTAGTAGCTATCGCGGATAATCCAGGATATTCGATGTTTTCAAAAAGATATTTTCAAATGATAAGAGCGCCCGGTGTAGTGAAAAAGAAATAGAACAAGTTACGTTCAAATCCAACTCACATAGATACAACTTTTAAAGGACGCCAAATGGAGTTAACTTATTCTATAAGTGCAAGGGGTCAGCCTCCATTGCTCTCCAGAGAGAAACTTGACCATCGTTAAATTGAAATTTTCGTTTTTCCTCTGTGTCGATCCTTAAACGCGCGTTCGCATTCAGTTCGGGTGGTCGATAAACAAAAAGTGAACTGAAATACCAATATCAATACCATCAATAGGTAAGCTTTATGCTTGGAAATGAAAATTATTACGTATAACAATCCCCGAACTCTAGAACGCAAACAAATATGAGTACCCAATTCCACGGTATCAAATTTATATCAAACCGAATGGGGCTTCAATCATGCGTAGGATACCAATTCGGAATTACAGTACCACAACGTTAAGGTTACACTGTGATTTACGTTGCAGTCGATTTTTATGTAACGGACGGAAATATTTTACGTTTAAATGATGTTCTTTCTACATATTTAATAGATCTGGAAGCTCGCCAGGCAATATATTTTACAAATTACTTTATATAATTATGCAAGAATAATGTAGGAACTTGCTAAAATGCAGAACTTTAAAACACCGGAAGAAAAGGATTTATGAAGAAATGAATGCGACAAAGGAATTTTGCTACTAATACGTTGCACCATTAACTAGTCTCGTTCACAATATTAATTACGGGTATGAAAATACGGACGTGCACCGAAATAAAATTACGTTTTGGTTTCCGGTTACGGCTCAAATTGTATTAAATTTTTGTTACTTTATCAGTTACGGTTTGATGAAACTGAAATTTTAGTTTCGATTACAGTTACCGGTATTTTTGTAATGTTTCATAGATATAAGACTACATTGAATTCCAAACAAAATGATAACTTAGAATACATACCTCTTTGAAAGTTTGAGGAACTTTCAGTTTCCATAAAGCACAATGCGAGCAATAAAAACGATAAACAAAACCCATTATAATAATGGGAGATGGTACATGTTGAAATATTTATTTAAACATAAATTCCTAGAATAATTATTTAATTTAAAACAGCTAAACTGCTAATACTAATTACGTTGGTATACTGTGTAGGCGGAAAGTCTACAACGAGGTTTTTGATTTATACCGAGGAGAAACATGAAAAAAAGCTGTGTAGCAACCGCCAAGGAACCTTCCTCTCGTTTGTTGAAACTTTCAATATCTTTCGAAAACTTTTGACAATTTTATGGAAATTTAGATAATGTTTAAAATTCTCGAAACAACGTATATTTTTTCATTTGGTTAATCGAAAAAGTTTGCTTTTTTTCAAAATTTTGAATACTATGCAAACTTTTTATTAATATAAAATTGAAAATATTGAACATTTTTAAAAATTTTGATGATTTGATTTTGATGAAATTATGGAAATTTTTTAAAATGTAAAATATTTAACAAACTTTAAATTTTTTTAGGCATGTTAAAAAATTTTGAGTTTAAGAAAATTATTTGAAAATTTTGAAATATTTTTGTTTCTAGTAATTATTAATTGTAAACAATATTTATTTGTTGAAATCTAAAACTGATTTCATTATCTGGTTCTAGTCTTTATTTTGTCGATTATCCAATTAAACTGTTCAGGTAAACGACCAAAAGGAAACCTTCCAGAGGTGCTTTCATAATGGAAGATTGCTCCTGTCGTCATTTAAGACTTTCCTACCGATTTTGAAACCAAAACTCGTTTTAAATATAAAAAATTCGTTGGAAGGGGAGACACGGGGAGAGACGAAAATCAGGCTTGAGCAAATCGGCTATTCGACATGTGTACAACACGAATCTAAAGTTCTTTTCCGAGCGGATCTATTTTGCATTTTTTAAGCAGTTGAGTGGTTTTATGACATTTTCTGTTTTCTAGTTGCAACTAATGTTGATCCCTTGAAATCTCAAAATCGATTTCATAAGTGAGAACCATTTTTTGCCAGTTACTCAATTAATCACTTCAGGTAAACGACCAAAAGGAAACCTTCCAGTGGTGTTTCCCAATGGAAAGTTATTCTTATTGTCATTTAACATGTTTACATCGATTTCGAAGCCGATATTCCTAATTTTTTAAAAAACAAAAAATCGATGGTGCAGGGCAGTGGAGTGATAGAAAAATCGAGTTTTGGCAGATCGGCCACTCGACATGTGTAGAATACTAATCTAAAGTTCTTTTCCGAGCGCGTCTATATTGAAGTAGAGCACCCCGTCTCCTCCTCCTCATTTTATTGCAGTCGCCCGCTTTTATAATATTTTGTTGCAAACAATGTTTATCCATTAAAATATTAAAATCGATTTTTCACGTTTTATAGATCTTTGGCAGATAGCCGCATTTTTGCAATCACTCAATTAAACTGTTTAGGTAAACAACCAAAAAAAAATATTTAAATAATGTTTTCTCAATGGATAGTTGGTTCTACTGTTATTTAACATGCGCATACCAATGCTGAAGTCAGAATTCGTAAATTAAAACACAAAAAATCGATGGAGAGGAGCAATGGAGGGTAATAGAGAGATCGCGTTCACGTAAATCGGCTATTAGACATGCGTAGAATACGAATTTTAGGTTCTTTTTTAAGCCGCGCCTATTTTGACATATAGCACCCCTCCCTTCCACCATTTCGTTGGCGGACCAACCTCATTTTCTTAAGGTGTTATCCTATTGCAATTAACAATCTTTAAGCCAAATTTGGTTTTTCTACGTTAAGGCGTCTGAACTGTAAACTGTATTCAGACATACAGACATACACACACAGAAACCTCTGCAACGTCCGCTTTATCGGTCTCCCAACCTGCTTATTAGTGAAAATGTTTTGCATAAAAATACCTTTCTTTTAACCATACCTCGTATATCGGCCAGTAAACTCGAAGCGGAAAAAACTTTGCTGAATGAACGCATTTGCTCCAAATCCTACATGACGATCACAATACCTTCTTCTATAGCTATACTTCATATAGCGAAGAAGATAAAAAAATTGGTTTTCATTTTATCCGAAATAGAATCTTGGTCAGAAACTAAAGTGTAAAATGTGGTAAGCAAAATAATCGGGAAAAGCCGGTTGTTGCCATGTAATGATAAATTTTCGCTATGTGTACCTCCACATATAAATGGAAGTATATGCTCCCGAAATAATGGCATAACGTTGATGTTACACGTTTACAGTTAAAGATTCGTTAGAATTAAATAACGCCAGAGACGAGAATATAATATGCATTGATGAAAGAGTATGGAAGAAAGTGTTACGTAAATTTTAAATGGTTGGTCCTACATATATAACAAGAACAAAGGTCACTCGGCTGATCATACAAATGTAGAATAAAATTGCAATAATTTGTAAAGTTGGCGCCAAAATCCTTAAGGTAAATTCGCAATAGAATAATTCCTACAGCTCTACCATGATCTAAATGAAGGCAAATTCATAGAACACAACACCAAAATAAACAACAACAACAATGAATAGCACTAAGAAATTTATTAAATAAGCTAAAATAAATTGTATATGGATCTAATATATTATATGCGTAATTAACTAAAAAAGACAATCAGAAAAAAATTTTGGACGCAAACCTAGCTACAGTTGAAACCAAAACCAACAGGCAGAAATATATCCAGAAGACACTATCATGAAAGGGGAATTACAAAAGTAATGCCCTCCATGTGAGACGACAAAAGTTACAAGGCAACAAACCGATATTTGTGTGTAAAAAGAACTCACTAAGCGAGTATCTGCAATCACTACCTGCCTCTAGGTGTTTCGTGTGCCGTGCCTAGAGGTTTGTTGCCTTGCTACTTTCTCGCCGCACATAGAGGGCATTACGTTTGTAATTCCCCTTTCATAAATAAGAAAGCCAAAATAATCAAAAGCATTTTTCCATAAGCAGGAGAATACTAGCAGTTTGAAATAAATTACTGTTTGTGAGAGCTTAAAAAATTAGAATTGGCTACGCCTTAGCAAATTACGTTAAAAATAAAGCAACACACTTGTTAATTTAAACTGTTCGAAGAAATATTCTACATATTTAAAATAAATATTAACTACAATTTAGAATAAAACACTACATTTTTCGATTAACAACTTTTAGGTGGAATGCCAATTATGCAAATTAAATAATTAAAAAAATTATGCAAATTGATGTACATAATATGTGTATGCAGTCGTATAACCTAATTAATTATGTATGTTGAGGTGTTGTAAACTGAGTAACTTTATTTCAGTGCAAAATGAAATGACATTTCACAAACAAAATCTGTTATCAACTTATAAAAACTTTAAATTAATCAACACAGTGTTAGAAATGATTTGGTTCAACAATCACTGGTAACCTGCAAATATATAGATAATTAAATTATTTACACGAAACATAGGAAAACACATCTATCTGACATTTACGAAACTTGCTTAACTTTCCCAAGACCCAAGTAGTATTCGCCAGAATGAAGATAAAGTAATTTACAATAATTCACCTAAGTCTGTGCTTTCCAATTACTCCTATATAGTTTGTAGGGCTCCAGTGGTCAGTAAATCAAACGCAAACAGTCCAACAGATATTGTATGTACAGGAATCCAAAATTTATGTAACGTACAAAAACGGCAACCTTAGGTATCAAATCAGGATAAATATCATAAAGTAGGTAAGTACGTAGATACGTAGTGCTAATAAATAACAGTAAAAGGACAATAAAATCTAAAAAGAAATAAAATCACTAAAATTACATGTAATGTCTTGCGATTAAGATCATTAAGCTACAAACGAATAACTTTCCTTAATTCTAGATATTCGATCGTCTCGGAATGCGAAATGAGACTGAGGAAACTGTCGAAACACAACAGGGTCACCCTGGTGTGGGTGATAGGTCACTGCGGATTCAACGGTAATGAGCAAGTTGACCATCTCGCCATGAATGGTGCAGCCACCAAACCAGTCGGACCTGAATCGTCCTGCGGGATTTTGTACAAAACTGCTAGGAAGGCTGTTACACAAGCAAAGTTCTGAGAACAATGGAAGTGCACATCTGGTCTAAGAAATTCAAAGCACTTCATCAAGGGGCCGAATTGGAGAACTAATAAGTTGCTTGATCTAAGAACTGAGCAACTCAGAAAGATAGTAGGTCTATAGTTAACAGGCCATTGCCCATTGAGGAAGCATCTGCAGAATATGGGACTCGTTAATGAACCAACCTGTAGAAAGTGTGAAATGCAGGGGAAAACAGCAATCCACATTTTATGCTACTGTGAAGCACTTGCCAGCAGGAGATTTGCTACATTTTGAACAGCAGTGGCGGTTTCTCCATTGGGTCAAATGGTCTTGACCTCCCAATGAAATAAGAAAAAATAAATAATTACTTTTGTTTGAGTACATAACATATTATACACTATAATAATTAAAAAATACTTTATAGTTAACTTTTGTATGAGATTTCTATGCGAGAACATTTATTAATGAGCTGCCGCAGGATTCGAAAACGTTTAAATGTTTGAGTATTTCGCGCGCATTTTACGAATCTATGCGAGGGTCATTTAGCTGTCAGTCCCCAATTCAGCTATACGCCACCGAATAAAGCCGCCGGCTTAAAAGGCCTTCAAATAAATAAGAGTGAAATAGAAAGCTCATTGCGGTAACATTCATATTACACAAGCCATAAGAAGATAGAAGTATCTGCGTATTAAAGACTTCAGGGTCACAAACCCACAACTTCCGAGAATTATGCTGTAAGCTGTCCGTGATAAGCGCATGCCAATAGCCGCCTAATTTGCTGAATTCGCACGTACACGACGTAGTAGTGTGAAAACAGTTGTTGGTTGTGTAACCATAATTTAGTAGTGTTGTACGATGTCCATGATTTTTGGATTGTGAATGCCATGTAAGAAAATGCTTTCACTTGTTTCCACTGTCTGCTATTTTGTGATAATACATTCTGTGATATTGATTGCAAACATTTAAAAACTAAAATTCAAACACACTTTATCGGTAAACCACATGAAAAAATTTGTGCATTTTGACACACTGGCAATGTGGATATCAATTTACAATAATTTTATTAGAGAGTGTCGAAAGTCTATTAAAGACTTCAATGAAAATGTTGGTAAAAATAGATCACTTTGCCAATGTAAAGGATGGGTTTGAAATATAAGGTGACCTAAAACTTGGGTAAGAAAAATTTTTTCCAGAAAATACTTGAAAATGCCTCCCAGTACACAACACTACGAGCCGCCACTGTAGAACAGGAACCTGAGGACACAGGTAGCATCAAACTTAGCAAGGTGATTGAGTTAACACATGGGCCGAATCTATTGACTAAAGGACATTTATAAAGTTGGAACATGCCGCTTCCTTGGACGCGCAGACGTATAGACCCAATGATTAAATAATAATAAATAATAAACCGAAAGCATGTAAAAATTATTAAGAGCTACTTTCTAAAATATCGTTATTTTAACTAAACGGAGGTCCTCTTTTCATAACAAGTTTTTACGATATCATAATATTAAAAGAGAACTGAAAACGTGGCCTGTTTATTCTTTTAATTAAAATGGTGTAATGTTATACAATTTCACTGATGTTTCAGTGACAATTGTGTAAGTATATATTATCTAATTGTTTAGTAAGTTCCTCATCAAATTTGTAATATTCCCTTACTCAGTCCATTCACTTAATTCGAACAAAAAAAGAAAATTTATGGTAGTAAAATATTTTGTCTTTTTGTGTGGTTTTATATTATAGTAATTGAAACCATGTCATTATTATAAATACAGAGAGATCAAAGTTGCACTAGCTTCATAACAAAACGAATTAAAATTATTGATTAGATTATCATTTTGCGAAATTACTTTACATCATTTCATGAGTGATGTTCGTTGCTATGAATTGTATTTGTCCGATTATTTATTTCATACAACCGACCATTAATTAAATAATAAACCATAATTTGTAAGTATTAAGATTTTTAGAACCTGAATTTTTCCTGACGAATGTTATAATATAAGAATATTTTCAACCATTACTTGAAACCAGAAGAAATAAAGTAAAATATAACACTTGCAAGGCGTGTTTTCTAATTTCTCTGCTGTAAGAAATTTTGCAAGTACTTTAAAATTTTTACGCGTATCTGATTAATTCTAACAGGAACCTACTAACGTGTGAGTAGATTATTTAGTTCATTAATATAACAGGTCATCAGAATAACTAAAGGCTTTTCCCTAATTTGACAAGCAACAGGGGCGTGGGAGTTCATTTAAAATGCAATAGCGTAAATGCAAATTTGAACATCAAACTGGGGGAAACCTTGAACTTTAAAGTTCTGCGTGAAATTAACTACATGGAATTAGTAGAACTGAGAATATCAAACATACATCATAAAAGTAAACACATGGCTAACGTACATGTTGAATATAGTAATTCTCAACATGTTTGCGAAGATAATCAGTTATAACGCTTTTAAGTTTCTACAAACACTATGATCTAAAGCAATTGTAAATGCAGTTAATTCTCTAACAATAAACTGCTGATGCAATTTGGATTCCACATCAGAAGCACTATGGTAATAAAGACACAAAACAAATTTATTGTACCTAGAATGCATGTTCCATTTTACATTACAGAATGCTGCTGGTAACTCGTTATTTCACGGATTTTACACAAAATTTATGTTGTAGTTAACTGCATAAATGACACCACATTTACAACATGCTGTTGCTATTATTCACATTACCGTAAAGAAAAGAGCAGCAACGCGAGTTTAAGGGCTATAAAGTTCGCGTGAGAACTGGAAATATTACGTTTTTGTCCAAACTTTTTAATTCCGTATTGTTGTTGTAGTACATTTTCAACATGTTCGGATGATAAGCGTATTTTTAATACGTTTTATTCCACATACCTGGGATTTTTGGCTTAATGATATAATCGCCGAAAGTCAATTTAAACAATTTATAATGTAACTTCATGAATAATGAAAACTCCCATTTGACATGCCATGTAAACGCACCTAAATCTTCAAACATTTTATAAAAACTCTTAATAAATTTATGTGATACAATCGTACGTTTCTGTAGACTATGATTTAAATAAAAAGCTAAAGAAACGTAAAAATAATACTTCCGCCATATTATTTTCGGGAAAGTTCAGAATTGATTGATGTGATATTTATGGTTTTAGAAATTTTGTCCACCTATTCGTATAACAGTGTTTTCGCATCAAGAACAATATTTATAATTTAACTGAAACTGTGTGCATTGACAGATCGAGTGGCGGTGAATTATAAAGTGACGTGTCAACCTCGTCCGGCGGTCAATTAGCCAGCAAAAACAAGACAGCCATGACAAAGGGCAATTTCAGTAAAAACAGGCCTTTTCGCTTTCCCAAAATACTACATGCAGTGACTCTCAACATGTAGTGCCAAATGCTAACGAAACAAACAAATGTTATTTATTAAACATATGCAACGAGCTTCTGAAAGCTGCCATACTAGAAAATTATAGGGAATTTAAATTTGTTTAAATGATGAATTCTACACCTAAGTAAGAATACTTAGCATCTTCGTTCTTAAATTTACTGCACGATATACTAGATTTTTGAAAAAACTTCCTTTGAATCTTAAATGTGTACTTAAAAATACAACTCACATGCTACAGCTTTTAACGCTGGAACTTCACATACAAACACAAACATGCACAAAAGTAAGTAAAGATGAAACAGCTAAATTATTAGTAAAAACGATCCTATTAATTTTATTAATAAATCAAGTGTAAGAATTATCTATAACGACCAACTGCAAGTTTAAATTCAAAGAAGTTTCAGTATTAAAGTTTATATTTCATTCAAAAACTTTTTGAGAACCACAAGCATAATCCATTACTAAATACTTTTAAGTCCGGATCTGGTAGCAAAAACTGTCTGAATGTATAACGAACAGCACCAATTGCCTGCAACAATCCATAACTTTCAAAGCGGCCCCGCAACCCTCATTTTTTAGCGACAACTTGCATTTATAAAACCGGTGACAAAAACTGCAAACACGCTGAATTATGTCGGCAGTTTTTCTAATTTAGATAAAAGCGCAGATTGAAAAGCTTTCCTAGTAAAGAAACTTTGAGTCGTTGTTTATACAAGAGTCGTTTCACAGGGTTAATTGTGCACTAGAGCATACCGTGAGTTATGCAAGACGGACGTCACAAACGGAAGACGAATTACTGCATTAGGCAACGAAATCGATAAAATATATCCAAATATGAACATGCAAAACAAATTTGAATTTATTAGCTACAGCGACGTCGAGCAAACCTTCAATCAGTGTAGCAACAATTAAATAATAGAAAACTTCATGAAATAATGTAATTATTGCGTTTTTTCTCCAATATTTGTTACTTGCTGATGCAATTACATAATAATGAAATTGGTGGCAAGAAATTTAACAAATATCTTAATGACATATTAGCAGGCTTATTAAAGAGAGAAAATATACAGGGTTGAGCAAAAGTATGGAACAATGCAAATATCTCTGATACGGCAACAGCGATTTCGACAAAATTTTCTTTCCGATATACGGACACAATCAAGGTATTGGCTGTTTTTTAGGACTTCCGGTTTATCCAGAAATTATATCGACTTTTTTATTTTAAATGGAACACCCTGTATATTATTTGATAGAACGATAGAACTCTTTTTTGCGAGTTCAGTGATATAAGGTTTGATGCCTTTATTTTTAATAATTTTATAGATATTGAACAATAATGTTTCGTAATTGTTATCTAGCAGCTCATGAAAAGAAAAGAATGTTTTTTTTTTAAGTAAAAGAATCATGAAGCCGTGCGTGAGCACGACCCCATGATTCCCATCCCACCCCCTTACCCGGGCTCAACACACTAAGTGTTATTCACCGGTCTAACATGCCCCACCCCTGAAAGACATGCAACCCAACGTACACACCTACATACACCATCCATGGACTCGTCGGATTTAACTTATTCAGAAAAATTACCGACCAGCAGTGGACTCGAACCAGCTGCCATTGGAAGTCTAGTTTCAAAGCCTGGGACTTTAACCACTAGACCACCCGCCGGCCCTAGAAAAGAATGTGAGAAGCCTAAACAGTTCGTTCGCCCATTCTCCGGACTTGAATCCATTGGATTTCTTTCTTTTGAGACATTTAAAATCTAGAGTTTATACTGAACGACCAAATAATTTGGAAGAATTGAGAATTGTTAGTGAAATAAGAATTCCTCCAGAGCATCTTGTTAATGTAACATGTAAAGGATTTGTACATACACTTTGTTATCGCCAAGAAGTAAATTGTGGTCATTTTGAGCATCTTATTAGCATACTTAATTTCATCTCAACCTGCATACTCATTTTTAACTGATGGCGTTAAAGTTGGAATTTTAATTAATCGTCAGATCAGATAAATAAAAGCTGTCGGACAACCGCCACAAGACCTCCCTCGCAATTATTAAAAATTAGTAAAAAAACATAAATATTGCGATAATAAAATTTTGAAATTTTTTTACTTTTTTACAATTTTATGAAAATCTAGAACATTTTTGAAAATTTAGAAAAGACTCGGATGTTTTAAAACTGTTCATAAATTTTAAATGTTTTAAAATTTTGAAATGAAAATTTTGTAAATTAGCGGAAATTATAAAAATTTTGACAATTCGTCAAAAATTTAAAGTTTAAAAACTTTAAAAAATGTAAAAATATGAAAATTACAAAAATAGGAATTGAAACAGTTTTTCAATTTTAAAAATAGTTGAAACATTTATTACAGTTTAAATATTTTAAAATTTTCAAATACTTTTTGATTTTTTGAATTTATAAAAACTTCGTTTTTGAAAAAGTTTGTCTGTTTTCAATATTTTTGAAAATTTTGAAAATTTAGAATAATTAGGAAAATTTTTGAAAATTTTAACTATTTAGAAAATTTTTCAAAAATTATGTCACCCCTTATTCTTGAAAGTAGTTATACCTGGTTTCGTTATGGCTGGAGTTTGGTAATTGTATATTGTAGCATAACACCCTTCCTCCAACCCTTTTTTTTGGGCGGACCAATCTCGCTACTTTGCGGTTTCATCACAGTGTGCTTTTTTTTGGTATTTTAGACTCTAAAAGTACATAACCGTCAAAATCTCCTCTCAGCTGCCGATATTTTGACGATAACAATGCCTTCGTCTAGCTATCCAAATAGCGAGGAAGGAAAAAATGCAAGTCTTCAAGTCCATCGCGACTTAAGTTAATTATGAACAAAGTCTAAAATTTGAAATTTATAAAATCCGATAAATGATTGAGTAATTTTAGTAAACTTCGCAATCTGTAGGAGCTTCTTGTGGAAAATCGTAAACAACGCTTTTTCTTCTTCTGACATTACCATCTAGAGTACCATGAGCAGTAAATTAATTTATAAAATAAATACGATACGTAACGTATTGGCATTCTTGCACCTTGTTGACTGTGATTTTGTTTTAAATAAACGTTATAAAATTCTGAATTTCTGAAGCTTTCTAATTTATTATACCGGTTGGTCGCAAGAACAGGTAACAACCGGCCATTTACTCAATTTTTAAATTATTAATTAAACTTTTTCTGGGTAATATACACATAAAAATGCATATTAGGACATAAAACGGTGTTAATTTGGACTTCCGGTTCAACCGGAAATGATAGCAATTTTTTTATTTTTAATTCAACACCCTGTATATTTTTGCATATTTTGAAGACCTTTTAATTTCTTTTACAGCTACCTATAATATTTACCCATTAACTTTTAATTTTGGCCGCCAGAGGGTGTTGTTACAAAACCCATAAATGCCTTATAATGATATCCAGAATTTTCTTTTAAGTTGGTTTTGAAAACAAAAGAATAATGAAATTTAAGTGTTTATTTTATTAATTTGTCCAAACATTTTATTGCGGCAAGAAAATATAAAAAACAATTCTTAATTTTTAAACGCTCATAACTTATTTTTTTAATTTCCCTGCTTGAGTTTTATTGCACTTTTTAAATTGCCATTTTATTTACTTTAATTGAATATCAATACCATATCTTTTTGGTATTTTGTTTTGAAAGCCTACTTAGTTGCAAATACGTAGCTATTTTTAATATCCGTTATTAATAAAATAATTTTATTTTTTCTTGCTACTTTGAAAATAATAAGGTATGTTGTTGGTATTAAATTAAAGCAAATAAAACGGCAATTAAAAGCTGCAATAAAACTCAAGTAGGGAAATTAAAAAATATATATTATGACCGTTTAAAAATTAAGATTTTTTTAATATCTTCTTGCGACAAATAAATGTTAAAAGAAATTAATAAAAAAAAACCTTAAAGTTTATCATTCAGCATTTAAGGTTTTTTAAAACGCCCTCTGGCGGCCAAAATTAAAAGTTAATGGGTAAGTATTATACGGGGTGTTCAAAAAGTAATTACATAAGGGTTGGCCATGGAAAATAAAATTTCTGTCTTTGCATGCTTTAGAATTTAAACAAACAAAACATGATGTTACTTAAAATTTTAGGTTAAGCTTGTAATTTGTTATTTGTAGTGACACTGACAGAGTGATGACAGTTAAATTCTAAAGCTTGCAAAGATATAAATTTTATTTTCCATGGCCAACCCTTATGTAATTACTTTTTGAATACACGGTACATAGCTGTAAAGGAAATTAGAGGTCTATAATACAAATATGCAAAACAATATACCATATAAAATAAAAAAATTGCTATCACTTCCGGTTAACCCAGAATCCCAAATTAACACCGTTTTATGTCGTAATATGCATATTTATGTGTATATTACTCAGAAAAAATTTGAAATTATTAATTTAAAAATTGAGTAAATAGCTGGTTGTTACCTGTTCTCGCGGCCACCCGGTATATTATGTTACCAAAATTTTTGGCAAAAAATTATTTCCATTTTAAATAAAAATTACTGTAGAAAACCTGTTTTTCGAAAAATTGCTGTCAAACAATTACCTTCGAACAATTCTTTCTTGGGATATGGGAAAACGAACGTACTTTGCTCTACTTGCCTTCTCTTATCGGCCTATAAATTTCGTTAATTTAGTTAAAAACGTGAAACTACAAAAGTTTCTGTTCTTCCTATAAATTATTCATTTGGCATTTTTGTCTAACTTAACTCTCTCGCGCCGAGACTGATTCTGCATCTTTAGTGAATTGTATGCAAAATAGCGGTCTTACTCTAAATGATTATATTTTATTCGAAGCAAAAGAAGATAACAGTACCAACCAGCAAAACCAAACGCATACAGTCATAATAATAATATTAAGCAAAATTGAATTATATTCTCTGTAATAGTAAGTATTTTGTTTTGTATGTAAGCAGATACAGATACAATACAAGAGCTGTGAAGATGTTTGTCAAAATGAACTGTGAACTTGAACATTTTCGGTATTATACGAGTTTATCTAAACTAAAAGCTTTGATCATGTAGGAAACTTGTAAGAAGATATACATAACCAGCATAGAGCTTACATATGAATTTAACGATAAAGGAGGCGCATCACTAATGTAAGCCACATCACGAGTTGTCGAAGTCTAAGACGCTCAAGAGGGAACTCGATTCGAACTCGGACGGGGACGCAAAGAGAAACCCAATAATTGGACTCTACTCCGTTCCTTGAATACGAATCAAGAGCTGACAGGCGCGCAGATGCGACCTAAGAATTGTTTAGAAGAGAATGCGAATTTCTTTTCCATTTTGCTTTTTGTGCGGTCTGAATTAGAGGTAATTGGAATGTGTTGGAAGAGAGTGTGTATAAAGTTTATAATTGGGCAAGTCCCCTAGAATTTTTTCATTTAAATATCCAAAGAAGAGTTTTTATTGATTTGAACTTCTATTGAGAAAATCTGATTTCGAATTCAGACAGACGCGAATATTATCCTCTAATCAAGAAAATCTATTGCAAATTGCTTTTTCTCAGATAATAAGAAAACTGAGAAATTACCTCGCAAACCAAATCAATGGCGCATAAGATTCAATGAAGCGAGTTAAACAGATTGGATACGAGACTGGGATGAAGCAGGAGCATCCTACAGCGCTGTGATTGCCAATATGCGACCCCTGACCCGCAGCTGATGCGAACTGACCATGTGTTGTGTTCTATATTGTATATTAGAGTTTTTGACTTTTCCTATCTTGTTCAAGAACACTTTCTTTTGTTATTATTGTGTTTCGTCCTAATCGATGGTTATATCTACAATTGCGGAAAATACTTTCATAAGTCCGAACTAAACTTTTAATCATATCTGAAAGAAATGCTTACTTTCTTGTCTAGGAAGCTGTATATATATAAAGGGATTAGTCAATATCAGCGTTTCTCAAACTGGGGTATGCGAAAACAAATTAGGGCTGCGCCCATCGGCAGAAAATTTTGTAAAACAAAATTCAATTGGAACAACGTGTATTTTTACCGTTTTTCGTGAATCGTTATCATATCATAAAATTATAATAATTCACTTCAAATTTACTCGATGCAAATGGAAAAAATATAGCAATTAGAAATTTTCTAGAATATTGCCCAAATAGTTTAAAAGACCGGTATTGAACTATACAGAGTGTTTCCATAGCGATAGCAAATATTTTGAGGGCAGATAGCAGATGAACAAAGCTGTCGGCCAACCGCTACAGAACTGTCCTAGCATTTATTGTAATTTTTGAAAATGTTTAATACCAATTTCGAAAGTTTAGATAATTTTTTTAAATATTCAAATTTTGAAATTTTTTACATTTTTGAAAAATTTTATGAAAGTTTGAAATAATATTTTACTATTAATTATTTAAATTCTTACTTGTTATCATTTAAATCTATTAAGCAGTGCCGTATATATAGAGGGAGCTGGACGCATCTCTTATCGTATTTACAACACACCCACGCTAGTTTAGCCTTAAAAGTCTTTTCTTCACGTAATACACACAATACACCAAAGAGAGTACTCTTAACTGAAAGTTGCTACTTTCCATCGTTTTCTAGATGATTGAATTATTGTAAAAATGAAGTTGCAATGAAGGTAGGAATACTAAAATGGTTTGTGCAAACTTTAAGGGTAAGTCTTACACATTGAAGTAATAAAAAAATGTTTTCCAACATAGGCCCATCAAGGCTTTCTCACAACGTTACAGTCTTCGGAAGAGGAATAGCAGCCTCAACAGAGACTACTTCCTCTTCCGAAAGCTGTAACTCCGTAACAAAGCGTTAGCAGACCGATGTTTCATATAGAACTGTTTTTGTTGTTTTGATGTATATAACTTATCTTCAAAGTCTGTACATATTTAAAAGAAAACCTTTTGTGTGTTTTACCATGAAGAATAAGATTTTCAAGTCAAAAGTTAGAAATATTTAGGTGTGCAAAAAATACGTTAATCGAGCAGCCATTCATCATCGATATGGTTTTAGCAATGTGCAAATTAATTATCTTAAAGAATTAAATAATCTATTAGTTCTTTCCCAGGTTTAATGCAATGTAACTACACTGCAACGTAACTTGTTATTCATATTAAAAGTTATAAGTAAGCATGACCAAATTTGGATGCAAGCACATCTATGCAGTTAGTCACGAATTATTTAAAAATCAAGTTTCGATCAACAAACAAGCTTGAGTGAGGGTATTTAACTATTTCCCTAGCAGATTTGAAGCGAGTCTCTTCCAGTCATTTTCAGTCTGCAGTAGCTAGTCTGTAGTTTGTACTAGCCATGTCATAGTTTACCCAATATTTTAAAGTTAACTAATAACTTTCTAAGTATCTACATCGTTACGCCTTCCTCAAACTTGTTAAACCCCAAGCTGGGGCCTCATATTTAAATATTTGTTCTACAATTTCCTAAAGTGTTCATGTAAGTATGATTTTATTGTAACCACGTATTTTGTTTATCCAAATTATATTATTGTAAAATTTTGCGAATTTCTGTTTAATTCAGACACTTATGGGTTCAATCAAACAAACCTGTAGAATTATAATATCGCTATCAAAAAATATCGCTACTACATATATCGATATAGCCGATACATCAAATATATCGATACATCGAATGTATCTATATGTTGAATATATCGCCTATATCCATTATATCGCTATATCAATTATATTTAATATATCGCTATGTCGATATATACGATAAATTCAATATATCAAATATATCGATTAAATTGAGATATCGATATATTCAATATATCGAACATACCGAATATATCGAATATATCAATTATATATCGAATATATCGCATGTATCGAATATATCGAACGTATCGAATATATTGAACATATCAACTTATCGAACACATCGAATATATCGAACATAACGAACATATCTAACATATCAAACAGTTTGACTAAAACTAGTTTTAAACTAGAATTTGCGTCTCAGATCTCTACTCTGAAACCAATAAAAGTGGCACAGACTTATCCCTTATCAGCCCTACCAGTCCAGGAAATCTACCAAAGATCTGATACAAATTATAGTAAGTTGATCAGCTAAGTAATTTTTGAATAAGCAAACGTTAAGCTCGAGATTTTATATTTTTTTAACGTGCGTTAAAACGACAGCTTTACCTCAACATCCTCTATCGTAATATGCGTGAAATATACCGAATTTCACAAAATGATATCATAAAACATGTCTACTTTTGTTCCAGTTTCCGATTTATATTTTGAAGCTTACGTTCGCTACAACGTTTTACGCACTTTTATAATTAAACGTCTTCATAATTGGACCATCGGTTCTTGAGATATGGATAGAATTCGCCTATTTACTTGTCCATGCAATTTTTAAAATAATATATTATTGGATTTTTTGTACGGTTAAACGCTTTTCGTTATAAACAAAGACCGGACATTTAGTCGCAGAAGAGCAAAAATTTTTTTAAAATTCAATAAGTAAACAAAAAGCATGGGCGTACTCAAATCCATTAAGTTATACGTGAAACGTATTGGAAAAGAGAACTAATTTTTCGGATAAAATTTAGAAAAAGTTGTTGTGTACTGCAATTCTTAAGTTTAGTTGCATTAATGAATTTACACGTTTTATTTTCATTATTGCGTGGTTGGAATTTTCATTTCAATTAAAAAAATATTTTTGCAGTTTCATAAAATTATTGAAGTACTTTCAAAACACATAACCATTCATATTCTACGCCTATGAACCCTCATTTATTTTATTTTACTATTAAACAAGCAAACATCTATTCCAGTTGACTAAATAAATAATAACTTATCTACACATCAGCATTCTAAGCTCGTAGATAATTCGTTTACAATTTAGTACATGCGCCAATTACATATTTGAAGAAATTTTGCCAGAAATTATTATTAATTGATTGATTAATTGAAATACTGACTAAATACTAGACTAGAAATCCGGACTACAGTTATCATTCCGAACCTAATAATTCGCAAAACAATCAGTACTTTTTTCTGTTGTAGCATAGGAAATTAATGATGGAGTTACCAAAATACCTTTTTGCTGATCATTATCATTTATCCAGTAATCATATCCTCCCACTTCTAAACCATACTTGTAGATACTTAAATAGCAAATCGTTTCTAAAAAATCTCAAAAAACAAATATTCTTCTCTTCTTGGTATTTTTCTGAACTACACTAGAGTAGCAGATGATGTAATGAAACACCCAGCAGTCGTCAGTTGAATTCCACGCCGCTATTTCAGGAATTAATTAAGCTCATTATGGTAGATTAAATCCAAATGTGGGATTTCGAGAACCAAGTTACGATACAGTTTTAATCAGCAAGTTTACAAATAGTTATACTAACAGGAAGCTTTACTGCTTGCAACTTTATGATAGCAATCGTATAATTTAAGAGTAGGTTAGTATTTACACCACATTAAAACAAGTACTTCAAACAAGTAATATAAAAGCCCACGTACTCGTAAGATATGAAATTTCCTGTTTGAGTTATATAAATGTGAGAAAGTGCTTTTCCAGGTTTTAACAAGTTTTTATTCTCATGTATGAATGTGGAATGAGTATGCTTGTAAAAAAGGCGTACGCGATATACAAACACAATACTATTTCTACTGTAAGTAAGCACTAGGTGATATACTTTTACGATTTGCTTTTACGATGAAACCCATGTAATGTTTTAAGACAATAAAGATGAATTGTTTTATGTTGCTACTTATAGAAATATAATGTGACAATAAAAATTTTTCAAGAAAGTTTTACTATTGGAACAGTTATGTAAAATATCAACAACACAAGTATGACTGAAAATGTTGTTTATTTACGACTGCTTGGATAAAAACTTTTTATATCATTCGTTTGCGTTAGATAATGAAGTTCATTATCTCACTAGTGAGATAATTGATTCATTACCCGATTCATTTTATTGACACAAACAAAACTGAAGCTTTGTTTATAATAAAACTGGCTGGTTGTTATAGTATTGAATAAATCGAATCTATCGTGTTACTCGTGTTATAATAACGCCTTTATCCCACTTGTAACATAAATAACTATTATATTTATAACACATGAAATTTTTTTAAACATCACAATATACATTTTAGTTAAGTACAGGTAATAATGTAATTTTTGTTTTAAATCTGAGTACACTAAAGTGAAGCTGTTTCATACAGCCACAAAATATCAAACTTCTAAATTTTGACCGTTTCCTCGTCCTCTTGCACAAATATTGGCGCCTAAGTAGCCATGTCCACTTAGGCAATTTGTTGCAAAAACTGAATTAATTTTAAACAAGAGTAACCTTTTACATATTTCTGTATAGAATATAAGATTTTTAAAACAAAATACTCAAAAGACGTCAGAAACTAAAAAGTTTCAAAAACAAATGTGGCTCCTCTCGCATATGAGACACCTCTAGAGCACTTATCACTCTATTATATTAATTACAAATAAGCTACGAATTAATAGTATTATGCTCTGTGAAATAAGCACGAATACTAAACTAAACAAATAATTAGTTTTATATGCACATGTTTACTCAAAATAACTTCTTAGTGTTCAAAATATTTCTTGGGCTTTTAGGTCTTAATGTTTTACAGTAAAAATAAAACAAAATTTCTTTAAACGAATTTTTGGTTACTAAAAAAGTATTTACGACCGAAAAATTCAACCTAATTTTTACATACTTCCTAAAAGTTTTAAACGGCCCAGAAAACTATATTCATTTATTTATAAGTAATACAACTAGTGATCCCGTTTCTTTGATATACAAGCTAACGAGCTAACGACAATAATGTCACGAACGCGACGAGTATGTTATATTGTCCAAATTATCTAGCACTACACTGTAATTTTTAAAGGTTGAAAAAAGGTATAAATAAAATTGAGAGGTATTTTACCTTGCCTTCGGAGGTATAACACTTATTCGGAGGTGTAATAAAATACCTTAAGGTATTTATTCTACTGTTTCAACCTGTTTTGGGTAGTAAGGTATTTTAGTCTACTTCAAGGTTGTAAGAAAGGTATAATAATATAGCGTTCTAAGTTTTGCATTATACCTTGAGGTACCTTGAAGGTTTTCTATGTCAAGGTATAATTTTGTACCTTACGGTATAATTTTATTGGTTTTTGCGAGGTAGAAATTTTTACTTTAAGGTGGTAAGAAAGGTACACTAATAGCCTTCTAAGTTTTGCATTATACCTTGAGGTACCTTTAGGGTTTTCTATGTCAAGGTATAATTTTCCACCTTACAGTATAATTTTATTGGATTTTGTGGGGTAGAAATTTTTACTTCAAGGTAGTAAGAAAGGTATAATAATAGCCTTCTAAGTATCGCATTGTACATTGAAGTATTTTTAGGTTTTTTTTACCTCACCGTATAATTAAACACCTTGCGGTATAATTTTATTGGTTTATAAGAGGTAGAAATGTTTTCTTTAAGATGTTAAGATAGGTATAATAATACCTTTCTAAGTATCGGATTCTACCTTGAAGTATTTTTTAGGGTTTTCTACATCACTGTATAATTTTCCAGCTTACGGTATAATTTTATTTGTTTTTAAAAAGTAGAAATTTTATTAGTCAAGGTTAAACATAAGTACCTTCATAAATAATGTAGCACCTTAAAATAAATTTGATATTTTTCACCTTGCGGTATAATGTTATAGGTGGTTGAATTAAAGATTATAGGTAAATCTAATAAAATTACAGAAAATACAACGTAACAATGTCTGTCGTGCATTGTAGGAGAGAATCTTCGTAAAAAAGTTTTCTATGAAGTTCAAGAGCATAAAAATAGTTTTCGCGAATAAAATTGTGCCTCATATTTTAACGGATGTGCACGTTTTGGGGCTATAGAAACCCAAGAGTGTTTTTTATTAACAGTCTGCTTCTTACCATAGTGCATTCCAGGAATCATTACGACAAAATATTGTACAAAAATCTTTTGGTAGATCTGCACCTTTATCCTTTAACGACCGGCTTAAGACATGAATAAACAGATCCAGCATCGGCTGGCCATGACGCATGGCTGTATTTGCGCTGTCTGTTGTTAGAAAAAGCTTTAACTTGAACTCTACCAAAATGGTTTACTTTTCAAACTTTGAGAGTTTACTTAACTATGGCGTAGAATTTTGGGACAGCTCCATAGATACTAATATAATTTTTAAAACACAAAAACGAGCTATAAGAACTATATGTAAATTAAAGAAGTACGATTCATGTCGACAAGCTTTCAAATCATTAAAAATTCTAACGTTTACAAATCTCTATATTTTTAAAACGGCGCAATTCATATTTAAAAAAAAACAAACATTAGCAACTTCTGCAGATTTTCATCAATATAACATAAGACATAATTTAAATATACGGCTTCCAAAAGTTTCAAAAACAACAAGTCAAAAAGGACCTCTCTACTCCGGCATCAAAATTTTTAATGCATTGCCCACTCATATGAAGACAATTAATAACACAAAAACATTTAAAAATACTTGGTTACTTGAAAATCCGTTTTATAATTTACAAGAGTTTGAGCAGCACGTTCCTAGCAACAGACAGAGTGAATAGCGTTACCTTGTACTTGAATATAATTACAGAATGTTTTTTTTATATATTTTATATTTTATACTTTATATCTATAGATAATTTTTTTTTCAATTTGAATTTTGTTATTTTCCCAAATGCCTGTAAGCTATAACTATTTTGTAATAGTTGGGAAATAAATTATTTACTTACTTACTTACATTGCGTGTGACGTTTCACAAAACGTCATTATTGCCAATCAACACACAAAAACCGTTTTATATTATTAGGTAGAAGAAAAAAGTTATTTGTTACATTCCGTCAAACAATATTATTTTTAGACTGCATTGTATTAAATATTATTATACTGTGACGTGTGAAAATATATTCGAAAATTTTTTAAGGTGGGTTTTTCCGTTTTTTTTCCTGTAGGTTTTTTGTGATTTTTTCTCCGGGGGTTTATTTCGTAATTTTTTTCCTACATTCGATTGGTCACAACATTAGGTTTCGCCAACAATAGTGTAGTTTTTAATGTAGAATAAGTCATAATAAGATTTTCTTTCGTAGTGATAAATCGTTTATAATCAACACTGGTTGTTATTTATTTGCTAACTATGAGACAAGTTTTCTTTTTAAATTAAAAAAAAAATTGAAAGCTATTACCAAAGATAAGAATAGTAATTTCGCAGTAAGAACTGCATTCGTATTTGAGTTTTAGTATAACGGTTCTCGCCAAATAAGGTATATAGAAAGTTGTTTTTCTTAGAAACATTCTAAAACTGAAAATTATTGTTAAAACCAGTGAATCGTCAAAACTGGAAATTCTTATCAGCTTGGGCCTTGGCATCTGAGGGTAGATTTCCAAAGATACAACGTCCTGTCCTGCTAAATACATCTATCTCTTTCCATTATTACTACTTTGTTACCGCTTAAAACGGTTCTGACTTTGACGTACTACATTTTTCGAAGGGGTACGTTTTACCCTTCTCTCAAAATTTCGGTCAGCAAGAACACTTTTAACTCACGCAACAAGTGAACAACACAGTGTACAGTACCTACCATATTATAGCGACCCGATTACTCTGTTAGAGAAATACATTTGATAGTGCAGGTAAGTTTTTAAATATTATTATTACTATAAACATATTGGAAAAATTTTTTTTAGGAACATTTGACTGTAGAAATGTATGAATGCTGTGTGTGTTTAAAAGCCAATATTACTATATGCAAGTTTTAACATTTTCACAAAACATTAGCTGTAGCAAGCCAAACCATTTTTTAGCAATTTTTCTTCTTTTGCAGGAACCTGGGTTGCTACCTACCATTATCCCTGCAGATGACAGTGAATTGTTCCAAAGTAAATCTTATTACGTTTGTGTTGAACACGTAAAGGTGTGTCAAGTCGACAGCTTCAAAGAAGGGGTTGAAGCGGTTTTGTGCGTTATATTCCTCTTCAATTTAGAGTACCCCAAAAAATTGAGGAAAACCCTGAGTTTCTTGGGAAATAATTTATGCCACATAGAAGAGCCACTAAAGCAATATGTATCACAAATTGCTTTAGTGGTTAATCAAATAATGTAAATATAATGTTTTTAATTTATTTTATATAGTATTTATGTGTATGATATGTATTTATATTGTTTAAGTTGTTTCGAATGTAAATAAAATTGTTAGTTTTAGTTTTAGTATTTTAGATTTTATGTAAATGTACCTAATAAGATGAATTTTAATTAAGTATTTTTTTACAATATTAAAGTAATTACAAGTTCCAAAACCTGCTTATTTTTTTTCCAAAACTTACTAGCTATTGTTTTGTTTTCTAGCTGCTGCCAGAATAACTTTGGTGTGAATAATTTTTGTGCCTGGTGTGTTAAAACAGAATAATCAAAATAAGGTTGCGGATACTTTTTGAACCTTACGTGAAGGTCTACTAAAATACGACCTTTGGGTTTGGTTAAGGATAATTTTTATACCCTATGTGGAGGTGGGTCAATATATGTAAAAGTATTTTAATATACCTTATAGTTTGATTGGGGATAACTTTTATACCTTATGTGGAGGTAGACGAAAATGAGTAAACATATTTTAATATACCTTTGGGTTTGATTGGGGATAATTTATATACCTTGCGTGGAGGTAGAACAAAGTAGGTAAAAGTATTTTAATATACCTTTGGGTTTGGTTGGGGATAATTTTTACACCTTACGTGGAGGTGGACCAGAACACGTATATGTATTTTAATAAACCTGGGGGTTTGGTTTTATACCTCTACATCAGTCATGATGTCCGTTCTTGAGGTACATATTTATACCGCAAGAGGTAACATTTTATACCTGTACCTAAGGTATTACATTATACGTAAGGTATAACGTTTGTGTTATACCTCACTGCAAAGTATATATAAAATACCTTAAGGTTGCATATAGCTAATACCTCTAAAGGTAGAATATTCTACTTGTAAAAATTACAGTGTAGTTAACAATCAATCTAAGTTTATCACAGAAAAACGCGGCCACGTTGTATTTGTAATAACTATATTAAACAATATTATTAATCTTGACGGATTTTAACCGCTAGGGTATCTACAGGATGTCCATTTTAGGTACATTTTATGTCCGTATGTCCAAGCTCATACTATGGATGTATAGTGAATATCCACCAATGGACATCAAATGGATATCTACTTTTAAATATCTATTTATCTATTAAATGTTTTTAAAATGGCCTTGTAAGTTCTGCAGTAACGGGAATCGGCGGCTACCTTCTTTCAACCTTAACGAATGGGGTTTGCAGGTTTTGTGTGGCTTAGTTTCGGTGAGCAAACAAAGATATAGCTGTTAGTTTGGTCGCGTTTTGCGTGTTTTTTAGGACAGGTTTAAGAGTTATAGTTATTAGTTATATGTTGTGAGTAGTTGTGCAAAGTAAGTTAATACGTATCTTTATCCACAATTATTTGCAACACATGTAATAAGCACACATAACCTAGACATGCCTATGATTTTGTCACAGATTTCGATATGTATTTGTAACACATTTTTATATGAATGATTCCGCTAACATAACAAATATCGTCGCACCGCAAAAATACTATGAGGAAGCTGTCAAGAAATGGATGGGTAGAACAAAATACCGTAGCGACACGGCAATGAAAGGGGGAAATATTTAGAGATTTGTCGATATTTTGTGCGTTACCGTAACAAATAAACCCCCTCAATACATTGCAATTGTTTTTCAATTGACTTTCAAGAAAAAGGGCTAGACTTAATGAAATAAAATGACTAATTATTGGTTTACGGTTGATTAGAGTGTAGTGTGTAACACAAACAGAGGATTATAAAAAGTACCATAATATTTTCTATGAATAATTTGAGAAAAATTATTCTCCAGGATTTTAAAACATATTATCAAGTAGTATAATGTCCATTAACTCTCCACTAGTATCACGCTACAGGACATGTTGTAGATAACCTATAAATGTTCGATGTCGTGTTGCAAACGAACGTCCATCGTGTTGATTTTGGAGGTCCGTTGCGCATCCACAATGGCCAGGTGGAATATTCGTATAAATGTCCCTGTGCTATATGAGAAATTAACACATCTTATCGGAAATGATGGTTTTCGCGTATTCCGCCGCAGCTACGATCTCAACTTGTCGCCCTTGCTGCTGACAAACGCAGCCATAACAACGAGTAATTTTATCGTGTTATTTTCACTTATTGAAATACACTCGTGATTTTTGACCCATAAACTGATTTGATTGGTTGTTGACACGAAAATCGTTTTTTGATTGTGAATCGCCTTGTAAAAATAGTAATAACTCATTTAAATGTAGGAATCATGTAAACAATACCAAACAATAGGCGTAAACTGGAGAAAACTGTAGAACACATTTTAAAATAGTTAAAAAATCTTAACACAAAATAGTATCTAAAAGAGAAAATTAATACATATGGCTGGCGGAAATACAGAAAAATTCCATAGAAAACTTTCAAAATGGAAGTTGATTCCAACATGTGTTCGGTTCACATCTTGCACGTCCAAGTCCAGTGCGAAGCATTATATGGCCTTCGGTCAAAGTGGTTACCGTTTGGTCCCGTTCGTGCTTGGGGAAATTCACAGAGTAGATGCATTTGTCAATGTGTCATCTAGAGAACTCTTAGATTTTTTTCTATGGGGATATCTAAAATCGAAAGTGTACAAAACCCGTCCAGAAACAATTGAAGAACTGGAGCAACGCATTACAGAAGTTTGCAGAAATATCACTCCAGAAACTTATGAGAATGTAAGGCAGGAATTACATAACCGACTTTTTATGTGCCAAGAAGTGAATGGTGAACATTTTAAACACTTAATTTAATTTCTTTTTGCTTTAATTCTCAGATTTTTTTTATAGACTTCATCTTCAAACATTGCCATTTTCTTATATCTAAATATTTTTCTTCAAAACTTTAGGATGAGGCGCAGAACTAAAAGACCTTTTAAATGAGGTGTCACTCGACACTTCTTTCTATTCAAAAAAAAATTTTAAATAGCGCCATTTTGAATGAAACAAAATTTAATTATTGGCTTAAAAAAAGTATTTAATTTCCCATCACAGCACACCAAATTTTGTGGTAAAATATCAAGTCGTTCAAAAGTTATTTGGAGGGGGGGGGGAAGTTACTTTACAGACACAGTGTATAATCGACGGGAGTTTGACCAAATTTCAAGATGTAGTGATCTACCTTCTGGCGACAGTAATTAGTCTTAGCAGAAGATATAGGCCGACGTTAAACAAATATAATAATAAACATTTGATTTTATCATCATTCCTTCAGTTAAGCTTTTTTACACCACGTTTCTCTAACTCGACTAACACCTTAAATAGGACTGCAATCTAAATTTCGAAAATAGTAGTCCTATGTAGGTAACAATGACAAGGGCCATTTTAACTATCCAAAGAATACTCAAAGGTGCAAAACATATATAAATTAAAATTTGGAATTGACAACTGAATTGTTTGAAAAACAGCTTTTAGGTGTAATGCAAATTATGTAAACTCAATAATTTAAAAGTATTGCAAATTGTACATAAATATGCAGTTGTGTAAACAATGTAAATTGTCAAATAACTTAAATGCAAACTGAAAGTTATTTCACAAAACAAAGTCGGTTATAAAACTTTTAAACGATTTAAATTAATCATCACTGTGTGCGAAATAGTTACATCAACAATATTGTAAGTAAATGAATTAATTTAAAATTAAAAATTGAAAGTATATTACCAGCTCAAATGTTTTAATGACATAAATTTTCCAAGGTTAAACAACAGATCATTATCAAAAATGAATTACATTGATTCATCGGCTACAGGTAATTAACACATACACATTTCAATTATTTTTCACAGCGCAATTAAAAGTTTTGTAGTATTCTGACCTTTTACAGAGCCCGCTTTAATAATCGGAATCCAAATCAATCCTCCGTAACAAAGGCAAGGTGAGTTCAAACAATTACCTCTAAAATTGGGCTTCCAAAATTTTCCTTTTAAATTTTCGTATAGCTCCAAAATTCAAAATTGTATGTACCAAAACGTCCGTAATGAGTAAAAATATAAAGTGCACGAAAAAAAGCAAAGCTAGAATATCAGAATAAGGTCGATAAAATTTATACATAAATAAACCTACCAAAGTCAAAATTACCTTCAATGTTGGTACCTTCCGAGTAGATAAATAAATAATCTTTAAGTAGATAACTAGCTTTAATTATAGTTACTCAAGATTGCCATAAGATGTAACAAGCCAAAAATTGGAGTATCTGAGACAAAATTTATTAAAGACCATTTCACAATCAATCTCTCGTCTCATAACGGTAAGGAATATTTACTAAATAATCCAACAAAATATATCATTACTCGCACAAATTTTTCCCGAATCTTTGACTTAACGAGGAACTCAAATCAATGGAATTAAAGAGCGGGAAAAACACTTCAAAATGCAAAATCTTCAAAGTCAACATTTTCCATAAGAAAATGGGTCACCTAACAAGAAGGGTAAAATGAAAGTGTTAAAACTGAACAGTAAGAAACGTCATTAAAAAACACCTCTGCCAACATTTTAGATTGAATGAAGACTGAAACCTGAGTTTTGAAATTCAGTATTTCATCACTCCAATTAAAACGAATCCAATGGCCTCAAAACAAAAGACACCATCAACAAATAAAGGAATTGTACAATTTAAACGACTACACTAAAACTAATCGTGCACGTATAAAGTAAAGCAGAGTACGCATCTGTGTAATGTAACAAGGGCGCGTCCGGCATTACTCAATCTCGGGACAACTAAGCCAGGGGTCAGTTTTCTGGTCATTGTACGCCAACCTTTCGCTTTGTCCCGCTCACTAGATTATGTCGAATCATTTACTTGATGCGATTACTGCGTTGAAAAATGTTTGATATATTGGATTACTGGCTTTACGGTGTCAGGGGGTACGTAGAAGTTAAAGACAACTTCATATTTTATCGTTAAACTGAAAAGGACGAATAGAAAGATTAGAAATACCCTTAATTAGATGAAGCACGATTATGCGAAATATTACAATTATTAATTAGAAAAGTTTAAAGGTCACTCCTTTTTAATAGAATGGGAACTGTTGTCTGTTGAATTTTGCAACTTGTAAAAAAGCGAAATACAATTAACAGCTTCCGGGTTGGAGCCGCGTCATCGGTGCATGAACTGCCGACGTTTCGTCCTCGGTTCCACGGGATCCCAAAGTGATCACAGCCCTGAAGATGTCCCGTGGAACCGAGGACGAAACGTCGGCAGTTCATGCACCGATGACGCGGCTCCAACCCGGAAGCCTAGCTGTTAGAAATACAATTAACTTTTTTAAAGATTCTAAAATGATTTGTGCATACAACGATGGCATTGCATTCATTTCTGATTGAATTGAATAACGAATACGTTGGTTAAATAAATTAAAATCAAAACAAAATATGAATGTTAGTATGCAACGACTTTGAATATTCAAGAAGATCTTATAAAGGGAATCGCAATTATTATTACTAAACAGAAACTTATTAGTTTCTAGAAAACCTGTAGAGCAGATCAAAAGCTCTAAAAGCTTTAAAATTAAAAGGTAGCTCATGCACATGCAGGTCGCTGTATTTCAAGAAACTTTTCACTTCTGCACTCTATTGTGTCTACGACTAATACATTATTGATTATTAACAAGCACTTATCTTCTCAATGCCTATTTATAAGAATCCATTGATGTTTTTAAAAAACAGCAATACAGCAGCCTGCATAGTTTTTATTATAAGTCCACATTTCACTTGCAACAAGTATGGATGTAAAATTATTCATATAACGATGCAATAAAATTAAATTAACTAAATAACAGTTCAGCTTGGCAGGAAGAAAATTCAAACTGTTGTATCTGGTAAAATAGTAGCGTAATACAATAGAATGTGATGCATTTAAGTATAATTGTACTTATAGCAGTAGCATCCACTCAGCCCTACGGAATCTCAAAATCTGCACCAATAAAGTTCAGCGACCCGCAAAAGTGCGGTTGCAGGAAGGATCATGAAGAATCCTTCAGCAAGAGAATACCCTAGCGCCTAGCACATGCACCCTTCTAGTCTTGCAACACGCATCCCCAGCTTGCGGCGAGTATGATAATTGGGGTTGATTGGGGTTTCATTGGCAGCCACGCCGGAAGAAAGGGTGCTGTCAATGCACCACTAACTTCCGGCCTCGTCATGGTCGACTGTGATTGATGGTAATTTGGCTGCTCCTTTGATATTAAGACACTGCTCGATTTAATTAGAGAAATTTATGACGTATTATCTGGAATTAATTTTGGAAGTACTTGGAATTATTAATGAAGTTAAGAAGTAACGAGTAACCAATGACGAGTTCTGTAGACGTAATCCGATTATTCTAAGTAGCTTTTGCTACTTTCCCAGACTTTCCTACCTGACTATTGTACCTTAAAAGGGTTAATAATTGTTAAGGTAAAGGGGGTTCACAAATTTCCTCAAAAGGGAGTGCACATAACCATTTGCACGTTCCTACTAATTATACCAATTAGTTTTAATCTATATTGATCAGTTAATGAACAGCCACTAAAAATTTGCTTAAATGACTGTTTCAGAGCACTGATTATGTACTTTTACTTTAACATCAATTTCTCCTTACCTTTCCGACGCCTGTAACCTCTTTCACACCTATCCTACGCAAAAGAGCAGGTGGAACTGGAGGTGGTGATTTTTGTAGCACTCCACAAAATCCTGTAGTTTCTGCATCTTCAGAATTATGTCGTTTTCGGCGATGTGGTGATGAGGAAAGATTTAACTTTTGAGCGGCTCTGAAACAATAATATGTTTATATATTTTGAATACTGTAAATGTGTATTACACGTAAAATAAAATTTTGATGATGAAAGTATATATCAGCACAAGATTCTTCAAAATACCTTTTAATGGACAACGACTAAAAGGGGATGATAATTTCAACTTTAGAAAGGATATGTTAAAAAAATTGACAATTTTCTTCTAGGTAAACAATAGTTATATTTTAAAAATAATAATAAGATACTAGTTGAAACGGTAGGCTACGCCTCACGCCTTTTTTGGGGCTTATTAAAAAAAATAATAAAAAAAACTGTGTGGTGATGTAAGACATGTACTTAATTCATTCCTAGTGGCGTAATTACGCCAATGCAACTGGTGCAGTTGCATTGGGGCCCAAGATCACAGTTCTTTTCTTCTTAATAATAAAAACCAATGTTATGGATATAGGATTAACTATTCAAAAGAAAAAAAATGAGCGAAACAGTTCGCCTGGACTTTCCTATACTTATAAAATAACATTGTTTTATATTTTCCAACACTTTCGATATACACCTGTCTAGACACGACTAGTTAAAGTAAATAGTTCTTATAAGTTGTAACATCTTGAAGCGGTTGAAGAAAGACCGACCGCTGCGCTGCAAGCATAAGGTTGGGTAAAATATTCGGACTGAAATCAACGGAAGCGCGGAAATTGATATTTGAAAATATATTAACAACTCGAGAAGTAGTATTTTTAGCAAGAAATTACTCTTATTAATTTGTATTTAGAATTTCAAAACCTTTCTGATTTTAAAGCCAAAATGCCGTTTCCATTTAAAAAAAGTTATTTTTTACCGTGGCCGCCATATTAAAATTGGAAACTCAAGTTCTTTTCTTAAATACAATCGAGAAGAATTTGCCCTACAACTTTGCTCTTGGGTTTGCGAGTCTATCTATTAAAATAAAAAAGTTAGCCTACACTGAACATTAAACGACTAGTACAAGAATACAACTGCTGTAGAAAGTATGTGAAATTCTTCTGACAAAAAGATTATTAAGGGTCAAAATATTCGATTTTTTGATTTTTTTGTAAAAAGATTCTCCTAGAGCAAACAAAAGAAGAAATCAATTTTTTAATTTTGTAGCGAAAATTTTGGCGGGGAGGGGGAACAGCAGCCCCCCTAAATTTTAAAGTATCAAAAAAATATTATGATATTCGGATTTTGCTATCAATGATGAGCTATATTGCTTTAACAGAAATATTTTATTGACCCCCGTTAAATAAATAAAAGGGTACCAATTTTCAATTTTCAAATATTCACAGAGGGCGTCACAGTGCAATTATAGCAATGAGCAAAAAACAAAATTGTAGCAGATGCCTATCTCTATCAGCTTAAAAAGTTTAAACAAAAACGTGTGGGCAGTTTTTGAGATTTTTTTTTGAAAATTTCAAAAATTTTGGAGTGGTGCCATTGAGATCGTTTTTCGATTTTCAAAATTAATGATATTTCATGGTATAGTACCCTTAAGGGGCTACCAAACAAGATGTAGTTGATCCCAATCAATTTTGAGTAAATGGGCGTTAAAGTCGAAATTTTCAAAAATTCGTAGCGACCGCCCTGTTGAAGCTAGAGAGTTCGGTAAAAAAACGTTTGATTTGTTCTAAGGCCTTCTATAATTTCCACTATTCCAATTTCCAAAATTCAGTTTCTGAAAAAAATGCTACCAAAAAAACATGTCTAACTTCCGCTTCCGGTTTCGGATTCTTTTTAAAAGCCTATTTTGTCGATGAATTTTTGATATACCTCCTCATTCCAAAGCACATCGAAATCGGTCCAGCCGTTCCGGAGATATGAGCGTTACCCACACACCCACAGACAGACATTTTTTAAAAACCACTTTTTTAGGATCCTGGAAGCCCAAAACATGTATTTTCGTCAAAATCTCGATTTTGAAAATTTGCATGAAATCAATACTTCCCTATACTGAAAGTATAGGAAAGTAAAATATTAAATATATTTTTAAATTAGTGAGTGCATCGTACACATTTAACTTTTAACATAAGTATTATAAACTACGACTAAATATATGTTGTGCATAATTTTATTTGCTGGTCGTTGATTTTAAAAGGCTTCAAATGTAAAGAGTTGTGATTGCTTTATTTAAAAAGGTAAGTCTTTATTTTATCATTTCAACATTTTTGTTAGAAGTTATAATATAAAATATTTTTTATTTAACATTAGATACTATTTGCCAGGGATTCATCAAATTTTAAACCTATTCCAGTCAATTCCTTTAAAGTGGAAATATCTTTTTGGCTACAACTCAACCTCGAGCAATATTGGGAAACTCATTGTTTGTTATAACAACAGCAAATAATATTGCATTGATAAAAATCTATTGGAACTACAACAATTAATTCTTTATTGTATTTTTAAGTAGCTTTAATCTTCCCTATAAAGGTAAAAATCCTTTTTTGTTTGTGAAATATCATTTTTCGTCGACTTTGTTAGAAAGTCTCATTTTGTGGTCGAAAGTTGACAATTATTGCTTAGAGGTAGACAAAATAATTTTGCCTTCTGGCGAGAGCTACATTGTTTTAATAGCCTCTTTCATTATAGTGTTGTTTGAAACTAAGTGTAATTAGCTATGTAGTTTATGCACAGTTTTGATTAAGTAAACGCTACTACTACTAACATTTTTACTGATTATGTTATCAAAAATATTTTGTACTATTATGTTGCAATCCCAGTCCCAGTAGTGATTATAAAATCCGACTATCCCTAAGATGCCTAGCTATTACCTAACTGTACAAGACTCGTCGGCCACGCGACTTGGAATGTCTATAAGAATAAAAATTGGAAACCAAAAAGTTGCCCACACAAAGAAGTTAACAAAGGCAAAAAAAGTACTTTTTGATTTACGCAGAAAAGATTGTTTAGAATTTAAAAACGCTAGAAATTAAAAAATTAAATTAGTTAGGAAGAGAGATGTTCCTAACCAGTATAATTTTTGAAGAGAAATTTCTTTACAGACAGGATTAACATTCGATCGTGGGAACCCGAATGCGTATACACCGGTCTCTGCGAGACGGAAACTGTTGTAAGTCTTCTAAAACACGCTTACTCGCAGCCCAAATGTCTTGTTTAGTTGCTTCTGTCAGTATCACTCCACTTGCGTGTGGGGACAGGTAGGTCACTGATGATCGTCCATGTGAACATGCGCCGATATTAGTACATTTATGTGGTAAAACAGTATTTCAGTTTTTCTGTTATCAGAATTTCATTAATTTTAGTTAGAAATGTAACAAATAGTATCCGGCTATTCGGTTATCCCGCTATCCTGCAAGTTTGACTAGTTATACGTACAATCAAGCCCTACTATCCGGCGCCAAATATCCGCTATTCGACAACTGATTTGAGCCGGATATCCGTAATCCGGCTTTCTTAAAACTCTACTTTTAATAAAATAAAGTTATACGCTAGATATGCTAAATGTGGCAGTAAGTGACAATGTATTGTGCCTTTGAAAAATACTTCAAGGCCAGATAATAATTTGTATCATATTAAGTACACATGAAAACCATTGTAAGCTTATATACCTAAAATGAATGTTGTATTCTGTTAAGTAGGTATATTGTTGGTGTACACATAACAATTACAAGCAACTACTTCTACTAGTTATAGTCAAGTGTATTTCTTTTATTGCTCAAAACCGACAACGTTATTCATACCAAACACTATTAATACGCTACGCTTCGAGGTTAACTTTGACAGACAGACTAGTGGTACACGTATTGCGCATGCATGATCATCAGTGACTCTCCTGTCCCTAGACGCAAGTTACCACTCCGGCTCGTTGCCGGCACATACATGTTTCTACTTTATTCGTTTGTGAAGAACAAGACAAAAATGCGCTAAACTTTCAACGATTTTCTGGACATCCAAGCCTCAAATAAAAAAAAAAGTATTTCTTGTAAAATTGTTGCCCTACTACTTGTGACTGCTACACTACCATTTATATATTTTTATCTTTACGTATAAACTTAAAAGCAAAATAAATGTAAACTGCTGGAAAATATTTTTGGGGGTGTTTTGGGGCTGCTAATTACGAATCCAAGACATAAATTATAAAATTGAAGATAGCGGATTCAATACGGCGGAATTATTTCATATAGCTATCTGACCTTTGTGAAAATTGGCAATCGAGGGTTATTTAGCCTACTAATCACGAATTCAGAATCTTAATTGGAAAATTAAGTATGGCGGGACAAATATGGCGGAAATACTTCACAAAGTCATTTGTTTTTGATATAAATTGGTATTCGTGAGGTTCTGGGACTGCTAATAAAGAATCCAGAAAATAAATAATGCAATTCAAAATAGGTATTCAGTGAGAAACACGCTAAGACGTTTCACTTAGAACTCGTCACACATTTCTATTTTAATACACTTCCACATTTAAAATGTCATCAAAATCGGACAACCAAGATATTGCAGAAAGGATGGACATACAAAGCTATCTCCTACAGACAAAAAGCCAATTTGCAATTTGTGGGTCCACGGAACTAGAAA
This sequence comes from Ctenicera cuprea, assembly GCA_958336395.1. Lineage (NCBI taxonomy): Eukaryota > Metazoa > Arthropoda > Insecta > Coleoptera > Elateridae > Ctenicera > Ctenicera cuprea. Next base: position 29,100,755 of record OY284488.1, read on the forward strand.
ATCAAAATTTTTCCATAAAAAAACAAAATGTTTTATAAATAAATACTTTCATACACTGGAAGTACGGAAAAATAAAAAAAATATCGAAAGTGGTAGTTTGTATTAATGTTAGGTGTAAGGTTACGATTATTACCACGAAGTAAACCAGTGTACCGTTCACATTAAAATAAATTATTAGGGGTACAGTAATCAAAATATTGCATGTCATTATACACACGCGTTGCTATTTTATCATCTAAAAGCATCATATCTAAAGTACAATCTACAAGAAATATACGTAGTGCGGCATCAGGTGCAAATGTCAAGTTTTAGTCCAAGAGAAATCTTCACTTATACAGGGGAGGAAGTTGGAAAAGTCTACTTCCAGATTTTATCTGAGTGCTTGTGACTATCCATCATGTGTTATACCCAAGGGTGGCTACGAAGGAAATGAATTAACTTCATATAAAATTTCTAACCCACAAGGTAATAAAACACCGAAACAAAAATACAAGCAAGCTTTCTGTAGCTCGATATCAAGAGCTCTAGAGAAACCACAAATGACTGGAAGTACCAAACCTCATCTCAAGGAAATGTGAAACATCCATCTTTCAATTTCACAGACATTCCAGTCGTTTTGACACGTTAGAGGCAAATCTACTGACAGCCTCCAAAATGAAACTTGAAATGTGAAGTGTAGAACTAAGAAAACGCCCTTAAAATAGAACCGGAACGCTTTTAGTTCGCGAAGATCGATTATTTCTCCAATTTTCTAATGTAACCAGTAATGTAATTAGCCGATGAAAACTTTTCTTGACTGAAGAAAAACTCGTAGGAAAAAGGTGGTAAAAGTCGAAGTCGCCCTGGATTTTCCAATTTCACAGGCCTCTGGTTCCGGAACGAACGCGTCTCGCCACGTGACAAGGAGTTGCAGGGTGGGAAATGGAAGGGCTTAAGGGAAGGAGGTTGATCGTGACGCTCATACGTAATCCTCTACTAGGTCTGTTTAGAAAGGATCCCGTCAAAATATTACGTTTTCCAAACTTAGAAAATGTGTTATTGCTAGCGCTTTGTGGTCGTCTGTTTCTTCAAAATAAAACACGAAACGTAATGTTTACGCAAGACGAATATTAATTTTACTCTTCGCCGCCGTTTTCTCTTATTTCTGTACTAAAACACAACGCACGCGTTTTATGAATATTACATAGCATAATGTTCGTGACAATCAAATCCCGTGGGAATTACAAACCCGTCAGGCTACGTTAAGTTTTCGTTAAGGTCCGTAACGTAACTATCTGTAATGAAATTTTATTACACAAATTCAACGAAGACTGCACGCACATGGCATACAATATTATTCGATAGCCTCCACATTTTATATCACCATACGCTCTCTAATATTGTACATTTATAAGCAGTTGACTGTTTTCTATCGGAACTTGATCGACAAAAGATTGAAGTAAAGTCTTTTGTAATAATAAAGTTCTTGTGTCCTTAAAATTTTCAAAAACTTTAGTTTTTAAAGGACAAGAGTCAATTAATAATTAAGCTACTTTTGTGGGAAGTCAATAATAATTGTCAACTATCAAAATAACATACTGACAACACATGTAAGCAGTCAAACTGACAATTAATGGTAAAAAGAATTTACTACAAATGTAGTATACAGGGTGTATTTTTCAAGATGCACACCATTGGTATCGTGGAAACCACAAGAACTACAAATTCGGTTAGATGGGGAGGGTATGGTACCTGTCCATGCTGAGCGAGGAAGGTACAATGATACAAAAACAAATGAACGTTGACTTCCCGATATATTCCATAAAACAGATTTTTTTAATGGAACACTATGTTTATATTTTAATATTAAAAGAATTAAATTATAAACATAAAAGTTGTAATGCAGTAGTAACTTAAAGTGGATAATACAAAAACTATTCGTGCTTATTTATGTTGTTTAACAACAAAATATTTAGCTACGAACCAATTTCATACTAGTCATACAAGTACTCCACCAATAACTTTTTTTATTTTCCACATTGCAACCCCTACTGGATTGTAAGTTTTTGAAGTAAAACTTCTTTGCCGGCGGGTGCAACATGCGATCGTGCGATAACGGCGCCTAACCCCATGTCAGCGAAATAACTAGATAGTTAAATTGAGAAAAGATTAGTTCAGTTTCGGTTACAACAAAAATTAACAGCATCTGGCAGCAGAAGCCTTGATTGTACATAATTAAGAGTAGAAGTGAACTTTCTGCATCTACTAATGTCACTGACGTCAAGAAGCCAAATAAAATTGTTGAAGTGCTAACTAGATCAAGCTGTAACAGCAAACAGATATGGTTGTTTATCGAAATGCACCAATTGACGGTAAAATCAGAGGATCAGAGGGTTTAAGTGTCTTGCCGCCCGGGGCTAACGTTTTTAATTTGCCTATAACAAAAGGAGAGGTAGAAATGAGGGCCTATTATCAAAGTTTGCGAGGAGCCCCTACAGTTTGCGTTACGCCACTGAATGCTGCACTGTCATTTTTATGGCTAATATTAAACTTTAATACAAAATCAATATAAAATTCTTAAAAAATTTCATAAAGGTCTCAGATATTTTTATAACAATTGGTGTTCGGGGAGTTTTAGGGCTGTTATTTACAAATTCGGAATCTAAACTATTACATTCAAGATGGCGGAATGGATATGGCTGAAGTATTTCATATAGTTATCCGATTTTTATAAAAATTGGAACTCAATGGGATTTGGGGCTGCTAAATGTGAATCCAGTATCAAAATAATAAAATTCAAGATTGCGGATGCAATATGGCGGAAGTATTTCATAAAGTTATCCGATTTTCATAAAACTTGGTATTCGAGGGGTTTTGGCGCTGCTAGTTGCAAATTGGGGATCTAAACTATAAAATTCTAGATGGCGGATTCAATATCGCGGAATTATTTCATGAAGTTAACCGATTTTAATAAAAATTAATATTCGGGGTCTTTTGGCCGGTCTGGTAGTTACGAATTCAGGATGTACATTATAAAAGCTTTTATAGCGTTCCTACAGCTAACTAGAACATGACATAACCGTTTTCGGCTTCTGTTAAATAATAGAATTCAAACAATACTATCAGTGAGAACAAGCTAAGAAGTTTCACTTAAAACTTGCGTGCTCAGCACACATTAATCTTTTTATACAGTATTAAATATGCAAAAATATACAGGGTGATTCAGTTTAAACAAAACTATTTTATAGAATCCTTAAAAAAACTGTTGGGCCACCGCCACGAGACCATCCTTGTAAAAACCCGCTGCGAGCTTCTTTAAATAATTCAAATATTAACAAGATCCTAATTTTTAAAATATTAAAAAATTTTTAAAATTCAAAAATATGAAATTTTTCAAAATTGAAAAAACCAAAAAAACCTCCCACCAGAAGTGTTTTCTCAATGAAAAGTTGTTATTGTCATTTAACATATTATTCACACCTATTTTGAAGCCGAAATTCGTAAATATTTTCGAATTAACGAGAAATCGTCCGAGTCCGAGTGGTCCAGTGGTAAGAGGATCAGGCTCACAATGTGTGAGCCCTCAGTTCGAATCCCGGAAGAAGCAGAATATTTTTCTGTAATTCCGCGGATCGGTATCGAGCTCGGCAACCATTCGACGTTGGGTTACAATTAACGGCGCTTACCTTGATTACTGACTGACCAGCATAAGTAACAAAGTCATAAACAACATAAAAACATACAATTAAACACATGTGTGTGAATGACATTGAATGAATGGGCATGAAGAGTGGCATAAGCTTCAGGAGCGTAGCGGTCTAAAGACCAAAGGTCCCACTACCTCCTATTACACAAGCGAAGAGCCTACCCGGAGTGAAAGTCCTCGACACCTTCGGGTATAAGAGGTGAAAGATAAAGAAGAAGAAAAATCGTTGATGGCGGCTACTGAGGGCGGGAAGGGGAGACCGCGTTTGCTAGCGCGTCAATGTTTAGGCAGAGCACCCTATCCCTGCCCCCTGTTTGACGGACCAACCTCGTTTTGTTGCGGTTTCGTCCGAGTGTAATTACCAATGTATTAAACCTAAACTAATTGTGTTTTTTCGTTCGTCACAACAATAATTTTTCTAGAATTTTTATTCGAAGGGTTGCTCAGATGTCGTGGTTCCAAAAAGGTTTAAGAAATGCAAATTTAATACGACGTTTCAGAAAATCGATAGAGATAGAACAATACCAAACCTCCAACAGAGCCGTCTTAAATTAGACGTCCATGCCTTGAATAACCTAGCATACATTTCCAATAGTTTTCCGTAAAGCAAAGCCAACTGCGAACTGAAAACCCCGAACGAAGCACAGTACGGTGATCCATCAGCTACAATGACATTATCAACACCTGTATCGTGGCACGTGGGCTCCAGTAGCTAATCCTGTCACTTTTAGAACATTGCATGCCCTTACAACCGCTACTCTAACTAAAATGTCAGCAAATATGGATTTTAAAGCAGCTGACTAAACGTTTAGGACATACCGAATAACATAATTCCATTCAACGTACTAACAGAATTTTCCGTATTTTAGCTTAACGAATATGGAATGTTCTGGTAGCTAAAAGGTTATGCAGCAAGCTCATAAATTTCAAGAGCTGTATTTCTTTATGTTTTGATAATTGTATTCAACATTTTAATGGGCTGTAATCCTTATTTAGCAGTGCTATAAACTGGGTGCTCTCAAAACAGAGTGTAATATTTATGTAGCGCAGCATAATGTGTCTACAGCATAAAAAGATTTATTCAACCGCAAAATGCTACTGTGATACGGGTTTGACATATTTTAGACTATTGCCATTTTAAACTGATGTTAATTAAAGCATAAATATCTAAAATGCATTGCCATACACCAGACGGAGTTCAATACCATGGGAAACCGTGCATAATAAAGCTGTGCGGTATAGGATTATAGGAGTATTATGTTACATTACAGGATAGCGAAATAATAAATTACTAAACAATATTTACATTAATGCATGCGTGCACACACAATTATGGTTGTTCTCGTTGCATTTAGTCAGCGGCGGGTCGTAGGAAGACAACATGGGTGACGTTCTCCTTGGCAGACGTGCAACGCGACCAACGGTAACAGATTCAAATTTTTTAATGTATAATACCGTTTAAATTGTACTACAGAATCACGATGGCAAAAGGTCGGATATGCGCGCCTCAGACTGGCACCGTTGTTTTTAGAATGGAACAGCGGCTATGTAAACAAACAAGGTAAAACATACAAAACTTACATGGCGGGTAAAGTTGTGTCGCATTAGCGTGTGCAAGAAACAAACGAGGGTATTATAATTTAATACAGCAAGTGCCATTTAACCTTGCAAAAAAAATGACGATAAGTTTAAAAGGCGAGAAGCCGTTACACTCTCAAGCAAAAGCAATTTCGTAGTTTGAAAGCTAGTATAATATCTAGTTGCTGTTAATTATTTATTTCATTATTATTTTGTCATACGCTAAAATAGGAGTTTCTAACTTTATGGCGCACGGCCTTTTAATATGTCAAAAAATCCACAATTTTTCGCAAACCATAAATAAATTGACTTTCACTTTTTAGTAGAGTGTACCACACTGTCCAACAGCCAATTAGAGCTACTTTAAGTTACGACTACCGACGAAACAAAGCGTAAGTAGCCGAATCAGAGCCCACTAAAATTTGCAAGGTTAGGTGGCACATGCTGTATTTAGTTAACGTTGACCTACTTCATGCTGCAGTTTTATCTACAATGTTATCGCAATGTTTATGTTATCCTATAAATAAATATTCTTGCGGGATTTCAAGCTCACGTTCCAATGACCCTAAATGTGTATGTGAATATTGGCCAGCTTTGTTAAATGAGTACCGTTTGTTGTGTTTGGTTATGATCAATTCGGCACCCAGATAGCACAGAATATCGTATGGACATCCATTTTAGGTCCACTCCTCATCCGCGCATCCATGGACATAAAACGGATATCCAGAATTAGCTATCCACAAAATATCTCCGATTTATGTCTCCGTTGGTGAAAATTTATTAATTTTATATTATTGATTCAACAACAGTATTCCAGTATTCTCCGAGACGAAAATTTGCAGCTTGTTTGAATCAATGCTTTTATACTTCGAGTGGCTGTAAAAAGTAAAATAAATACTTCATCAAAATAGTATACTGAGGATGTCCTAGAGACGTCCATAGTTGTGACAAACGGACTACGTATGTATGTCCATAGGATGTCTTTACGTCCATTTCCTACGGACATCCATAAGATCTATGAAGGATGTCCATAAGATGTCCTTTAAACCCCTAACATGGATGAACCCTATTTTAAATTCAAAAAAGAAATAGCAGCAGTTTACTTAAGATTTATAAATCTGGAGACTGTATTTGCGGGTGCAAACTGGAAAGTGTTTTATTTTGTTTTATCTGTATAATAATACATTGTTGTTTGTCTTATCCTGGACGGTGGCCTGTGATAAAAATTTAAACAATTAAGCAGAAAGGTATAATAACACCATTCAAAACACTATCGATTTTAATAAATTAGTCACATAGCTTTTACATATGGAACTGTTAATTAAAAGGTAATAATCTTTTGTAAATTTGTTCACCTTTCCGTAGTAACGTTCACGAGCCGCCGCGCCGGTGCATTTAATTGCTCGATAACTATAACAGCCACATTATTTGTAATGTGAAAAATAATTATTTCATTTTTGGCAATGTATTGTTACCGCTGTAAAAACTGCTATAAGAGTTTTTGCTGTATAAAAATGTGTGTGACTCCATTTTACCAATAAAGTGGTTTTCCCACCAACCAAGCAATTTTATTCATTACTTTAATTATTATTATCAACGTGATTTACAATTTTAGAAAGATCACGTATTGATCTCATTGATAAGGACAGCAAATTTTCATTTTTATGACAAATGCACTCTTATCTGCCAAAACGTAAAATGTCAAGGAACGCTCCCATTTAAGAAAGCTGCCGAGTAAACGCCACGGGAGCTTCCTCGCATTTATTAAAACTACTGAAAATGTTAACAATACTTTGAAAATTTATAAAATTTTTACTAATATTTCGATTTTTGACATTTTACTGAAAATTTTGAAAATTCTTTAAATTTTCTGAAATATTTTAAAATTAAATCGGAAACCGGAAAACGTATATTTAACAAATAATCGTCGTGTTTTGACAGTTATTTAATTAAACTGTTAAGGTTAACGACCAAAAGGTCACACCCCCTTTTCTTAATGGGAGGTCGTTCCTATGGTCATTTAACATGTCCATACCAATTTTTAAATCGTAATTCTTACATTAAAAAAACAAAAAATCGATATTAGGACTGACCGGGGAATGGTAGAAAGAATGCGCTTGCGTAGGTCAGCTATTCGACATGTGTAAAATACAAATCTGAGCTTGTTTTTTGCAAGAGTTCTCTGGTTTTATGATGTCTAGTATTTTCTAAATGCCAACAATGTTTATTCGCTAAAAACTGTAAATCGATTTTTCAATACTTGATACTTTTTGCAAATTGTTTAATTAAGCTGTTCAAGTAAACGACCAAAATAACACACCCTATAGGTCTTTTCTATGGTCATTTAACATGTCGATACCGATCTTGAGCACTAGCCATACTCACTGCTCCGAGGAAGGGAATCCAAAAGTACCCTCTGGTTCTAGTAAAGCTTGTCCCGCGATGTAAAAACGAAAAACGTCAGCCTTCATTCAAATTTGAAATATCACATTCAACATACATTACCAAAAACAAAAATGCTTCCCACAAACTATTCCGTATAGCATTAACAGCCGCTAAATTTAAATTAATTAAAATTACAAAAAAATATCCTGAATTTAAAAAGAAAGCATCCAAACCACAACCCCAGTGCACTTCACCATAAAAATTAATTTTATTGAATTTTAATATACTAAAAAGTTCCATTTAAAATAAAGTTGAATGAGATCTGGTATAAAATGTAAATTTAAATGTTTACTGTAATTGGATTTTAATTAAAGAAAAACACATCCACACGTACACCTATACCTAAATTACAGTGCTTTGACGCAACGTTTCGACTAAGAAATACAGAGAGCACACTGCGTGATTAATACCATTAATTATACCTCTAATTAGAGGCTCATATATGCGGTTTGGATTCTGAATGCCTATTTATGTGAGCATATAATATTAAGTTACGACTTCGCCATATTACATAATTACAGTAACGATATTATATTGTGTGAGCATGTCTTACTGTAAACGCAAACAAGCAACAGAAACACCAAAACCACGATAAACCACAAATTATTGCAAAATAACCTGAACCTTTTTGTGGGGCAAGTACATATTATTTAAGAATTTAATTAACAAACTTCCCAAACAAACTCTTTTGTGAAATTAGCTCATGAAAAAGAAATAAAGAGCCCTACATTGGTGCAACAAAAGACTCGGGGAGTCAACAAAGATTGCGTGCGAAGTTTCCCAACTTCCTACGGCAGAAGGCAATCTTAAAAATTAATAATTTCTGCAAACCCGCAGAACAAAACGGGGTATAAAGGAATACGTAACTGAAATTAAAATACTGTTTTAATTATGTTTTATATGGATGCATCATAAACAGAAAACTATAAAAAAAATTTAACTTCTGCAAAAACAAATATGTGAATTAAACGCACAGGTTCATGCACGCACTGATACAAAAAGATAGTATTAAAAACATGAATAAATGTTATTTCTTAATCAGAGCCACAATTTATTACTTTACTGGCTATTACTTGTGTGCTTTTTACTTCTTTCCATGTCTGCGTATGTTGCATGCAAGATTTTTTACTAATTTTATTCCTACAAATACTAACTGCTACAAAATTTAAAATAGAATACAGCTGTTCTGTTAAGATTTTTACATCCAAACAAATAACAAAACTGCAAATAAAAAAATTTTAAATCCGAAAAAAATCAGCAAAAGGTTTCGCCTGAGCTTTACTATACTTAGTTGTTACTTACGATATTTTTAACATGTTACGCGCCTACAATGATTGTATATGATCGCACCTGACCTTAGTGAGAATCGCATACGGCGGAAACGGTCAGCTGCAGAGCTAACCGACTTTTCAGTGAGGTCTATTTTGTTAATTATTTTTCGAAAAAGACTGCTTAGAACTAACAAAAATCAGAAAACTTGTTAGTAAAAATTTGGGTAGAAGGAAATATTGCTGCAGCCAAAAATTAAGTTGTGAATCTTATTCTACCATCACACATGAGCAATATATCTTATAGAAAAATGCTTTCGCTTTACCGTCTACTTAAAGAAAAACGTATGTATTTTTAATTTTCAAAAACTCATAAAAAGAGCTATAGAGAATTGGGACGGTAACCAAATTGTAGCAGCTCCATAGCTCTATAAGTGTATAAAATTTAAAATCAATATAACATTGTTCCCCTAGGGTTAGTGTAATAATTTGCCTTCTACGAAAACCTGTTTTCAGATTTTGAACATTCGTTTTCCGAAAAAAATTCTACCAAAAAGACATGTCCAGTTTCTGCTTCTGGATTCGAATTTTTTTTTAAGCCTATTTTGTTGCTGAATATTTGATATACCCGTGGATTCCAAAGTGCTTCGAAATCGGACCATCATCATAGGTTCGAGAGTGATGATATATCTTCCATCCACACCCACCCACTCACCTAGACAGATATTTCTTTTAAAACCTTCTTTGGGTTCCTGGATGTCCAAAACATACATTTCTGTCAAAATCTCGAAATCGAAAATTTTTATTAAATCAATAGAAAGTAAAAATGAGTATCGTTGGGAAAATAAAGTAAGTTATATTTAAAGAACAATTAACTAATAATTGCAGAGCAAGTCCTTTTTAGATAAAGCAAAAGAGAAGTTTTGTTTCTCTGCAGATACTCTCTGTTTAACGTCAATCCAAGGAATGTGTGCCGATTTGAAATTTTAAAGTTGGGGTTGTTAGAGCTTAGAGGGTTAAGGGTAGAGAGCTGAAAACAATCCCTGCAGGTGTTTATTTGAAAATAAAAATTAACGTGTCTGAGATTTTTTTACAAAAATAGTAAAAGTTTACTGAATTTTATTTTAAACTTTAGGGTCATACTGTATACTATATATCATGCGTTAAAATAAAAGAGGGTCTAGTATAGCATATGCGGTGCATATGATATATCGCGTAGGATTGACCCTTTTTTTGGAACCCATGTTGTTATCAGCTCAAAAAGCGGGACATTTTGACGTCCCGCTAGCTTTTCCGACGAGAGCAGGACACAAACCTGAAAATCAGGACGTATGGTCGGTCACCTTAGATAAACTCGAATCACTTTGGTATACCTTAAACCGTTTTCCACGGTACATGTTTGTGATTGATACAAACATACTGTTCAAACCAACTCTACGTCATGTCACATTGAACTAACTATTCGGTTATTTACGCAATGGGTAATTCGGTTTCTGAATTTGTTAATTATTATTAGCTGAACTAATTATAATAACAAAATGGTTATATTACTTTATTAGAAGTTTATTTCGAATACAGTCGTAATTATTTGCACATTACGAACAGTCCAGCATTGCTAAAATGCCATTGCGGTGCTTTCGGATTTACTTCTACCGGTAATAAGCTAAACATTGATGGATAGTAATAATAGAAAATGTTCAAATCTAATAAACCACTTTTCTATTAAATTATAGAAATCAATTTTATATCTTACATATTTATAGCTTAAAGGCTATTATTCATAGGTACATTATTAAAGTTGAATCTACAAACAATAATAACAGTTTTATATTTTTGTAGAAATATCTGTATATAAAATACTTAATTACTTTAACAATATCTATTTATTTTAACCTTATACGCATTTCGGCATGTTTACATGGCATTGTCAAAGGTTATATGAAAAAGTAAACAGTTAGTGTTGTTTCGATAAGTTGATTGCGGGTTGATGAAATTGTTTTGTACCATTCGATTAACGAATAGTTTGCAGTATTCGATAACCGATCTATTCGATATTAGGTTAACGAATAGTTAGGATATCAAAATTATTTAAATATGGAAGAGCTTTTTCTCTTTGTAAAAATAGGCAGCTTAATAATGATGTTCTATCGTATCCAAGATTGTAGCAGAATAATCACCAAGTCAAATGTAATCTGCTTTATATGATTTGACTAGTACGCTAGCGGATATTTAAATTTTGGGCTTCTCCGCGATAGTATGACATGCCCCATCCTCATCTTCATGTTGGAGTCATTTCTTTCGTAGTGGCTACACGGTACAATACAATTTTTTACAAACACCAAAAAATTTGGCACAGAAAATGCATTAATTGGAGAACTGGTATGAAAAAAGCACTAAATTGTTAAAGTTCGTTTCTAACTTTTAACTTAGAAAATACTGCAAGTATTTTATTATTACTTTCCTATACTTTCAGTATAGGGAAGTATTTGTTTTAGGAAAATGTTCGAATTTGATATTTTGACAGAAATTATAGGTAGTACATAGTTATGAAAAACTTTTGTCTATGGGTGAGCGATTGCAATGAGCTTTGGAATGTGGCAAAATAGGCTTTCGAAACAAACCAGGAACGGAAGACGTTTTTTTGGTAGCAGGTTTTTTAGTAACGATTTCTTAAATCTAAATAGAGAATCTGATAGCAAATCTTAGGGCGAAATCTAATGCTTTTTTGGTCGATTTTCTAGTTTCTAAATGGCAACTACTGCGATTTTTTGAAAATTTTGATTTAGAAACACGTCATACAAAAACACTATACAAGAACAGTCCTAAATACATGGGTATAACGGTCTATAATAAAATGCCTAATAAGGGGGTCAAACAAATTTGGGAAGGACATTTTAAACTTGTTGGTTAAGAAAGCATATTAGTGATTTGAGGACTTCGTCAGTAATAATATTTAGTTTTTTTTTGGGACAATTAATTATTCTTTTACGTATGTATGATTTATTTTGACTATGTCTATATACTAAATACCTAGAGACAAATAAATTCCGATTTCTATTACTATATTCGACAATTTTTAAATACATCAAAACAGTGTATTAAAAATTATTTCACAATTTTGCAATTTTTTCAAAAAAAAATATGATTCATAAACGGATATATACTAATACGCTGGGGAAGATAATACATTTTTGATTAAGCTAAATTGCTCATGCGTGATACTAGAGTACGATTCACAACTTAATTTTTGGGTACAGCAATATTTAGGGGGGAGGGGTTTAATATTCCTCTATTAGAGGGAGCTATACCCAGCGGCTACTAGACACAACAAGCATCTGGACACAGTGGCCGCCTTGTACACAACGAAAACACCTTCAGGTGGGCACTACGGCCATATTGGTCTAGGGTACATAATGGCCACCGACACTAGGCGTCATTAGCCGTTTTTTACACATCAATGTGGCCGTTGTGTCCAAGGTGGCCGTTATGTCTAGGGTGGCAGTTGTGGCCAGCTAAAAGTGTAGCCGTTGTGTCACTATACCGATGTGTCCGATACGGTATCGAAAAATACCAAGCGGCCGCTGTGTCCTAGACCCAAATAATCTTTCCGAAGTGTTGCGACTGAGCGATTATATTTCATATTTTAGCAATGTACCAAAACAGCCGCATTGGACACAGCTAAGCAATGTGTACACGGTGCAAAGTTCTTAAGGGTTTTCTATAACATTTACACTATTTTAGCACAGCTTTCAGTATCATGTAGTACGTTCGTATAATTAACTATTACGCACCTATATGCTGTGGGTATACTAGTAAGAATATTGGAATCTATTTTAGTCAGGGTGTAAAACGTTAATACAATATCTAAAGTAAAAAAACGTCCAGGCAAAGTACTTAGCTCAATTTTTTTGGCAACCTTCAGGCATTTTAGAGACCCGGATCTACCACTGACACCGCATTATGTGAGAAAAGAGGTACTAAATGACATCAAAGTAAGCGATTTAAAATTAAAGTTGCTGGTTAAATTTTGCTTTTACGAAAGCTCTTTACATGAAAGTACATTTCCCCGCAATAGAAAAGAAATCAAGCCTCACAATGGATCAATTTAGACCACAAAGCGAGAGCACATATCGTTATCAAAAGGAATGATAATGCTCCATAACCAGCATGAATATTTTCCGAACGTAATCTCATGCATTTCTCATCCAACTTCAAATATCGAGGGTAGGTGCGAACCATGCATCAAACGCAGGGTGCGGTGAAGGCGTACGGACGGGAAGCAGTGGTAGAAACATCGGCGGAACTTTGCATAATGTCGGCGGAGACAGCAGAGAGCTGCTGCTCATAAATCACCGCAGCTGCAATGCCGTGTTCCCACTTCTTACAGCACGGGGTGGCAAAGGCACAGGGCAGGATTTTGATTATTCGTATTGATTTATGAACGAAAAAGCCTACTACAAACAGTCGAAGAGATGAAGACGAAAAGCTAAAAGATCCAATTTTCTAAAGTCGAATTGAATGCCAATAAGCGGCTGTAGCGTTTCCTCATCATATGTATGCTCACCTGCTGACACCATACAATTAACGAATCATCAACAGAACATTGCTTTATTTGACGAATTATGTCTTCATAGAAGTCTTGAAAAATAATTTAAAAAAATAAACAAAAATCCAATGAGGTTTATCTTGTTACAAAAAAAATAATTTCCAGCCAGAATAGTATAAACTCGCTGTATTGAATCGACTATAAGGGGAATGTACGCAAAGTCTAATAATACAAGAAATGGTTGTAAAATATGACAGAGGTCGGTTTGTATTTCGTAATTAGTTAGCTAAAACTAATAAATCCCCTTACTTTATGAATATTTAATGCAGTGACACCCCAAAACTCTTTAATAAATATGTAAAATTTCTTTGTCGGTTTCAGCAATATGTAATAATCCCGGTCGTAGTAGTAACTTAACTAGAATATGTGGCAAGAACATACGATTCGTGCTTCATTACCAGTTCCTGTTCAAATTTATACAAGCGAGAGTATAGCACAAAAGGTATGTAATATTCGCTACTCCACCTATTAATTAATAAAGCTGGAGTTCCCAATTCTAGAGTACACTAAGCCTTACGGATTTTCAGCTTCTTGGTTTATTACCTACATATATCACAACTCATCGTCTCTTGACAATGTGTTGCCTTTGCTAACTGCAACTTTTGCGATTTCAATTAGTTTTAGCAGTAATTTATAGTTTACGTTCCAAAATCCTACACTTGTTTATAATGTTATCCCTCTCATACTGGTACCGTCATTATTTTCAATAAAATAATAAATACGATAAACACATAATAAGTAAGAAAGAAGAAATTTGGTTTCAATTATGGCTAGAATAGACCACTACATGTTTCGTTCTTATTTGAACTCATCAGGTGGACATAATTCTAACCATAATTGAAACCAAAAGCAAACAAGCAGATATATGCCAGAAAGTATAACATTAAAGGGGAATTACACTAGTAACGCCCTCTATTATGTGCCGGTTTGTTGCTTTGCAACTTTTCCTCGCCGCACATAATAGAGGGCGTTACTAGTGTAATTCCCCTTTAATGACATAATAAGTAGTTATTTAAGCTACTCGCATAAAGTCTATTTATTTTATGCTACAGGGAATGCAAGGACGTTTAAACATTTGAGGAAGGACATATATTATATTAGCTTCGGAGAATGTTATATCCTTACATTACGTGTTGCTCATCATATTTTTCCCAATACCAGCAGCAATTAGCTTAAAATAGTAAGAAAATATTTGTAAAATTTGACATTTATCATCACATCAGAACTATGATCAGAATTTTGTTTAAATTATTTCTATTTCGCGAGTTAGTGTAAATCTGTGTCATTACTCTTATTTTCACTCAGATATAACCAGTAATATGGTTATTATCGATGATATTTTCGAGTTGAAACCGAGCTGCAGATTCAAAGAGTGCGAACGCACGAGTTGAATGTACTGCTCGGTTTTAACGAGAATAAATCATCGATAATTAATTATAACACGAGTTATATTTAGTAGCAGAATATAATAAACTAAACATTCTGGCTAACCAAAATTATTTTACGAAGTGTCATTTTATTGTAGTTGCTATGATCGCAACATACGTAAATAAGGCCATGCTATAATCGCAACATACGTAAAAAGGAAATAAGATTTTTTTGTTTTTTATTACCGCTGTGGTAAAATGTAACTAGGCATTTTTATGCATCTGATTGGTTTAAATGGCGTCACATGACATGAATTATATTCTCCTAAAATAGTACACAGGGCCAGTGGTCTAGTGGTTAAAGTCCCAGGCTTTGAAACTAGACTCCCAACGGCAGTAGGTTTGAGTTCCTGCCCGTCGGAAATTTTTCTGAATAAGTTAAATCCGGCGTGTCCATGGATGGTGTGTGTGGTGTGTATGTTGGGTTGCATGTCTTTCGGGGGTGGGGCATGTTAGACCCGTGTATAGCGCAAGTCCGCTGAGTTGGTAAGGGCTATCTATTATGATAGTATTAATACACGAGTGAGATTACGACACGAGTGGCAGCAAGTGTTGTAATTCAAACGATTAATAGCCATTATAGGTATAAGAGTTGCATACACTATTTTTTGTACGACTAGTTCATTTAAAATATTCATTAATAAAAATTTATTTAAACGTTATACTTAAAAAACTGTTTTGCGATGTTAACTGAGAAATGTCAACAACTCTTGTAACCATGGTTACCAAAAACAATGCTTTGCTGCTATTGGTCACTTTGGGTTATTTCATAATAAAAATGAGTATCTTAATGGGTATCATTATATTATAGGCAGGGCACACTTAATAAATTAAAACATAGGACGAGAAAAATGTAAGTTATTAAGATTCATAGTCAAGTGAATTCGAATAAACAAACGTTACGAAGCACTTACATATCTTGTAGCCATGAACTTACTTAGCCGGTAGTGAGACAAAATATTTAAGAAAATCGATTTTTTTTATTTCTTCTATCTTTCTGTATCTAAACAAGATTAGTTAAAACAATCAAAATTACTTGATAAGACTTAAGTCTTCTATTCAACAATTCTTTAAACTAAAGATTTAGAATTCCTCGATTAAAGTAGAGTTTTCAGCTATAAAAATTTAGATGTTTAACAGCTGCTGTCGCCATGATCCCACACCAATGTAGTTAAATTTAACCACAAAGAACTTGATAGATTTTATGCTCTAATACTGTAAACAATAACCCTACTTTGTTTGAAGCACTACAGCTTGAATTTTTATTGTTTCTAACCACTTTAATACCATAAAACCTAAAGCAATATTATTTTCGTCGCTTGTAGTCCAAACACTTTTACTTCTGCTACGTATTGAGTCCTTTAAGAACATACAATTTTATTCTACAGCGAAGTACAAAAGCCTGCTACCAATTTTCGTATAAGATAACTCAAATTTTCTGTTGCTCAAACCAACAGTTTTATTTAAAGGAAGGGCAAAATCTCGTGAGAAAATTCACACATCAAAAATGGTCACAACATGGACAAGACTTTTGATTAATTATTTTTTCAGCAAAATGCTATTTTGGCCTGAATAACCTCGAAAGTTAGAAATGAAACCTGCACGTAAAAACAGTCAGAATTAATTTCTCTGTAGCAAATGTTGAAACCGATAAGAATATTATATGGTAATTAGTTCGTTAACAATTGTTACTACGCGAATCCCAGATTTATAGGATCAGAAATCGCTAACTAGAAAACATAGATACAATCCTACAATCCTTTAATCTGTTTAATAACCTTTCAAACAACCAATGGCTGATTCAATTATTTTGCAATCCATTATTTCATCATCGACCAATCGCGTGTACTAATTTGTCCATGTATTTATTCTTGCACAGTTACTAATTATGACGAGGTTACCAATAAATTCCAAAGAAATTGTTTGCTGGATTGATGTTAAACCAGTAATTAAAACATATTCGTATTACAACAGTTAAAAAAATTATATCCAAAAATAAAATTAATAGTTGTATGACAAATTATAAAAATCTAATAAAAATCAGGTAATACCTCGTGTCTAAAAATAAAACGCAGAAAATATTAGTACCTAGATATAAATTTCAAGGGTGGTTTTGAGACCACTAGCTCACTCGATTTAAATTCACATAAAATTCATTTTTTTAATTATTTAATCGTTTGATATTCTTACATGTTTTTTAAATACAAAACAACTACATTATTTTTTAATTGTATGTAATGGAATAAAAAATCAATGCCTGTATTGCTGGTATTATTTACAATAATATACTTCGATGCCTTCTCGTAGGCGTAGGAACATTGGTATGATATAAAAAATAATTTCATAGGAATTGAACCCGGGGTCCTAGTATTGGTAAGCGAGTGCTCTACCCCAAAACCACTCCCACTATACATATGACTTGCATTCCATTAAACAGCAAGTACTATGCAATAGGTATATCTGAAATTCGGTAAAAATTTCTTATTTTCAACGCTAAATCAAACTTAACATTGGATCATATTTAAACAACAAATATGTCGAAATAAACGGATTTTTTCCCTAAAAATTCAAAGTAAATTTTGTAGCTCACAATTTGTACACTTAATAGCTACATTAAAAAAAATAAGGTAATTAAAGTAAACCAAAACATCTTAATGTAACCGATTTTAATCAATACCTATATATTTTCGTAATTCCGTTTAATTTTTATTCAACCCTCAAGATGCCTTAGCGCTTATTTATTGAAAGCGAACTGCATTCTTAAAGCAGTGTAGTTTTATACCGCGAGTGCTTTCGACATATTGCAAATAAACCCTAATACGAATCTGTAACTTCTAAAGCGAGAATCGAAAAGTCCCTTTCTAAAACACGAGGAGATGACGTGAATTGGTGATAAAGCGTCGAAAAAGGATTGCAGAAGTCGGGTTATAAGTTAGTTTGAACCCCCCCAATCCTCGAATAAGTGCCTCGCAATCTGCAAGGATATATTTCATACTAACCCGAATTAAGATAGAGACTCATATGTCATACAAAATAGAAAGGTTGCGTTGATGTAGCGGTATTTCCCCTACACTAATGGCGATTTCCTTGATCAAAACTCAAAGGGATTTCAACCTAAAAAGAAGTTTATTTTTCTTAATAAAAATAGACGTTCTTTATCAAAACTGAAGTGCATGACTGATTGAAGTCCTAGACTGTCTGCCCTTTACATCCCTGTGCCGCTACAAGAAGGAAGGTCAAATGAGCAGCCGGTTTCTGTCACGGTTCGTCGGGACGCCTTAGACGACGCCGGAACAATGGAGGAACATACAAACAATAAAGTCGTAGAACAGAAGAAGTGTTTGTTCTTTTTATCTGTCAACAATAACTTTACGTCAATGCATTTGCTCTGTAATTGTTTGCTTTCTAATTAAATTTACAACCGTTACTCCAACATTAAAGCAATTTTGGTAAATGTTATTTTGCTTGAATTGTAAACAAACAACTTAAACCTATACGAAATACACACGTTTCTGTGATTAACGTAATGAAAGGTCGGTAAATGTAAAAATCAGCATCAAATGAATTGATTTGAATAAATTACCTACAAATACGCATATTAATGTAAAAAACTAAAAAAGTTGGCTATAGAATAAAATGAAATTTGCTTCCAATTTATTCCTCGAGAGGTAAACGGAAAAATCACCAGGAAACAAAACCCCGCAAAAATACTTACTATTGTAGTAAATATAAGCAATATGTTTTTGAGCTGTAGTGTATTACATATGAAGTGTCAAAGTATTACATATTGGCCACGCCCTCCGGTTTTCTTATGTTTCTTTTGTTTTGTTGTCACTGATCGAAGTCCTAGTCTATTTCTATATTCAGTATTAAATCCGTATTCCTTCCCGTTGTCAGAACTTTTAGTGACCGTGCATTCTGTAACATACCTCTCGACGCAGGTTACTTACTATTCTATATACTAAATGCGGATTCCTTCCCCCTGTCTCAACTTTTAGTGACTGCCCATTCAGTAACATGTCTTATATCTCGACACAAATTGTATCATTATATCTCTTTTAATAAATTTGATATCATTGTTTGTAAGAAAAGAGCGTGAGGCGTTATTCACGATTCCAGATAGTCTTATAAATTAATTTTCGATTGTTTAAAATTTTTTCCCGTAAATGTTAGCGTTTGTTATTTTAACTAGAGTAGGTAGGTATTTAGGTCAATGAAGTGTACAATTGGTAAACATGATTGTCCACTCTTGCAGCTTCCAGACATGCTCACAACGTTCTAAGCAAATTATGTTGAAGTTGTTTTGTATACTGTAAGAACGCGTTTAGTTTTAGTATTAAAAACACACAGACAGACATTATGTCATTAAAAAAATTAAATTATGTTCCCGTTATGATGTTAAAATTCGTTGGTTTAATTGATATTTTGTTGCTTACTTATTTGATTGTTTATTTTTTGCCCATGAGTAATTATTTATCCAATTATTGCCTTTACTTGTCATATCAATTCAATTATTCTCGTATTTGTATTCACACAACTCTTAAAGAAATGCTGTTTCTAATAAAATTGTAATAAATCATCTTAATATTTAACATCTTCTATTACTTTAATTTCAAAGCAGAAATGATATTAAATATTTATTTCCGTAGCAAATTTTAAGGAAGCAGCATCCTGTTCCAACCCATGTAAATCCATTTAGATCCGTTCAAACCCGGCAGCATGTTCTGATCTGTCGATATTTTTCTGTTTTCATTAGAATACTTCAAAAAATCGTTCAAAAACGTACCTAAGAAATCGAGACGAATTAACCTATTCTGAAGATTTTTAAAGTAAATGTTTTAAACACCATACAGAAAGAAATTTTGCTAGTCATAACAAAATATTTTCATACATACTAGAAATTCGTTTGCCGTAGCATTTAACTTGTATGATATTCGCATTTGATAATGTTGATACATATATGATCTCGTATTCTTTGATACGTATACCCGCTGGAATATATACACTCCTTTCGACCGGTTGACCCGTCAGTTTTTAATTCGGGTAAGGAAATTTTGCTGTTCGAATTATCACCGGAAGTAGCAGGTACACGGATTATAGATTAGATAAGTCAAATTACCATTAAAGGATTTTAGCTAAGTTAAGTATGTCATCATAATGAATGCAACCAATAAGATTTCATGAAAATCCACCGTTGCCTTTTTCAAAAGTTTCTTGGTTTTACAAGCATTCTTGTTGCTTCAGTTTTATTTGTCTTGTTTTCACAAGTAACAACTAAATATGAATTATGTGCAACTTATGAAGAGTGAAAAGGGAACAGATATGTTGGTGTTAGACGGATTTAAGCTTTGTTTTTAAAAAACAATATCTGGTAGAACGGTTAAACGGTGGGTTTGTGCTTGTCGAAAAAGGGTTCGACCCGTTAAGGCCGGTACGTTCGCCAATCCCGTACACACCAAACTCAAACGATTCCACATGTGCCTTCGTTGGCGTTTGTTTGCGTTCGATCTCCGGTCTGTACGGGGCATTACACGTACGAGTTCGGCTTGGATAAGTACGGATCACGGGTCACGGTCGAAAGGCTAGGGATTTTTTCCGTTTTCCAACCAAAATTCTATTCTCGTTTAGAACCGAACCTAGAACGAATTTCTAAAACATTAAGTTATTCTATGAAATAATTAAAATGACCAACGAAAACTTCTGGTAACACCACATATGGTATTCTGAGTAGGATGTGGCATTCGAAGCCCACTTGACCCTTTTGTTTTGAACGTATGTTACATAAATTCCTTAACTGTCTTTTAGCTGTTCTTCAACAAATAAAGCAATCTATATGTAGTACAGGTTATTATTACTAATTATGATAAATATTACGCTTATTTCGTCGAAAGAGGAGGCATTCTCATGACTGCAGGATGATTTATTAAATTTAATATTTCCTTCATAAGAATGCGTCATATTTCTACAAAATGAGATTTTCCATTATTAACAATTAAAGTTTTAAGAAAAAATTCTTCAAAAGCACCTAAGGGAATTAGTTAAACGATATCGATCTGATTCATATTGCTGAATAACACTGCGCACTACTTGGTCTGATTTGATATTAATACAGACAATTCAGATCAAATTCACATTCCTACACCATTTCATAATATTCAGATTCAATAATGCTAATTTAGTCGCCTCTATCAAAGTAAACTATTTACATCTATTGCACATAATATAGTGAACTTAATACTACCGATTAGAAAACGATTACGGACAGGTGGTTGCATAGATTTGATATTTAGCAGAAGGAGATGTGGGTAAATTATTTACTATTAGTTGATTATGCCTCGATATAAATTTTATAAATGTTTCTGCACATGTAATTTTGAATTCTGCGTAGTTAACTTGATCTGAATCGGCTTATAAAAATACGGCTTACTTAGTGATGAACATATCGAATAATTTTCATAATCTAATGATTTCTAATCGCATGAATTTAATGATTAAATAACTCATTCGGATAAAATCATTCGGATGCTTCAATGCCGTAAAACTAGTAAAACGCCGTCCCCTTGCTTCTTGAGAGCTCCTATGAAGGAATTCCTGTTCTCATCGTCTTTCCTCGGTTCGCTCGGCAAAACAGCGTAGACTTCAGCTTTAAATAATATTTTTTATTAATATCATCACATTTCATCGCAATCTGGCCTGTATTTTTGAGTAATATTTGTACAACCCGAGAAGGTGGATACATTTTGCTGCTTTATATATTTCCTATTGTTCTTTAATGAAACTAGGAACAAAAGCAATTTCCGATTATAATTATTATTTAAATAAGCAATTTATATTTATTTTTCGTGAAGTATACCACTCGTTTTTATCAGCATTGTTTTAAATATTAATAAACTCTTTTATATTTTTACATTTGTTTGTACTTTTCCGAGCAATACTAACATTTTCAACTAGGACCCTGGGTTTAAGTGACCAGGAGAAACAAAAAAGTGCGATGGAAACAGTTGTGTTGGTATAGCTAATATCAGTAATATCCGAATGTTCTAATCTAGTGGTGTCATCGAATCATGTATTTGCATTGGGCATTTCAACTGGCTACTGTACGGAGTATCGCTTCAACGCCCGCTTTCGTAATGGCCAAAACCGAAAATTTTAAAAATCGTAAATTATTCAAATGTTTTTCTGTAGCCTATCGAGATATTTCGATAAATAATCGAATGGTTCGATAATTTTCATTAAAAGTATCCTACCAATAGCTGCTTACCCATAACGTTTTTATATTCAAGTGGCTGTTTTGCGACAAATTAAACTATCTACAGATGGTATAGGTAATTACTGAAGCGATATCGATTTTAATATTTTTGAATAAGATTATGCATTGATACTTGGGTCTGGTTTGATTTGAATGTAGCAAGATGTACGAGTAGGTCAAATTCACTTTCTGCATATTAAGTGGTATCTTGCTTGAAACAAAATAATTTGCAATTGGATTTCCAACACACTTCACGCAGCGATGTTGACAAGTAAAATAAATCTTAACAAATAATTGCGACGTGAGCTGTTAGCATACAGATCTTTTATGTTTGCTACTTTCTTACTTCAGTAGGATCCTTGATATAATTTAATCTAATACCATAATCAAATGTAAGCTAATTAAATTCTACTAATCAGTTTTAAAAATGTTAAAATTATTATTTGTAGTTCACCTCACAAACTAACAATATGTTTCAATTCCACGTGGCATAAGAATAAAACTGCGTGAGGCACGTCGCTGGTACTTTTCCATACTCTTTTGCGTTCTAAATATTCTCGTGTAAATAAGTCATTGCAATTTACATCTACACTCGGCACTAAGAGATTCGAACGGCACTCACTCGTCCGGCATTGGAAATTACCTACTCACGCAAGGAGTACTGCGCTGCGAGATCCGTACTAAATAGCACTAATTTTAAAATAAAGAATTCAGTTACCAATGAAATTCAAAAGTAATAGAAAAATAGTAGAAGTAGTCCTAATCAATGACAAAAAAGTTAGTTTTAATAATGCAAATCAGCTAAACGCAATAGTTGTGGTAATGCTAAAGAAAAATTTATACTAATTTAAAATAAAATAAAAATTTTGTATATTTAATCACAACAATTACAGCACATCTAATTATGAACTGTTTTGAATTGTAGGATATTATAATATAAATCCCTGCCAATCCCCCATTGCAAAAACAACTAAGCATAAATAGTAGCAACAACAGCCATAAAACTTATAAACTACCTGAGAAGCAATTTTACGATTTTAGGATAGGCAGCCATCGGATCAATTTTATCTATCTATTGCCATGTGCTTACACTTTTTTCATCGATGCATGTATGCAAGTTACGACGGAAGGTTTTTCTAGAAAAAAATTGGGGAAAAACAATTTTATGGTTTCTTGGAAAACAAATCCCCAAGCCTAAGCAAAATCAAGTACGGAAGGACAAATGCGTTCGCCAAAATAAGGGAGAGAGGGCAAACATTAACCCTCTTAAATATAGCTGCACCCAAAAATTAAGTTCTGAATCTTATTTTAATATAACTCGTGAGCACTTTAGCTTATATAATAAATTTTTTATCGTCTGCCGTTTATTAAAAACAACATAAACCTTTGATTTTCAACAATTCATAAAAATCTACACAGAAAAATTAGGGGACTGAGACGCGAACCAAATTGTAGCCCATCCCTAGCTCTACAGGCCACCAAAATTTAAAACAAATTGTGTGACCAGTTTATAAGATATATTTTTTTGAAAATTCTAACTTTTAAAAAAATTGTGTACACAATAACATTGCGTCTCTTCAGGGCTACCACTATAAAAATTTTGAAACCGATGTGTAAACCTGTTTTTGAGGAATAAGGCGCTAAAGTCAAAATTTTGAAGCTAAAAAGTTCGAAAAGAAGCATTTGCTTCGACCTAAGATTTTCATATTTAAAAATATGGTTTTCGAAACAAATGCTACCAAAAAAGCATGTATAACTTTCTGTTTTCGGTTCCAGATCGTAAAGAAAAACTGTTTAACTCGACAAGTTTTAGTTATATTTAGGTATACCAAATTTCAATAAAATCGGCCCAGTAGTTTCCGAGATTTCACGTCACACACAGACACATACACATACAGAGAGACATTTTCTAGAAATCTCCTTTTTAGTCCTGGAGGTCCAAAACATGTATTTCCGTCAAAATCTTAAAATCAAAAATATTCGCGATCACAATACTGGAAGTATGGGAATGAACAAATGCATACTATAAGTGTAAGGAGGTCAACGATAAGGGCGCATTAATACAAAAGTTATCGCAATTAACAGACAATAAAGTGTTATGAATTATGTAACACAGCAGTCATTACATTCGCTTACATATTGTAAGTTCCTCGTACTAAAGGTAAACTATACATCAGCCTGAAGATATAGGACGACTTGTTCGGAATAACAGCTTGTAATAATTTGTCAGGTCAATTTTAACAGTGACGTAAGCTTACAGGTTTCCGTACAACAAACGAAATGGCCAATTATTATTTAACCAGACGAAAATTACAGTTCGTCTTGCGCATTAAGTGCTAAATGAGCAACTAAAACACCAATCGCATTCATATGCACCACCCTAAACCCATCAACGTCACCCTTATCTTATCAAGTATTCAAATGCATGGCAAACAACGTGTACGAGCCAAATAAAAAACCAGCGCTATTACTGCGTTAGCATCTTCTTTGCATCTCCCGGTTATTTCATATCCCATTTAGCTCCCTAAAACCCGTGAAATAAAAGAACCAACCACTTCACGCACACGATTTATTGGGTATTTGTTTAGATAGTCACCATTACGTACTAAACACTGAAGTTTTCCCCAAATTACAGATATTAAGGGGGAAATCTACCGTTTATCATTATTTACTATTATGAAAAAAGTTTAAAAGTATGATCATGGAACTACAAACTGTTTCCTGTTTCGATTCATCTATATAAACAAAATTATGAAAGTATAAGGCATTTGAGAAGAGGTAATTTTTAAACCAGTTTGCAAAAACAATTTTCTTGCCGCAAATGTTTCTTAACAGGCTCTTTAAAATAACCTATTCGCGGTAGAATAATCTAAGGAAAGAGGAAGCTACTTGAATAAATCGCAGGTTAAATGGCCCAATATTCGAGGTAATATCTCAGAATAAGCATTACCTTACTACATAATAAAGTTTAGGGTACAATATCTTCTAAAGTTCTGCACCTAAAAGTAATCCTCGTGCGCTAGTAATCACTCTAGATGTCACTGCGGTCGAAACTGATGATCTAGGGAGTAACTTTATTAGATTCTAAAGATGGAAACAAAGCAACTTTCTGTTTTTGTAACTTTAACCTTTTTTATCAAAAAATTCTTTTTCGTGAAATTCCTTTTTGCACGGTGTAAGAACTTGTTACGTTTCTTGAAAGTATGAGCATAGCATTCGAAAATAGAGAAAATTTATGTAAGTTCAGGTCTACTATATATTAAAACCGTAACTGTCTCACCATTTGTATAGTAAATCAGTAACAATCTCACCATAACAACACGACGACCTCTTGCATATCGCCAAATCTACCGCCATAACACGCCGGCGGCTCCTTGCAACTCCACTCAAGTTGATTGAAATTTCCGTAACGACTAGTGCTATAATTTGTTATTTAGAGCGTACTTTAATTAGAGAGGGTCAGCAAATATAAACAGTAATACATCAATTTATTCTTGTGAAATTAAAAAAATTGAGTATGTTTAAATTGAACAATTTTCGTTTGTTTATTAAAGGTAAAGAATAAACGTGTCGCCGGCGTTAATGCAACTGCATGGCGAATTTACCTTATAAGCGATAATCAATAAATACCATCTTAGATTTACGAGATGAAATTTACCGACTTGATTTTGGTAATATATTGCAATGACGATTTACACAACAATAACAATTACAAACTACAGCTGCTGCGTCTAGCAGCTCGCAGAACTAGCTGAACCCTATGTCCTACGCTTTTTTACATTCCTACATTTTTATTATTGATTTATTGCTAAATTACGAATTCGACATTATGATGGGAAAACATGTTTTGGATTTCTAAGAACCCAATGAAGTTGTTTTTAAAAATGTCTGTCTGTGGACGAGTATGTGTGTGGTGTGTATGCGTGTGCGCGTTTGTTTGTGACGCGTCATAACCCCCCAATGGATAGTGCGATTTCGTTGAGCATCGGACTATAGGTATTTTAAAAAAATCACAGACAAAATAGGCTTTAAAAACCTAAACCGGAAGTGGAAGGTAGACATGTTTTTGGCAACATTTTTTTCAGAAACGGAATTCTCAACATTGATTAGAAGAATCTGATAAAAGACTTTTTTTTAAACGTACTAGCATTAACACGGCAGCCGCTACAATTTTTTTTAAATTTTGCATTTTGTTTAAGATAAATTGCTTATAAGTAATAGTAGCATAAGGTTCACAAAGTAATTGTTAGGTGTCCCAAAAATAACAGGATTAATTGCCCCCCTGCCAATATTTGGTGGAAGAATTTGTTCTCTTATTTTTAGTTTTGTATAATTCCGACTAAAAATAAGAGTTGTTCAAAAAATTTATACAGAGCGATCAAATGAATACAAACCGCAGTTGCCTTTGAAACAAACACGTCATGTCGATGATAAGTTTGCAAATTATAGAGCTATTGTCATAGTGGCGAGGTTTATCATTTTACAGAAATTGCTCATAATTAACATTTTTTTAAATTAAAATGTGAGCATGGTAAATTATTTTTTAATTTATTATTTTTATTTTATAACCGTGCACGATAAATGCCTATTATAATCATTGGCTCATTTAACACAAATAATGGAAAAAAATATTAGACGGTTGTTTAGTTTAGCGGTGAAGGCGAGAGCTTGTAATCTGGTGACCCCAGTTCAAATTCCGTGACAGGCCTGTTTGTGTTTCTTAATTTTTTTAATTGATATTTTCACATCTTTTACTACTGTCTTATCTTGGTCCATGTCTATAATTTATTTTAATTTTTATATTTAATTATAAAAAAAACAACTTTTAAATTAAAAAATGTTTTATGATGCTTTGTTAAGACCGTTTTTACGAACAAACAAAATTAAATATCGTTTAGAAAAGTACGTAAATAAAAGTATGTAATAATTAAAAAAGTTGTTGCGCCATTGTTTTATACACGTAGCTATTATTCCACAAGTGTTTGTTTGGGTTAATTGTGTGACTAAATTTAAAATCAACTTTTGTGATATAAATAGAAAATACAAACTAAAATAAATTATGGACATGGGCCAAGATAAGATAGTAGTGAAAAATGTCAAAAAAAATTTAAAAAATAATTAGGAAAAAAAGACTGTCGCGAGATTGATTTGGGTCACTAGACCCTCGCCTTTACCGCTAAACCAAATAACCGTCATACCGCTCGTACTATAATTTTTATTTGAAAGCTTCAGTATCATGTAGTGCGTTATTATAATATCACTATGGTGCAGCTATTCTGTCGCTACAGTAGTATGAATGGTGGGATGTTATTGCAGTCAATGTTGGGGCGTGAAACGTTAATATTAAAATACCGTATATCAGTATTGGAAAGCTCAGGAGAAGTACTTAGCTCAGTATTTAGTAAATTAAAAAAAAATATTACTCATCGCGCGCCATATGAGTTGCTGCAGCCATATCCCTTTCAAGTTGAGACAGGTCGAAAGGATACGGATTTAACATAAAAAAACAATTGCAGCAATCGCTGTGTAATTAATAAAACTAGAACTTAGATCTGAGGTTTGTTACACTACCTACTTATTTGCTATTAAAACAAACAGAAAAGAAAACATCGTGGGCCATAACGCCCGCTAGTACAAATTAAAGAGACTCCACTAACAAGCTTCGTATAAAACATTCAAATTTTATTTTATTTTGTAAAAATTCCGTATTGCATGACTTAAGAACTTGTTACGTTTCTTGAAAGTATGAGGATAGCATTCGAAAATGTATGTAAGTTTAGGTCTGCTGTATGAATTAACGAGACTCCACTAACAAGCTTATTATAGAACATTACAAATTTTATTTTATTTTCTAAAATCAATACTATAGCCAGAATATGTTATCCTTAAATATATCCAGAATTCACCTGAATTTAGAATTGCGGATTTTACATTAATTACATATACAGTGTGATTAATCGAACACGTATAGAAAAGTGTGTAATCTGCCATAACGAAGCTAATGTAAATATTTTATGTTTGCAAATTAATGAAATATAATCGCTAATTTTCTACTTCCTATGACATATGTGAAATTCAGAATCAACCATCCAAACGATTGAAACGATTCATTCAGGCTTTTTTACATTATTAAAACCCCAATCAAAATGCTCCTACTGGCCAGCATAAGAGAACAAAGCAATAATTAAAAATATACAAATTTTGAACACTTTTCTGCTTGTGCAATAAAGTTAAAACTCGCAAAGCACATTGTATGGTTCATGCCTAAAAGTAATACCGCATTACTTTTACAGTAGTTTTATGCAGTGTTTTTACAAAAACTTGACAGTTTACTTCACTTTGCAGAGTGAGAATATAATAAATTTTTCACATTTCTTTGACAAAAAAATGGCTGTTTAAAAAAACAGGAAGAAATTGGTTGATATATTTCGTTTATATCTAAAACTAATTATAAGCTATACAAAATATAGCAGAAAAACCCGTGGGTTACGCTTCACGTTTTGGTTAATTTTTTATGGAATAATAAATAAGCCGTGTCGAGACGTACGGTTTGCGTTTGCTAGGTTTGGTTTGGTTAGGTTAGGTTGGTCTTGTCTGAAATTGTTTTTTAATGGTAATTGGTTCAGTACCTAAAGGTGATAAAATAATTATAGGTAATAAAACAACAGTTTCCAATATCTGACTTGTTACTGTCCCTACTGAAATGAAATTTGTAAAAGTTGTAACATGTGATCAAAAAACATATTGTCATGTGGGCTCTGTATGCTATTGTTTCACGTAGCCTACTCACAGTATAGCATAAGCTGTGCTGGGTAGAATCGGCATAACACTGGCGCGGCTTTATATCTTTAACAACAACTCTGCGCAAGTTGTTGAAATCTAGCAGTGCGCCAGTCTTCACCACAAAAAGTTAAGACAGGTGAAAGGAATCCAGATTTAATGTACAGATTTATCATATAAATATGAACGAAACAATTCGTCTGTTTGATATTTGTTTTGAACTGTGCTAATTCAGCCAGCGATAGCGTACGCCAGTAACCTGTTAGTCTATGCCTGCAGGTATGTCTTATTGTAGTTAGAAATCGACTATTTTCTCATAAGAATAAATCAACTCTTTCATTTTTGAAAAAAAAAACAAACTTAGAATTAAGAAAACCAAAAAAGGAAGAACAAATTTGTCCGCCACAAATAGAGTAGGAGGAGAAAAGTTAACTTCTCTGAATATTGATACACCTGAAAAGTACGTGGTAAACATTTTTCTACTATCACTTATGAGCAATTGAGCTTAAACAGAAATGTTGTATCCGTTTTCCATTTATTAAATACAGAGACATAAAGATTAGATTTTATTTATCAATTCCAGCTTTACTTCGTTAAAGTCCATATTTAATGAGTATCTGTATATAAAATACTTAATCACTTTAACAATATCTATTTATTTAAACCTTATACGTATTTCGGCATGTTTACATGCCATTGTCAAAGGTTATATGAAAGTAAACAGTTAGTGTTGTTATAGCAATAGAACTTTTTACTTATCTTGGTAATCGTCTGCAGATGACTTGATTTCTTATTCCAAAATGTCCAGTAGAGGAGAATTTAACAGATCAATTTGCTCATTCATTAACGGTACAGTTTTTAAATGTTTGTGAATTTCAAAAGCTTCTAGTATATCTAATTTACGTTTATCATCACAAAAGTGTAAACATTTTATGGTGTTGTTAGATGTCATTGAATGATTTTGTTCTAGTAAGTGTTTAGCGTAATTGGATTTATGTGGGTGTTTGTATTTGTAACAACGTACATGTTCTTTATACCTAATATCAAAATTTCTAATTGTCTGGCCTATATAAACCGAATTACAATGCGAACAATTTAATTTGTAAATGCCTAATTTTAACAAATTGTCTGTTTTTGATTTTGCATTAAACAAAGTGTTTAAGATGTTCCTAGTTGTTTTAAAGCTTACTTTATATTTATTTGTTTTGTTTATAATTTTAGCAATTTTTTCTGATTTCTCACCAAAATATGGGATCGAAGCATATTTAATTGTATCGAACGAAGTTAGGGTACTCGGATAAATTTTTTGAATGGCTAATTTATAATCTTTTTCTTTAATTAATGTATCAATAAGTTTAGTATTATAACCATTACTGTATGCAATTTGTTTAATAATTGAAATTTCTCTATTATAATTAATTTCATCTAAAGGGACCGTCAAAGCCCTATGTATCAGGGACCTGTATGCTGCCAATTTATGTGTTTTATGGTGACAAGAATCGTGCGGTATTGTAATGTCTGTTTGTGTAGGTTTTCTATAAACTGAGTACTCAAATTTATTAGTTGAATTAATTTTTATGTTTAAATCTAAAAAGTTAATGGACTTATTTTGTTCAGTTTCTAGTGTAAATTTTATGTTTGGGTGCAAGCTGTTAATAAAAATTAAAAATTCATTAATTAAATCAAATGAACTATTAAAACATGCTAAAATGTCATGAACATAACGAAACCAAAATATAACTTTCTCAGATTGATTTGATTCGAATATTTGATCTTCTAGATTTTCCATAAATACGTTAGCTAAAAGAGGTGAAATTGGACTTCCCATGGGTAAACCATCTTTTTGGAAATAAATTTTATTATTAAAAGTAAAATAATTTTGATTGGTGCAAAGTTCAAATAATTGAATCAACTCAGTCCGTTTTATTAACTCAACATTTTTGTTAATAAGAATATCATTTAACAAAGGAATACACTCTTGAGGAGGTATTTGGGAAAACATATTAGTAACATCAAAACTAACTAGCTTGCTTTGTGGTGGTAAATGTAAGTTAGAAAAAAGTTTTTGATTAATTCGGAAGAATTTTTAACTGAATATTTTGGTTTATAATCAAAACTGGTAACTATATTATTTAGTATTTTTGCTAGCATATGGTTGGGTGCATTTATGTATGATACTACTGGTCTAATGGGCATGTTGGGTTTGTGTATTTTTAATAAACCGTATAGTTTTGGTGGTTGTGGATTTGGATTTATTATTTGTCTTTTTTGATAATCTGTTAAACAAACCTGGCAATTTTCTAATGTTTGTTTTAATTCTTTTTGATAATTTTTGGTAGGATTACTAGTTAAAGATTTTAAGTTTGAATTGGTTATAAAATCATTAATTTTTTGTAAGTAAATGTCATTGGGTAATATAACTAATGTGTTTCCTTTATCTGCCTTGACAGAAATCAGATTATTTACTGAAATTTTTTCTTTAATCGATTTAAGTAATAAATTATTTTGCACCAATCAAAATTATTTTACTTTTAATAATAAAATTTATTTCCAAAAAGATGGTTTACCCATGGGAAGTCCAATTTCACCTCTTTTAGCTAACGTATTTATGGAAAATCTAGAAGATCAAATATTCGAATCAAATCAATCTGAGAAAGTTATATTTTGGTTTCGTTATGTTGATGACATTTTAGCATGTTTTAATAGTTCATTTGATTTAATTAATGAATTTTTAATTTTTATTAACAGCTTGCACCCAAACATAAAATTTACACTAGAAACTGAACAAAATAAGTCCATTAACTTTTTAGATTTAAACATAAAAATTAATTCAACTAATAAATTTGAGTACTCAGTTTATAGAAAACCTACACAAACAGACATTACAATACCGCACGATTCTTGTCACCATAAAACACATAAATTGGCAGCATACAGGTCCCTGATACATAGGGCTTTGACGGTCCCTTTAGATGAAATTAATTATAATAGAGAAATTTCAATTATTAAACAAATTGCATACAGTAATGGTTATAATACTAAACTTATTGATACATTAATTAAAGAAAAAGATTATAAATTAGCCATTCAAAAAATTTATCCGAATACCCTAACTTCGTTCGATACAATTAAATATGCTTCGATCCCATATTTTGGTGAGAAATCAGAAAAAATTGCTAAAATTATAAACAAAACAAATAAATATAAAGTAAGCTTTAAAACAACTAGGAACATCTTAAACACTTTGTTTAATGCAAAATCAAAAACAGACAATTTGTTAAAATCAGGCATTTACAAATTAAATTGTTCGCATTGTAATTCGGTTTATATAGGCCAGACAATTAGAAATTTTGATATTAGGTATAAAGAACATGTACGTTGTTACAAATACAAACACCCACATAAATCCAATTACGCTAAACACTTACTAGAACAAAATCATTCAATGACATCTAACAACACCATAAAATGTTTACACTTTTGTGATGATAAACGTAAATTAGATATACTAGAAGCTTTTGAAATTCACAAACATTTAAAAACTGTACCGTTAATGAATGAGCAAATTGATCCGTTAAATTCTCCTCTACTGGACATTTTGGAATAAGAAATCAAGTCATCTGCAGACGATTACCAAGATAAGTAAAAAAGTTCTATTGCTATAACAACACTAACTGTTTACTTTCATATAACCTTTGACAATGGCATGTAAACATGCCGAAATACGTATAAGGTTTAAATAAATAGATATTGTTAAAGTGATTAAGTATTTTATATACAGATACTCATTATAAAGATTAGATTTTCAAAAAATCATAGAAGGTGTAACAGAGATATTAACGAACTGGGACATAAACATAATTGTAGCTAATCCATAGCTCTATGAGCCTACAAAGTTACAAATCAGAATTGTGGTGCCGTTTTGAGCAAACTGTTTTTGAAAATTCTCAAATTATTTGTATCTGTATTCAAAAATAATTCAATACCAAACGCCTTCCTGCTTGTTCGATAAAATTTCTTTCAGATCTGGTAAGCATCAAGTTAACATAAGAACGAAGACTACATTCAGTATTCCGCGTTTTAAATAATTTTTTTTCAAAGATCATTTTCTTACAATGTCGTCCATTACTACAATCATGTAATTCCGAAGAATTTAAAGAATGTATCCGTAACCAAACTTAAAAACAGTTTAAAAATTCATTTTCACAATCTGCCGTATGTGCATTTTTTTCGATCACGACACTCCACACATATCCTACCTGCACGTGGTATTTAAAAGAAGTAAACTTGGAATGTAAATTTTTATAATTTTCAAATTTTTGGAAATAAATGTCATTATTATTATTATTTCTTACTATACGGTTTCTATGAGTTGAAAAATTTGTCCTAGATAGTGAAGTTCTGCCCCTTCGGTGCTATGGTTGGACCCAACTTCATTTCGATCTATTAACTCGTTTTGAGTAATAAGGCATTAAACTCAAAATTTTCAAATTCAAAGAAAATCTCAGCGGATGCCGCTTAAAGCATGGGAGTCGGAAACAGCATTGGATTTGCCTTAAGACGTTCTACAAGATTCCATTTTCATAATTCGGAAATTTATTTCTCGAGAAAACACTTCCAAAAAACTAACTTCTGATTCCGGTTTCGGATTATATTTAAAAGCTTATGAATAAATTTTTGTATAGAAAGACACACAGACACACAAAAGGACAGTTTTAAAAATTCCTTTTTCGAGTTTCTGGAGCCCAAAACATATACTTCCGTCAAAATCTCGAATTATTAAAAATATTTCAAGAAATCGATACTTCCCTATACTAAACATATAAGAATGTGAAAACTGTGAAATGAATTTCAGACAACACTCGCTTGAAATCTAAAAATTATTGAAAAATTACCCATTTAATAGACATTCAAAAAGTTCAGAAATGCAGTGCAAAATTTCTACGAACGGTGCTACAAACTAAACGCATAAACAATACTGGGCAAAAATCAATTGTTGTATTGAAGGTTTTTTTGCAGTTAGAGCGCAGATATAGTTCGTTACCAATAGCTCGTTTGATAACGAAAAAAAACTTAACTTGAAAATTAAGCATTTTTTCTTGTTTTGATATTATTAATTCGGGCAATAACCACCAAACTTAAATTATTATCATGTAGAAGATAAAATGCACAAATGTGGCTACCGAAAAACTCTGTTAATTCTTGTATTGGCAATACACAGGTAACGCCTCATGTTTGTAGTGTAATTTCGCCTAGCTGTGTATGTATCCCACCGCTTACACCTAAACCCTGGAGCATTTCCATCAGTTTCAATGTTCAAATCAATCTTGCAGCGTATAGTTTCAATATGAATTAGCCGTCTCTGAATGCAGGCTTTGTAACGATGTGATCAATGCTGATTATTATTGTCTCCGAGCATTTAGATCAACAAGCCACATACAACATAATGCTCTCCTACATGTAGCGTTAATATGAATTATCTCAAAAGCAATCAGATTAATCCGCCTCTCTTGAATAAAAAATATTGGATTCATTTCAGATAATTAGAAAAATAACAAGAATGATGTGGCAGGATGATCCCTAATGACCGTAAAATCCCTAATTACGAAAGCAGTTTTATTATTTGGCGCTTCTTTCTCTTCTTCTGGGGAATTATTAAATCAAGCGATGGAAACATCAAAGTCCAACTTATCGACCGCGCATCAGACAACGAGCTTTGAAGTCTTCATTTATTTTATATCATTTTGTTTTTGCTCGCGTTTCAGATCCTGCGGTGGCTTTGCCGGGCGGTCCCTAGAGATACTCATTTTTTCCGTTCGGATATTTTAGACAGTGTTTTATTTAACTTACTATTTGAGAAACGACCAGTAACTATGAAACAAGTTGATATAACTGTTAGAAAAATTCAAAACATACTTAAATTTTCAAATAAAAAGAAAAATGACGACCTTTTCATTCGTTTTCTTTTCGTTTTTAGTAGATAAAACTATGTCTGATGTCTATTGTGTTTTAAACTGTTCAGTACAGAAATAGTTTGATGCAGTAATCCACCTACTATTATACAATCGAACGGATGCGAGTGAATCAGATCGCTAATTTGAACTATGCGTTAAACTAATAATTGTAGATCTTCCATAGATGTTAGAGACAGAGGTGCAATTTTCAATCGTTATCCGTACCGACCCAATACTGACACGTACGGATTAAGCTCGTTTCACATGCGAGTGATGGTCAGACCCGACGAGCCAGTACCATTATTCTAAACAGGCTATTTCATATGCATTGGCGCCGACTACACCCCTGAGAAATTTCTTAGGGGTGCCAGATTAAAAAAAAAATTAAACAAATTAAACTAAAAATAAAATAAAAATTTTTAAATAAAAATTAAATAGAAAAAATAAAAGTGATAAAGTGCGAATCAACAGCGACAAACATTGCGAAGTATTGTGACATATAGTAGCGTTTAAGTAGTATTGCAATTACGTGTGTGCGCGTCGCCGCAGCGGCATTCGTACAGTGAACGCGGACGGGAAAGAGCTACGAGTGTCCTTTGATTGTTGCTAACACATACATCTTTGGATTAGTTAAAATGGACAAATTTGTAATTCGTGTAGCATATAAGAAAGTTGATTCATTAGATTCATCTTCATCGAATGCAAACATTAACATATCATCGTCACCAGCTGGGGGATGCCCCCAGCCCACAGGGGGCACTATGAGCAGCACTAAGAATAAAAGTAAAACGAAGAATAAAATGGCATAAAAAGCTTGGACTCCAGTAGTTTATCCTCTAAGGACTCCTAAGCATCATCGACTCACGATCACGCTCCACCGGATCCCAACGGTGACAGCCAACCAGAACTCTGCGGTTCTGCCCGACTGGCTTAAAGAGGTTTAAATACTTC
Source organism: Ctenicera cuprea (assembly GCA_958336395.1). Classification (NCBI taxonomy): domain Eukaryota; kingdom Metazoa; phylum Arthropoda; class Insecta; order Coleoptera; family Elateridae; genus Ctenicera; species Ctenicera cuprea. The sequence continues at coordinate 29,136,698 of OY284488.1, forward strand.
CGCTTCCCGGATTTACTGTCAGTGTTTTATTCGCTCTGAAGATGCAAGATGCAATGTCTTGCGAAACGTTAGTTTGTATGGGTTCACAAACAGCTAATAAGCATAAGCCGATTAAGTATTATTGTCCTGGCAAACAAAATAGATTAAGATCAAATCCTTGTCCGCCCCAAGATTTAAATAATCTAAGGACACGGCCCTGCAGCCAGGGCCTACGAACAAATATTGCTCAAACTTCTAGAGCAAATGTTTGTAAAGGCAGGAAAACCATTCCTGTTTCCTTTTCTGCTTTGAGGCGCTTAAAAACATACCTCAGAAATAATATGACCCAAAGAAGATTGAACGACCATGCAAGTGTAAACGTAAATATAGGGAACTGGTCGACGAGATAAATCTTGACACCGTGGCTGACTTATTTATAAATAGAACTACAGCTCGCAAGAATACTTTTTATTATTATTAAATAACTAGTGTTACCCCAGCGCGCACAATGCACTGACAGACTGAGCGTTGACAAAACCGGCGAAATGCTAAGTCACGTGATGCATTAGTTCCAATAATGAGATGTAGATGTCGCCTCAAGTGAAGCGCGTCTAGCAGACTTTTATATATATTATAAATTAAAATAATTATTATTAAAAAATCGCCGTAGAATAAAACTATAAAAATGTTTCATGTTCCATCTGAAGATAGAGACCTTTCATTGAAAAAAAAATGGTCCAAATTGGTGAAGCGGTAGCCGCTGGAGGAGCCGGAGAAGAAAACCCTTTGAGCTTTTATATATGTATGGATTTGCATTAGCGCAATATTATCGTATTTATAAGCTGAAAATGTTTCTTATTTAATTTTTTAATTTATTTTACTTAAATAAATCAGTTTGGTTTCGTTTTTTGTATGTTTCAAAAATGTCTTATTAAAATATTTTTTAATTTGATTTTATTAATTATTAAGCTTTACATTACGTTTTTTGGAGTCTGCATCAGCTCAACTTGTCAAATGTTAGCATTTGTGATTTGAGTGAGCACCCCTAACCATTTTCAAAACCTGGCGCCTATGTTCATATGCAATCCGCACAATCCGTCTCTAGATCTTGTCGGCAGAACCGCCAGGATAGCCCTTCAGTACGACATACAATCGATATATGTAGAAATCATTATTTTTCCCAACTATTTCACATGTATCCTGACGGTCAGTTCCAGGCGACACTGAGGTGTTGCAACAGAGCACGTGCATTGTATGATACGCCAACAAAAATTTGTTAAAATTCATGAGATTGTGAATAATAATAGGGACACCAATTTCGTTAACGACACCGCAGTTTTAATTAGTACGGTGATCCATTTGTTATTCTTCGGAAGAAAGGTACAAATATAGGGACCTCAAAAATAAGGCATGCGAAAAAGTGGTTGCCATTGACATTGACATACATTCTGCTCTCGGTCATTCTTGACTCACATTCTTCCATGTTCAAATAAAAATTAGTCACAAAAGTGACAGCAAACACGAACGTCTTTCAGATTTGTACTTTATTAAGCTACAAGCGACTTCCGTTTCCTGCTACAGCCGCCACGTCTGCAAATGTTTGATCGTTAGGTAATGACGACGTCCACTTTGGACAATATTTCGATACACCGATTGTAAACGTTTGTTTCTACCGACATAAAACTAAACTATAAACGACATTTTTTTCCTGCTAGGGTCGCCACGTCTATAAATCTTTGTTTATTTTGCTATGCGACAGCGGTCAATGATTGTTTATTTTGCTATGCGACGACGACCAAAAAAAAGCGCAGCATTTTGGACGGAGGGTCGGTTCGTTTTTAGGATAGAAACGGAGCTAACCTCCAAATATGGGTTAAAACTAAAACAGTAACAACATTTGCTGCACGATCAAGCGCAAGCTAAAGGTTCCACTTGGTTTACAGAATCGAAACGCCCCAAAAACTAAAACTGTAAAAATAAACGCTTCTAGATTGAGCGCAAGCTAACGGTTCTGTAAAGACAAATTCCTACGCATCAAGCTTTTTCCCAAAAATGCGAAATTAATAACCCGCTTCTTCTCAGAACTCTGCAACACCCCCAGCTCTATCCAAATCTCCGAAACTCTCGATACCTGCCCGTTTCTGTCCGACGCCCGCTTAACATATGTCGCTTAGAGGACGTGTGCTTCGTTTGTAAGAATTACCTTTGTGATTTATCTACGGTACCTAATAATTATTCATGTATAACCTTCCAATCGTTCAATGTACTGTTTAGTAAATGTTAGTCTACCTGTTCATATCTTGTTATAAAACCTTTACTATAAAATAAACATACACGCATTACCCTGCAAGGTGTTAAAATCTAAACATGGCAATAGGATGCACTCACATGGATATGTTTTCTGTTGTTTTCTGCAGATTGATTCATGTGCAAGATGGTCCTGATCGTCAGAACTGACCATCAAGACCGACTATCAGTTTCATGTGAAACGGGCCTTACGAGCCCATCCGTTTGCAAATAATACGGGTCAGGATCACATTTACTTACGGGTTAGCGGATCAAAATGTTTGTACTAATTCAACTGGGTATATGGATCATAACGCATTGCCGTATTACGAGAATTCAAAACAGATCAGTTATTTTGTCAATGAATTTTTGATACATTTCACATTCTCAGGCGCATCAAAATCGGACCAACCGTTACAGTGATAGAAGGGAACGAACGTACCCTCCCTCCCACCCACAGACAGACATTTTTAAAACCATTATTTTGGGGTTCTTGGAGGTACAAAACATGCATTTCCGTCAAATTTTCAAATCAGAAAAGCTTCATAAAACCAATACTGAAAGTACAGGAAAGTAAAAATCGGTTCACGAAAAATTTTTTGAAATACAATTGTACGAAATTGTTCGCTTCGAAAAATTGTCTTTCGAACAAGTGGTTTGGAACAATTTTTCTAAATCCAGAAAAGTCGCAAATCTAATAGACATCTTAATATAATTGCTGAATGCAATTAAAAAATAAAAAGATTTCAATAACAATATAAATCTAAATCTAAATCTAATTTTAAATAATAGGTAATTTACACTATCTTAGCTATTCAAATGGAAATGTGTTACTAAGTTTAACGAGCAGTTATTTAACAGAAACAGGTTCCAATTTCACATAAACGTACATATAAATACTATGTATTATGCTCCATAAAACTGCACGAATGGCATCATAAAGTCTAGAGTGCACTAATTGCTAATGTAATCACGATACGAACATTGGCTGTAGAAATATACGAACTAGAACTTCAAGTCAGTAGAGCGTGGCAGTGCAAACAACCACTCGATGAACAGCGTAGTTCAACTCCAAACCATAAACAGTTAAAACCGTATAACTGGTATTTCACTTTGTTCTAATAAGACAATTTTATCTAGAACTGTTTCGCTATAATTTTGCAAAATATTGGAACGATTTGAAACACGGTTAAGATATCTACCAATTTAAGATCGAGAAAATAATGTCAAACGGTAAAAACACTAAAAGTTACCTTAAGGCACTGTGTTATCCTTATTAGAGGGTTGATCATGTAACGTATTACGTATTATAATGTTGAAGAAAAATAAAATATCTCCAAAACAAGGTAAGGTAAGGTAGGGAAGTAAAACCTTTTTAGTATTTATTTACAACTCTAAGTACCTGTTCTATCTCTAAACGAAAAATAAATTGCCCGTCAATTTAAATTCTATCCTTCTTCTACATTTTAAAATTTTACAGTGTGCGTAAACGTTGTACTGATAATACGCAATAAATCAGAAAATGCTAAAGAATATTTGATAATATCTATAGGGAATATTAGAAGCTTTTTTATAATCTGTAAGTTCACACTTGTGGTTTAAGTTGAACCAACTCCTGCAAATAATTAAAAACTTCAACTTGCATTTGAAACGTTGGCGTTCCGTGGGTTCAAAATTTGGGTAGGCAATGGCAAAAATTATTTAACGTTTAGATTAAAAAGTAAAACAATTACGGCAACTCCAACTTACCAAGACCTGTTGTTAAATGAATTAATCTACGCATAAAATCCCTATTAAGTTCGCTTTGTCATTACGCACTTTAATTTGATAACGTAAACCTTCACCTAAAGCTAAGTTAATGCGTGATTTGCCAAATAATTTTTAATCTAACAGTTCCAGACAAATGTTCTTTAGTCGACGCACATTTTTTAATTGCAGCTGAAAGATTTTTTAAAACAGAGTATCCTGTTTCAGACTATACTTTTGAGGGGTTAGATATAGATAAAAATAGTAAGCAATTCCGGCAAAATAGTTTATTTTTTATATTGCTTCTAGTTAGCCAGTCCATTCATTTATACCATTCAGTATTACGATCTAGATTTCTTTCTGTCTGTCTGTAACAGCCCTAGTCATTTTAAAGTACATCGCCCATGACTTTTTATTTCTATTTGTTTTTCGTCAGAGTATCCATTAAACTTTTCTTTTAAAAGCTGGTCATCGAGAATTTCCGTATTTACTGCAAATTTGCAAAATACGTATGAAATAAATAAACACGTTGCTGCACGCTGCAACTAACTGCCGCTGACCGGTGCAATTAAAGTAAAAATTACAAAAACCATGCCTTTGCCGTGCTTATTGCGTTCTGAAGTCCCTATTATCTCTTTGCCACTGAGCATGCAAACGTACTAAGAATAATAGATTGGTTGATTGTGTCGTAGCTGGAATCATTCCGCCCGATAAGGTCGGCCTTGGCGTATGCGAAACTGTGTTTAAAGGCAGGGGTCTATTTATTTGGCGCCTAATTATTAATGTTACGCGGTAGTGTTGAAAAGTAAAAAGTGTGTAAAATTAGCTTCTTTTTTTATTGAAAGTTAGAATTAGTTTCCTTTTTGGAAAAGTTATGAGTAGGCACTGCCTAACCCTGTCTAGTAGGACGGACCGCCGTTGATTTGAAAATCGTTGCCTCTGACTCTACTTGCAAATTACTATATCCATGTTCTAGTACCTTGAGTAGCTTGACCAGAAAAAGGTTGAGATAAATAAATAGGTAGGTAACAGTAACCCATATACCTGAATAATTCTGGTATCGTTAATAGTAATCACTCGATGTAAACAATACCAACATTTCAATGTTTATGGTCTTGTCTTCTTCGATAACCTCATGTTGTAGTAAGCAATTAGTGTTATACTATGTTCTGATATCAGTATTTAAAAAAAACCTATCATCGAAAAGAAAAGCTCAGTTCATAGCCAAGTGATTATTTTTCTACAGCACCGCCGCGCCGCACCGGTTAAAACGCTTTTGAACGTAGACAACACGTGATTGGGTTCTGCGCGAATAAAAGGGTTTTAGCTTGTCTGGCATTTGACGTCTTTATTGATTTTATTTAGAATTTCAAATGTATTATTTAAGAAGTAATACAATTAACAAAATAATTCTTTCAAGAAAACACCACTGTCGGTTAAGAAGTGCAGCCTTCTACAAGAATACAAGATACATGGAGACACTGTCCAGATAGAGCCAGGGTGCTTAAGAAAAGTAAATCTAGCTGTCGATCTACTAACTCCAGGTCCCGTCAACCTGCTCAACATTTGTTGTGAGGGGCCTCCACTACTAGAACCCACATATTTAGGCGTTCAGCGGACCGCTACAGTTTTTAATGCAGATAAGCAAATTTAAGTTCATAGTAGATACTATGTTTGGGGTTATTAGAACGCATTCCACTGCTCTCATAGCCCCCAGTAATTACCTAACCACTCTCGGTAGAGAAAGGGTTGGCCGAAGATGAGGTTATAAGCGCGCGTATTATTTTAGACAAAACATGAAATTAAATGGAACGCAGTAGGATTTATATTAACTTAATTTATTCAGACGTAAAGTGGTCCTAAACTATAACGCAGCGCCTGCTACGTTCTTGCAGTGTCTGTATTTTACTCGACTCTGCGTGCTTGAGAATATATACAATATTGCTGTACGCATAGTGGCGTAACTTACGAATATAGGACCGGGATCACTGCCATACTCATTTTATTTTGTTTATTTATTTTTGTAAATTCATAGAATACTAGAAAAACATTGCACTGAGAAAATTATTTGAATTTTATTTTATAACTTACTTAATTAATAGTTTCAGCCTTTACTTGGTGATACTGCATTTTAAAAATAATAAAAAAACTACAAAACTTTGTACAAAATATCACATTTAATAAACACTACAAGTGACCGCGGTTTTGTTCTTCACAGAGACATTGTCAAACTAAATACTAAAAACTAATGCAGGTACAACATTAAAATTTTATTTAATGTTGTACCTGCATTAGTTTTTAGTATTTAGTTTGACAATGTCTCTGTGAAGAACGAAACCGCGGTCACTTGTAGTGTTTATTAAATGTGATATTTTGTACAAAGTTTTGTAGTGTTTTTATTATTTTTATAACTTACTTATTATTCGATTAACAATAGTCAAAGTGAATTTTCAGTAAACAAATAACAGATTTTTATACTTAAAGCCCTTCTACATAATGGCCAGTAGATAAGAATATCTACTGTTCATGTTCTGTTACTGCGATAATTCGAAGTGAACATGCGCTGTCGTATTTATTGGAGCACATTCGAAACACAAACTTACAATTATTGTTGCTTTCAGTATACAATACATTTCAATATACTACACAATAGATTAATACTCTTATATTATAATTCTAATGTTAAATGTAAAATATGTTCAATACGCTCACTTAACTAAAATAGTTATTTGTGCAATTATTGCGCGAAATGATACTTTAGTGCATGAGAATGAAAATCATCCGAGGGCGCTAAAGGCATTTCTCGCACGAGTTGCACACAACATTTTTCCTACAACTGTATTTCAACAAAATAAATCGAGGTAAAATCATTTTAATATAATGAAAAGAAAATGGAATTGTCGACCTTGCCCATGACAGCGTTCGCTAAAGTACTTTAGCGCACGCTGCCCTGGGTATGTTAAAAAAAGTGACTTTTTCACGCTGCTGTGGGTAACGTTAAAAAGCAGTCACCTTTGAAAAATGACATATTTTGACAAACAATATTTTCGTTCTGTTGAATACTTTGGACTATTTATTACATTTGCTTTCATTATAACATAAAGATATGAATTAACTTGGACCCCTATCCATTTCGAGCCGAAGGCAGCTGTATTGACTACATTGGCGCAGTTAAATATTACGTAATGTCTTACAGCTCGAAACGGCTTATTTTGTATTATTAAATTTTTTTGGAAATCTTCAGCCACCTATTAAAGTAACTTGGTACTTTCGAGGTTGTATTATCAAATATAATTATGATACACCACAAAGTTACAAAAACAAGCGTGAAGCGCAGCCCACAGGTTCTGGGAAAATTCCTAGGCGTGACTATCTAAAGATTGACTCCAAACCCTTCAAAACAAAAAAAACTGCCGGGCAACCGCAACAGGACCTTCCTCGCATTTGCTTAATTTTTAAAAACTCTGAAAATAATAATTTTTGGAAAATTTAGGAAAATTGTGAAAATGTTTGATGATTTGGAATTTCTTGACAAATTTTTAAATTTGTGACAATTTTAATAATTTTTGATAAATTTAAAAAGTAATAAGCAAAATTTAGAATATTTTTTGAAAACTGATAATTTTGAAATTTTCATAATTTTATTTTCTGAAAATAAATTATTTAAACCTTTTTGAGGATTTAAGAAAATTTTTAAGAATCTGGAAAATTTAATCAACAATTTTTTAAAATTTTCTGTAGTTCAAATTTCTTAAAAATTTTGAAATTTTTGAACAAACAAATTTTTTGGGTGATTAAAAGGCCCTAAAACGTGCTTACCGATCACACTGTGTTTGTGGAAAATGTTTGCTATAAATGTACCGTCTTTTTAGGCTTAACTCGTAATATATAGGCGAGTAAGCCTAAAACCAAAAAAAAAAATTTAATGCATGAGCGATCGCATTTGCTCTAAATCTCACATGAAGCAATACCGTCCTTTAGCTATGCTCCGTATAGCGAGGGAGGTAAAAATACGTTCATTCGATCGCCGTTAATGTCATCTCGCTTCTTAGATGACGTCTGTGATATGTCATTTTTTCCATTTAAAACTCGTAGTATTGCAACTCAATTAATTTTACTTCTATTTCTCTAAAAAAAAGCCAATGCAGGTATAAGTTTAAAAAGCTAACAGTTTTTCTTAGTACAGATCAATAGTTTTAGCATATTTGGTTATAGTGTAACTTCAATACCTGAACTTCCTAAACGAGTTTTTACAAATAAAATCTGTACTCTGAATTTAAGGATCTGAAAATAAATTTATAAGTTTCATCCGTCTAGACTTGATGTTTGTTGAAATGACAAAAAATAGTAGTCTTTAAAGAAAAAATTAGGAGTAAATGTGACACGCAGCATTAGAAGTTGCAACTCCAACCTATGAAAATACACTTAAGCCATTTTAAAATAACACGAGTCATTATAAATCATATTTAAGTCAGCTGTTTAGCTTTAAGCTTTCAACATTCAAGTGAAGCGAACAAAACTGCACCGATTTAGTGCTCGGATAGCGTTCCTTCATTAACTCTTCCGGACGAAAATACATTATTAACAGTCTTTTCGCCTCTTTTAATCGTCGCACTTCCAGCAATTCACACAGACGCTTCTAAGTAACATAAATAACTGAACTCCCTAAAATACGAATCAGATATGCATCAAAGTGGGTTAGATTTACAGAAATTCAATACCTGAATATCACGGACACACTTTCTTGCAAATAATGCTATTTTAATCGCAGTTGCAAAGCACGTACATGCTTAAAATGAGTGTCGCTGAAAATCCAATTCTCTCAGACATTCAAATAAGAGGACTACCTGAAACATTTTGCAGGTAGGTATCGAATTTAGTTTCAAGACTGACACTTAGCTAAATTGTAAGAGATACAATCCGGGATATACGGTTTTGAGCGTATGCATGCGCCATTAGAATAGGGGCTAAAAAATACCTGGTGATGTGGAGAAGGATAAGAAGAGATAGGACGGAAGACGGGAAGCAAGATGGATGCTGGACGGAAGAACGTGACCCGAAGGCAAAGATAAATTCAAAGGGACCAAAGTTTGCTAGAACGTCGATATAAGCACGTGTATAGGTATGCAGATATGAGAAGACAGGTATGTAGTATGCGATACGGCAGTATTAATAGAATGTTGGTTTAGGAATATACATTCGGTATTGGTAACTTCTATAATTTAATATGTGGCAGTGACAGCACAAATATAGAAAAAATAAATCCCATATTTGAATATTATTCAATATTTAGATTTTCCCAAAAATTTCTATATTATATGGATTGTTTTTTTTTCTTATTACCATGCGAAAAACCCAACTAAGAATAACCCTAATTTAACGGTGATGCGTACTTTACTTGGTTAATGTAAAATAAACACTGAAAGCGTGCTCTAAAAGGCCCCTTCGTTAAATTGTCAATTATAGAAACAGATCTCTGGGAAAAAGGCTTATTTAAGAGTATTCATTTATATAAATACAAGTTATTTCCTTCATTATACCAGAATCGAATGAAGAATAGAATAGAAAGGAATATGTCGGAATTTAATAAACTGCTTCTGCTGCATTTTACAGAAAGAATGCAATTTATGAGAGCAAGTTGATTGCCATTCACTTTGTTTGACGAATATATTATTAGTTCTCAATAAAACGAAATGTTCAAATTATTTATCCAAAATTAATTTTATAAAGTAGTCTTAAATTGATATAGCCAAAAGATACATCGAAATTAAAGTGACATAATAAATAACACATGCATAATACATTGATCTAATATCTTGCTTTACTTTTTATTTAATTAATAATTAATTAATTCGTTGAATTTCTGTTCAAAACTTTGTCTCAAGCAGCAAATAAATAAATTACATCATAATTTTTCGTGTAAAGACCGGACTTTTAGTCGAAGAAGGGCAAAAAATTTCGTTAAAATTCATTAAGTAAACAAAAACCATTGGCGTACTCAAATCCATTAAGTTATACGTGAAACATATTGGACGAGAGAACTAATTTTTCGGATGAGAATTTAGAAAAAGTTGTTGTTGTGTACTGCAATTCATAGGTTTTTTATTTAACGGGGGTTTTCGGTCCTGTATGAATGTTGATAGTCCAAACTCTTCTTTCGTAGAACTTTCTCGTTGTATTAATAAATTTACACGTTCTATTTTTATTAATTCGTGGTTGTTATTTTACATTTCAATTTAAAAAAATATTTTTGCAGTTTCATATTCAATTGTTTTGGCCATTCATACTCTACGCCTATGAACTCTGTTTTACTGTATTTTAATATTACCTAAGCTTCAATTCCAGTTGACCAAATAAATAATTACTACCTGCACAAGGTAGATTAAGATCAAACATATGGATGTGTTACTATTCTAAGCTTGTAGATAATTCGTTTCAAAGTTTAGGTATGCGCCAATTATACATTTAAAAGAATCATGGTAAAATTGCTTAATATTTGATTGCCTCCTAATTTAAATACTGGCGAAATACTAGACTAGAAATCCGGAGTATATAAGGAAACAGAAAAAACTTTACATAAAAAACAGAGTTAATTTTTCTCAAATAAATTAAATATAATTTATATTCAATGTATTTGAGAAATTTACCTCTGTTTTTTATGTAAAGTTATTTCTATTCCCAACGCAAAAATTGTCTGTAACAAAAATTCAAAACCAATAAGCTATGTAGTTCAGACTTGTTAAGATTTCAGTATCTGTTATTGAATGTGTTCAAGAACAGCAGTGCGTTTTAGTGACATGTTGCAAACCCATCAAAACTATTATTTTCACTTTAAGGTACATATCCTCAGTATGTTGAAATAGTCTCATTTACCACTGCAAAAAAAACTAAACTAATAAACTATGCTCTTTTACGTATAGGCCACGAGGCAGGGAAAAAATAGACCAAAGTTTATACAAATCGTGGCGAAGATTTAATGGGTTTATGCGCTTCATTTGGGTGTCATTACCCACATTTTATTTCGGCTCTAGAAGCCGCGAGTAAAGGTACAAGAAATTCGTGATTTGGCAATAACTCGTTTTCTCTTCGTCGCACGGCAAAAATTGTTATATATAATATTAAAGCTAGCAAAATTGCCTACAAAAAGATTCTGTGCATCTTTTTTGTAGGACCCATACTGTCGGAGCAATAAACGGACGAAGTTGAACAACTGCAGAAAATATCGATTTTGCATTTACCAAATGTTTATTCGTTATGGTGACTGTTCATTGTGTAAAAAATGTAAGGAAATTCATTTTTTGTAAATGCACGATATAATAACCGTGTTTTATTATATTTCATGATTATTTATAATTAATTGTTGCTTAAATATGCAGGCAAAAATGCACAAACAATTCAAAATTTGCACTTCAGCAATTTGCAGAAAAAACTGCAATTATTTATTTAAAAAGAAAGTAATCGAACTATGTAGATAAGCTACGCTATAAATTACACTAGATTTATTCTCAGTTAACGTAAACTCCCCGTTATAAATTTGGAGAAGCACATCATTCAACCTTCAACGACACAGGATGTTCCTTTATACTTAGCAACCCTTCTACGCTTATTTTATGTTAATCAGTTGATGCAAAGCCATATACAACTTTGGCTTTTTACTTATCAAGAAAAATCCAAGGTTTTGTTTTTGTTAAAACGCTATTCAATTTAACGCAGACGTTTTTTAGCAACTGCACCTGGTCGATGTTGAAGAGATTTTGTAACGTTTTCTATTCCTCCCCGGTTATTTCCGAGCGCCATCGTTTATGTTAAGAGCTTTGATTGCTTGTAAAATTGTTGTAAATGTTCTGTAGGTAAGAGTATGTTTGTGTTTTGAGAACATCTGCTCAACCTTCAACGGATGATATGAAGAGTTGTCAAAGTATAACTACTTCGGAAACTCTTCAACGCTTATTTGGCAGTCAGTTGATGCAAAGCCACAATACACCTTTAACTTTTTTTCTTATCACAAAAAACTTTTGTTTTGTTAAAACGATTTCTTCCGACTTCCACCTGTATGCACAGCTTTAATTGTCTGTACAATTGTTGTAAATTAATTTAGGTAATTTATAGATGTTTGCCTGCCTATTAAAGTACGTTTTTGAAAAATTTAATAGAGCCGTATTGAGCTTTTCCGAGAATTGTACAGGTCGCCAATTCTACAAAAAACCTAATAAACTCCTAAAATTTAAAAACACTTATATTATATCATGCATTTACATGAAACATATTAGTTTACATTTTTACACGGCGAACACTCGCCACAACGAGTAAACAGAATTTAGTGAGTGGTAACTTGTCAAATATTGCATTGCACTTCACGCGGCTACTGCTTGGAAAGTATGGCTACTACAAAAAGATGTATCCAACCTTTTTGATACAGAATTTTGGAAGTTTTAATTTTACATAGAACGATTTTCTCCGCACGACGAAGAATAAACGAGTTATTGGCAAAAGCCTCCTTTTTTCTGTACCTTTTGTATATCACGATGGTTAGCGCTGACCCCGGGAGAGGAGTAAAATCTAAAATGTGTCTAATGACATCCATATTCAGCGTTTAAAACATTTAAATCTTAGCCAACATTTTTTTATGCTCAAACTTACCTGCCGCTTGAGCTTGACCTAGTAATTATACAGGGAAAATAGCGTTCTTTGTGGTAAACTTTAAAACTGTACAATTTATTAAAAAGTGTTTCACGGACTAAGCGCAGCATTGTATTGATGTTGTAATTTGGTTAGAATCGTAGTAGGTTGTCTACAGAATTTTGTAACATTGCAGGCTTCTCATGATATCCATGCAATAAGAGAAAATTTCGTGTTTTGTGAGAGTAGTCTTGAAGTAGAGTATTCGCTTACCAATGCGAGGCTTCCAGGTTAAATTCCCGTACTCTTGTAAATTGTTCATAGAATATATAGTGTTCATGCCGGTGTTACTTACAATGCGTACTAAAGAATTTACCAGGAATTAGTAAAATATACTTTGATCGCAAAGTATGTAATAAAAATGTTTTAAGAATATAAATAAAACATACAAAAACACCTAACAAAAGAATTTTGAGGGAATTGAACCCGGCATTTTTACATTACTAAGCACAGATTTATATACAGTTATACTAGATACACGACTTCTATATAAAAATTAAAGCCAGACCCCATTGTCTAGAAGGTCAATGTCAGTTTGTGATAATCTGGAATTCAAACATTTTTTTGCATTTCAGCGTTGCTCAAGATTAACATATACAAATTTTGAATTGCAACATTTAATTGAGAGGTATGCTGCAAGCATGTTATGCGGTTGGCTGCAAAAATAGTCTGAGAAAATGAGCCAGTTTGAGGTGTTTAGGTTAAGTTTTGATAATAAATTTGTAATGTAAACCATTATTACAAAATAATGGCAAATTTTGAGTTAAATATGTAATACGTAGGATTTTAATTTAATAGTTTGACCTTCTAGAAAATGGCCGACTGGATTCACTTATTTAAATGTTTATAAACTTTATATACCTCATAACCTCTCCCACTAAACTCGTGATTTGCTTTTATTTCATGAATATTAAGACAAACATGTAATAAAATTTAGTTGCTACTTTGATCCTAACCAAATTACAACATGATTAAAATACTATATCCCTTACTCCGTGAACCTTAAATAGTTTGAAAATAAAGTTTTAACATTTACATCACGTCAAACTTATATTCTACAAAAACGAAAACTTTAAATTTAATTACCTATATGGTTTTACTTTATTATTTTATACGAGTTAATAAATTTAGCGTCTGATATTTTCTTAATTTGACAGTAACAAAATGTAGGAATCGCTGATAGACTAGCATGTTTTTCTATGTTTACATTTTGGCCCGACAGCCTTAATAATGATTTATTAATAAAGCGAGCATTTTTAATAGTTGAATAGCACAAAAATTATTAAAAATTTTCTGCTACCATAAATACAATTTTTCAAATTCTCTGTTGACAACTGTCATTGTGATTATGAATTAATCGAAAACAAGAATGGTACCACTAAGTTTTGATAGCTCAATAATATAAAACGATATCTTCTTCACTAAAAGTTATATTTTAAAAATTTGCAAATAATTACATTTTACTCCGCTCAATTTTTTTTAACTACTCACATGAAACTTCAAAGTATAAATCAATATACTAATTTTTTGCAAATTGGCACTGAACTTGTCACTTGCTGCTGCCATAGTATTATTTAGCTATATTTAGAAGTACCAGTTAAAGTATTGGAAATAATAACTATAAAAAAAAACATAATACAATTTAATATAAATTATTTTTATACAAACAACAGCATAATATTTAATACGTATATTTTTTTAATTCTTTCATTAATAGCTCTGACAATTAAAAGTATTTAATTATGTAGTCTAGTTTGTAATTATAATTGTATTTCTTTACAACTTGTAAATAAATTAATTTAGTTCGAATATTTCATAAGAAAATGACATAAAGGATTTGTATTAATAATAATATTATAACAATCACTTAGTTGGTTTAACCCTGTTACACATTTTTTTTAATTTAAATTTTAAATTTGATGTGATTTTCGCATACGTGAAAAAAAAGTCTCGCGTCCCTAAATAATCTATTAGCCTACCGAATAGCGTGCAAATTGCAACTATTTCAACTCACTAAAAATTCTCTGTGTACTCTAACATAGGAATCGTACAATAAAGGAGTTAAAGCTCATAAATGATAAGCGGTGGTAGGAGAAGGGAGCAGCAGGAGCTACCAGCAGGATTATCTCGTCAGCGACTCTAAACAAACAACGGCCCACAGGATCAGGATTACAAAGAAGGGAACCAACAGGACCGCACATACTAAGATACACATGACGAACGTGTTCGCAATAAACAAAAAAACACAATGTGCTTCGAATATTTAATTTGCATTTTTCGCATTCCGCATGCAAACAACGAGCAGTAGAAAATTATCAATTACCTTCCATCTCGTGGCCCAGTTTCAGTCGATGAGGCCATAATGGACTTATTTGCAGTACAATCAATCTATCATAATAATACTGACGTTTCAAAGGGATTGAGTATTATAAAGTCGTAAATATTGCACTAGAATTTGGCAATTATTTATCAGTACCATACAATTTCTACATTAAATATTCGTAGTAAAATTTGGTATAAAATTTAATTAACGATAAATTATGAAATAAGTTTAAATGTAGCAACAAAAGTTTTAACATCAATCAAAAGAAGTCTAACAATAAAAGTTAAATATTTAAACAATTAACAACTCCCTTGAAGCAAATAAAGGTTAGACTAACATTATGAATAAATTATCAAAAACTCGATAATAACTGACGTAATTATTTAGACGCGTGCGTGAATTTGTCTGGGGCGTCGCGGCGGTGCCTTCGCTGCGAGCGTCGGCGCGCAACTGGCGGAAGCGTCGACAGTTCAAGTTGAAAATCTGTACTGCAGCGTCTGTCAGCGTCATAACCCGATGCAATGCGCACGTTACACAAACTCTGCGTTAGTATCACAAAATTGATCAACTTTGTATCTAAAATAACTTGATACCACACTAAAGTACGATTGAGTAACTACGCTTCATTATGCAAAATAGAATTATCTCAACATTTAATTAAAAATAAGTATAAAAACATATTCGTTTATGATTATGAGAAAGTGTCGGATGTTTTTTTTACACATTTTCTGAAAGAAAAGTGAAAATATGACATTTTTCAAGAACAGAAATGCTGAACCACCGTA
Organism: Ctenicera cuprea; assembly: GCA_958336395.1. Lineage (NCBI taxonomy): Eukaryota > Metazoa > Arthropoda > Insecta > Coleoptera > Elateridae > Ctenicera > Ctenicera cuprea. The sequence goes on from OY284488.1 coordinate 29,152,496, forward strand.
CTACTGCAAAAACATCTCCGAACACATTTTGCGTTAAAAAATTCCTTGCATGATACTATTGGAAGAGCTGAACCAATCAGTTAGACGAAATTTAAAAAAAAACCTAGAGATACAAAGTGTACAGGAAAAATAATTATTTAAAAAAAATTTCGAAACCCGCTGTAAACGCTAACATCATGTTTTAAAATTTATTTTTGTCAGCAATAGAACTTTGCTGTTATGAGAACAGACTATTACAAAGGAGATCAAGAAAAATCAAAAGTTTGTTTTAGTAGCCGTTACAGGTGGCATCTTGAATTTACTCAATTATTTCGAATATCTAAAAACTGTTGCAATATTTTCTTTAAAGTTCTTCAAAATTGCCTACAGAGGCACATAAAGGTAATTTGTCTTCAATGATTTAATTACGCTGCTACGCTTTCCATGAATTTTGGTAATATGAAATTAACGATTTTTTACAAAAAAACATGAACGAGAGGGTAGAGACATTTCGTAGTTAAACTTAATTGTTCTGCAAAGAATAGTAAAAAAGATGATAAACTTAGACAGAAACATAAGAGGTCGTTACAAAAATGGGCGAAACAGGTCGCTGGAACTTTCCCATACTTTTTACGTTTTAAATGTTCGCGACCCAATAACACAGTAAATAGCAATGTTTTTACAAAAATTAAGCAAGAAAAAAAAACAAAAAAAATAGTTACGCCCCAGCGCAGCGGTGATTTGAACTTGCGACAGCCTGTACAAGACGATATTCTGCACCGTATAAGAATAGTGCTATGATAATTTTGGCTGGCCACATAGCATAGGAGCACGGTAACCGACCGCGCCTTACAGATAATTAGATGCGCTTCGGACTTCGGATAAAATCGCTGTAAAGGCTTTAGTTTAAAAGTTATCAAAAACATGGAAAAAATGTAAAACATATTTTTAGCTAAAACTAATTGATAGCTGTAGTTAAAATCACGTAATTTCCTGGAAATGCACTGTTGAAATTAAAAAGTATCGTCTTTTTTCTCATAATTTTTAATATGGTTGAAAATTCTTGCTAATCATAATAAACTACTTGAAATAGGCTATCAAATAGTGATAATTTGTATTAATTGGATATTTTATTTTTGACAAATCGGGCATTCACAAATTTTCAATAATTTGTAGCGGCCTCCATTTTAGAGATACATCATTTGAAAAACAATCATCTGATTTGTCTTTAGATGCACTGCAAGGTTATATATTTAAAATTTCAAAACAAATAATCTATACCAAAAAAACACATCCATTTTTCGATTTCGGTTCCGATTAACGACCTCAAAAAGAACTACCTGCAACAAAAAAAAACTTCCACATACCATATCTTATGAAAATCAGGCAAGGGCTCCCGGAGATATAGGGAAACGAAATCAATTTCAAATTTTTATAAAGTTCCAGGAAGGTGTCGGAGTAAAATTTGGGAGATTAGTAAGAAAACAAATTTGTAGTTCCTTGCAAGCTATATCGGCTCAGAAAGTTTAAACAAAAATCGCATGGGCAGCTTTCAAAAACAATATTTTTTTGAAGTTTTCAAAATTTTAAAGCAGCGCACAGTGGGGCAGAATTTAAAAAATCGTGGCCATTGCGATCGCTTTTGGTTTTCGAAATTAATTTACTTCATCATATACTACCCACAAAGTGCTCTCAAACAAGTTGTAGCTGATCCCGACCATATAACTACTTTTGGAGTAAATGATCGGTAAAGTCGAGATTTTCAAAAAGTTGTAGCGGTCGTCATTTTAAAGATAGAGAGGTCGGTAACAAAGTTTTCGATTTACCTTACGTTTTTATCTCATATCCTGTGCTAAAATTTTAAAAATTTAGTTTGCAAAAAAAACTACCAAAAAGTCGTCTAACTTCCGTTTCCGGTTTCGGATTATTTTGAAAAGCTACAATTTTGATATACCTCTTGACATAAATTAAAAATTTCATCAAAATCGCGTTTATAGGCGTCACACACCTACCCACCCGCAGACAGACATTTTTTAAAAACGACTTTATTGGGCTCCGTGAACCCCAAAACATGTATTTCCGTGAAAATCTAGATTTCGATAATTTTCATGAAATCAATACTTCCCTATACCGAAGGTATGGGAAAGTTTAAATAGTGCATAGTTATATTTGACATAAATAATTACCGTTTTATTTTGTTAATAATATCTTTAAAAAATCCTTAATTGCTCTTTATTTCACAGAACTTCGGATATCTGTTTAAGGTGACGGGTGTCTAACATAAAAATGCTACTACCGACAAAAAAGAATAATCTTGAACATTATTTGTCATCTTCTTTAATACTCATTTAATAATTAAAACGTAAATTTTTGGGAGACATTATACTGAATTTAACTGTGAATTAAATTAAACTGTAAAATCTTAATTAAACCAGGGACATTCTATCAAACAATTTAGTATTAAAGTAAATTGTTGTATAGTTGTGCCTTCCCATAAGACCGATGTTAATTTTGTTGTGCCGCCAAAACTAATAGTAGAGGAAACAGGCAGACTTTTCTTGAGCTTCGCTGAACATAAAAAGAAAAAATGTATGCACTGTTTCAGATGGTAACATATAACTTTGTTATGCACCCCATTCATTCATCAAGCTGGAAAGGGGTGCGGTAACCCTTCAGCGGGAAAAAAACAAAATTTTCCAAATTTGTTACTATGCGTAAGGTAGAGAAAAATATACGCTTTTCGTACATCCATGAGTTATAAAAGAAATCCGATTAGTTTAATAAGTTACAACGCTTTTACCGATTTCAGTTACATGGGCGTAAAAAAAAATTGAAAAACATTAAGGCGTATGTATTGAGAAAAATCGACTTATAAGTACTGATGTAACTTGGACTAAATTTTAAAAACGCAGTGGACAAGAGACTAAGAAATGATTATGATCCTTACAATAACTTCTAAACTTTGAAAAATATTTGTGATAAGAGTTAGACAGCTGCTCAAAATGTGCTGCTGGCGCAGGAGCATTTTTATTTCGTCGGCCTAATTGACCCCAGAGAAGCTCTATGGGATTTAGATCCGGGATCATTACTGGCCATTCCATACATCCAATGTTAGAATCTCTTAAGGCAGTTGTTACAACATTAGCAGTGTGAGGGCTTGCGTTATCATGCATAAAAATGAAAGCAGGACCAAAATGTTCGGCAAACGACTGTATTACCAGTTACAGGTTGTCTGGTATCATCAGATTGACTTCTTTCAACCTGCTCCTTACAGTTTTTGTCAAGATTTATTTTACAGTACCCAAACGAATATAATTTAACTCCTGAAATGTTAAAAAACGCTTCCTTAGTGCCTGCAGTTCTATAAAGCGATCGTCCCTGGCGGTTGTTTTGCTTTTAGCACCGTGTCCCCTTCTTCTGTTAAAACTACCACTAGTTCTATGTTTTGCAGTAGCTCTCTGCACTACCGTTTAGTGGGTGTTCAAAATTAGAGCGACTTTCCTCGGCAAATTACCTTCGCGAAGTAGAACAATAATTTGAGCTGCTTCTTCGAGTCTAAAAAGAGGCCTAGGCATATTTTAGGTATTGTTGTGAAAAGACCACCTCAACTTAAGGCAAATTTTACACTTTTCTTGCAACGAAAACCACGTTTTAGTAAGTCAAAGCGACTCAAAACCGTGTCTAAGAAAATAAAAATTGCTGTTGACATTTGTTTCCATTGCAAACGTTGGATTACGTTTAATAATTTATTCATAACATACTAACTAAATATGGTGAAAAACAACAGATTATAACATTTTTGAATTTCATTAAATTACATAAAATTTTCATGAAAAAATTTAACTTCTAGTGGTGGTCCCTTAATTTTGCCCAGAAATGTGTGTATTTCATTATCGGTCCATTCCGTATGTGTCTTACAACTACCTAATTTATTATCATGAATCGAGACTAGTTGAACCCATGGGCTTCGCCACAAGCATTCGCAACCAACGGAGATTGGTTTGGAAATGATAGGGGACGAGAAGTATTAACGGCTAAAGAGCTGGCTTCAAGTAATGGGGCCCATTGTCGCCAAAATTTTAGACAGTTCCGGATTTAATCTATAGATAGATTATTATGCGGTGTATGCAGTGTTTTACAATTTTGTAGAACATCCGCTTATAATCGTATTTTTACTAGCGACATCTATTCTACAAGAGAATTTTCAACTCATGTCTAATTTGGGTCTTATCCAAACCTTAGTAATTTATACATTTCACGACTTACAACATTGCCATCTATACGCCGTGAATAAGAATACTCGGTGACTTCCCCAACCTTAAATCATTTTAAATCAATTTTTTATGATGAGCAATTTGCAGTATACTTATACATAGTATGATGCAGTGCAACGTTTTTCAAACATTGCAACGACGTATTTTCACAGTTTTGTTTGGTTTAATGCTGAAGTAACGTTTAAAAAAATATCTAACAAAATCACACCATTTTCATTGTGGCACATTTGAATCGCTCTGAATGCTTTTAGACCCATTCAACACGTCTTCGCAGTAATCTGCGTAAGTCATTAATAACATTTTTCTGTAATGCATTGTATTGCTGCGTTTTCTGTGTAGATTCTATTCGTTACTGTTCCACATCGAAATAATATAGCGAATTAGAACAGAGAATCGCAACAGTCCTCCATCGACTACGATTTGTTTCCCTTTTAATTTCTTAAAAGGTGTACTGTAATTAGTAATATCTCATGTCGTAAATAGCAAAGAGTATTTTACAGATGAATTCTTCCAACTAACTTGAAAAATAAAAGTTTCACACCAGAAATAAAAATAAACTAAATTTTTTTAGGTTGCTTTAAAGTTCGAGAAAAGGCTTAAAAATATCATAGAATGAAGGCTTAAAATATCTCAAAATATTGAGATTGAACCGTTACGTATGGTACGGTATGTGTCGTAGATAATTCAAGTATTAATTTTATTTAAATTGCATTATTTTGCTTATTTTTTAATATTAGAATAAAATAGAAGAATACCATAAGGCATCGACGCACGGTTTATATTACACCAAAAAAAGCTAGACCCGATACGGGATAAAACGCAAGTAGTAGGGGGTAGTAGAGGAAGGTTATAGCCCCCCCCCCCTAATATATTTATAAATTGGTCAAAAATTTTGTCGAAAATTTGGTTACTGAGATAATGCTAGGTCTCGTGCTGGCGCAGCTAGAATGCCCATTCGTGTGCGATCGCAAGTGCAGCAATGCTCTCCGCGATCAATAGATGGATGGGTGTCCCAAGGCGCCTCGTGCTATCGGATGGGCACGTAAATAGTCGGTCTCGGCTGCCATATCAACACCATGGGGGTCGTTAGAGGAGTTGGAAGTCCCCTTCAGTATAAATGCAATGAATGAATGGCTTATAATGAATGTGGAAAAAAAAGGTGTCATAAGCTACAAGGGCGTAGTAGTTGTAAAGCCATCGGTCCCTACTACCCCCTGAAACATAGCGAAAAAACCAAACCCGGAGTGAAAGAGATCTACGCTCGACACCCGGTAAGGGTAAAAGAGGTAAAAGATTAAGTAAGTAAGTAAGTTAATGCAGATGGCCTCAAAACGTTTTACCTGTCAGTAGAGATTAGACAATAACCTTGTTAAGGTCGTTAATAGGTTCTCGACACTGAATTTCGGTATAAGAGTACGAGATGGAGTATGAATGTAACTATCTGTGCACGTGCTGATAACAAAAACTTAAAAACATATTGTTATTTATCGATGTTACAGTATTTCTAAATTTTACAAGCATTAGCAGTTTCCCAGTGTTGTGTGGGTCTGTCTTGTTACTCTTATAATTTGCCTATACTTTCAGTTTGTCTCTCTGTCTGTAGGTGGTTGGGTATCTCCGAAACGGTTTGGTTATTTTCGATGCGCTTTGGAATATAAGACTACATCAAGAATTCATAGAGAAAATATGCAGTTAAACTAATCCGGATCCATGAGTCTCTCTGTGAAGTTTTCATAATGGAAAATTGTGACCCTTAAGTTAATAAAGGAGGGAGAATGATAAAATCTTTATCGTTTAAGTTGCATTTCTCCTGAGTGATAGTAGAATAAGATTTACAGCTGTTTATTAAGAGGGGTTAATTTTCATTCTCCTACTAAAAAGAAACTCTTTAAAATGGTAGGTTTCGAAATACAATAAGGCGTGTCCGCCAGCATAGACCTTAGTGCCTGTTATGTATAGCTGGTAGACTAGAGGAAAAACTGGCGTTATAGAATTATAACTTTGTATATGTAGCTCAGTCCTCCCCATTAGAAATATTTGGATCCGCGACTGGTTTTATTTAACAAATTACCTTGCTAATGGTTTTGCAAAAATTGAAACTTTGCATCTTTTATATCTAGGTACTATCCAGCGTAAAAGTTTATTTTTCCGGTTTTGTAAAGTTGTGAAAAATAAACAAACATGGAGTTTTATATTTTTCAAATATCTAAAAGATTAACAAAACTAGCTTAAACATCTTCATAGATTCGTAGATTGATCATTAGGCATAAAGTTTCGCAATGTTACCTGAATTTAACCGTTGAGTGAATACAACTCCTTTACTTAACGATGTAACCAACTGTATATTTCTTGCAATAAGCGAGATAAAACTTGAATATGAAACAGTTTCTATAATCAACTTCTTACGACAATCCTAGTTTATAATAATTGCTGGTTTATGTATCGCATTGTATTGATAGAATGTTTAGCTCTGAAACGAAAACAAACTATAGTTATTAGGAAGAATCTAATTGCCAAACCCTGGAGAAAACCACAATAAATACCAGAGCTAACTTAAATGCATGAATATTTCTTTATGATTAAAATTTGTATTTAAACTATCGCTTGTGGCAAAATCTACAAAAATTGAAGTATTTTTAGAAGCACAGGCCCATTTAAAAATTAGTTGTCATAGTAATACAAAGAGCATGGCTGAGTTAAATAGAATTTGTGGTGTAAGAGGACGTCTGTGTCTTTAGAACTAAATAACGGTGAAGGCTTAGTTAACCAAAAATAGTTTAATTAACTGTAGCCATGTTGGCTACTCAAGAACACCATTTTGCGTTTAAAATTTGGTAGTTGGCGGCGGGCGATTTTGTTGACGATTTTCTGCTAAGCTTTAAGAGGCTAAATTATAATTTATTAAACCCGGAAATTTAAATTTCGAACCCAAAAGTAAAATCGGTATTAATTCGGCACTAATCGTCTCACTTCGGCAAAATAACTTACGTCATAAAATTGTGAGCAAAATAGAAACTTCATTTTTTTCGTTAATATTCGTATACCGTCGTGCTTACTGTTTTAAAATGATTTTGTAATTTGCGCCATTTACGAGTGTCTGATGTAATGGTATGTCTGGTTTGTGATGTAAAGAAGACTGATGTTTGCACTCTAAATTTTCAAAATCTCAAGGCTCTTTATCAATTTTATCAACAAATGGCGCAACTTTAAATGAGAGTTTTATTTTAGAATAAATTTAAAAAGTGAATAAAAGTAAAATTAAATTAACTAATTACCGCAACCTTACTAAATACGTGTTGTGCACAGAATCGGTAGCAAAACAGGTCAATTTAAACCAATCGCAATTTTGTTTACTAGCGTAACCATGAAGTAACTAGGGCGTAACTAGATGTTGTCAAGGTAATCAACTGTAAATAACACGAAATTTTATCAATTTTATCGGAATAATTTTTATGTAGGTAGGTTAATGCTGCATTTTGATTGGCTGTAATGTGCATAAATAAAAAAAGCAAATAAAATTTTTTATCGATTTTCTTGACAATCGCTTGGTGCATAAAGAAAGTAATGTGAATTTACACACAACCGAAGATGAAGTCATTGATCGAAACTCAACTGAAAAACGTAAAATTATGATTTCGATACTGATAACATTTCAAAAATGCGTAAAGGACTTTCCTATACTCTAGAAATTGTTACTTAAGTTATCACATTTTTAAAAGTATTATTGAATTAACGTTTATTCTCCCACAGTGATTATAGATCGCAGTACTCCTATAACTTTGGCAGGAGCGTGCAGCACAACCGGAACTTGGCAACCACGGGCACGGTCAACTGGATGCCACACTGAAAGTAACCGATTGTTCTGTTTTATTTTTGTAAAAAAAAATTAAATTTGTAATTTGGAAAATATATTCCTAGGAAATAAAAACCGGAGACCAAGAAGAAAATTCGTCAGAAAAACATTGAATGGAAAGCAAAAAATAGACGCCCTTAATGTTGCTGTATCTAAATATTAAATCGTGAATCTTATTCTACTATCACTCATGAGCAATTTAGCTTGAATAGAAATGTTTGATCGTTCCTAGTTTGTCAAATAAAAGGTGATAATATTGCGATGTTTCAAAATTCATAGGAAGTGACACAGCGATTAGTGGGTTGGGACACAAACCAAATTGTAGCTCAACCCTAGCACCATAGACCTTCCAAATTTAAAAAACTGGAATGTTTTTTTGAGTATATCAAAAATTCGAAAATATTTATTACTGCACAGTTCACATTTTTAAGAAGTTCTCGTCTCGTCTATAGGCCACAGCTACATTATGATACCGATCTAGCAACTCGTTAGCCAGAAATAAGGAGTTAAAGACAAAATTTTCAAACAGCCCCAATAGCTTCTCATATTGAAGCTAGCAGGGATTGGCTTTCGTTTAAGGTCTTCTATTAGTCTCCGCTTTTAAATCCACAAAACACAATTTGTGAAAAAACTACCAGAAAACAGGTTTAACTTCCGCTTCCCGGTTTGAACGTTTTTAAAGCTTATTTTGTCGTTGAGTTTTTGGTGTACGCTCCGATTCGGAAGCACATCCATACTCCATTATACTGAAAGTGTAGGAAAGTCAAAAGTGAGACAAATGAATTATTATTTAATTTCGACTGAAATAATTAGCGATAATAATAATTCAGGGCAACAATATAATTATTAAACAGTTACATTTAATTCTGTTACAATAATATTTTTTCGCTACTTACAGTTTCTTGATGCTATTAATGTTGTTAAGTTAGCCATGAAAACTGTACCTGAAAAAAACAACAATAAATTTTCTGCAATATTATACATAGAGCAAGGGGGTAGTGTATTTTGTACATTATTTTAGATATCATATCGTAATAAATATACTTTCATAAGGATATGAAATGTTTTCTAGCACAACATTGTTAGATATATAAACAACTAGAACTAAATAACCCCAACTTGATTTCAATAATTCCTCGTCTGCCACACACTTAGAATTTAGATAAAAAACCTTGTGGCAAACGCAACAAATAAAAAACCTGTCGGGTAACAGACAATTTATAAGAAATTTCGAAAACTGGGAAGACATTTAGAAATTATTTACACTTTTGACGATTTCATAAATATGTAGATAAGATTTTAAAACTTTTCAATATTTTTCCAATTTTTATATTTTAACCCAAATACAATTTAAAAAAAATGAAAACTATAGCTTTTCTAAAAAAATTTAAAAATTTTAGAACAATTAATTTTTTTAGCCATTAATATATTTTGAAAATTCCTGAAATTTAAAAAAAATTTTAAAATCTTGAACAGTTTGAAATATTTTGGATACTAATTCTAACAGGGACGACATTTATAAAATTAAATTCAAAATAGCTCAAACTTTGTAATTTTTTGGAAATTTTAAAAATATTGAAATTTATGAAAGTTTTTATAAATTTTTGAAAATTGGAAAAATTGCTCCAAATCCTACATTATGATCATAATACCTTTCAATAGCAATATTCGGTATAGCGAGAAAAATAAAGACATTAATTTATTATTAAGTTCTAGCTTAACTTCGTTTAAGTTCATATTAATATATTGCAATAATAAAACAATTATTAACTCTAACATGTTTTCATTTTAGCCTTTTTATGTACGTGTTTCCACATTTTACATGTGATTAACAGAGGCAAGATTAAAAGTAAACAGCTGGTGTTGCTTGCAGAACAATGCAACCTGATGACTTGATCCTGGTTATCTATGTCTGCAGATGACTTTTCAATTCTTATTCTCACCGTCTAATAATAATGGTTAATTTAGGAGATAAATTTGTTGATTCATTAAAGGTGCAGTTTTTAAATTTTTTGATTTTAAATGGCCCCAGTATATCTAATTTAAGTTTATTATTACAAAAGCGTGAACATTTTAGAGTATTATTAAATGCGATTAAATGATTCTAATACATGTTTAGCGTAGTTGAATTTATGTGGGTGTTTATATTTGTAACAACGGATGTATTATTTGTACCTTATATCAAAATTTCCAAGTATCTGGCCTATTTAAACCGAATCACAGTGGGAGCAAATAATTTGTAAACGCCTGATTTTAGTAAAAAGAAAATAAAGCCCGTTGAAGTTAGTAATTGTATTATTTGCAATATATTAAAAAACATCAAAACCTGAAACTAAGTAGTTAATGTAAAACACTCGACACACGCGAGGAGTAGGTATATAATTCTATGCGTTTTGAGATTTACGAGGACCAAAGCAGCCTGTGAACGGCAGTAATTAGTAAATGCCAGTAATAAGAACGTGCTCGCACAGTTGTATTCAATTTTATTGCTGCACTTTTATACGCGTTTGTAAGATAATTATTTTAAATGGCACCTTTTTAAGTTTAAGAATACGATATATTTTTCTGCGTTACATCTAAAATGAAATATTATAATTTAAAGCTTCCAATGCTGCTTTGTTGACATTTTATATAGAAAAGAAGCAGCAACATCCAGAATATAAAAAATTTATATGAACTCGTATCCAGTTGATTACCTAGAGAATTTCACAACAAATATCATGTTTCCCGGTTCAACCTTATGAATTTTCCATGCCCTATACAAGTGTTTTTAGCTTCAGACACATTCACGCGAAATATTGTATTTGTTCCTGTAATTTTCCAGTTTACTATACAGTTTGTGTGTAATTTGGTTTCCTTTATTATGAAGCGAAACTTTTAGGGCCAATAAAATGCAGTTTGTATAACAATATAAACAAAGGGAAGTATAATAATGCGAAGAATAAACAAACAACAGAACACCTCAAACACGTAAATAATTAGACCGCAAAATTGTTGGAAGCAAGCAGCAAAGAACTACAATAAAAGCGGTGAGATTTGGCGACAGCCCTGTCCCTTGGAATAACAGGCTGCTTTCATAAGGGTGGCCGAGCAGAGGTCGTGCTCTGAACCGCGATAATGGACATAACCAGTGACGTACGACCGTCTCTATAATTACATGTTTGGATAATTTCATGTTTCTACAAAAAGGGGGGAGGGGGATGTGATGTATTTAAAAGACTATTCATGCAAACAATTTTGCACTTTCTGCTAGAAAGTAGTTTGTTATTCGATTTAATTGATGTAAAAATTAAAACCACTTGGGCACTTTCCAATAGCATCTATAAATAAACTGTCTAAATTTTCAAACATTTTGTTTAAGTTGAAAGTATAAATAACTGCCAAATAAGACATCATCATTATATAGAATAACTGAGATCGTCGAAAAAAGTATTGTGCGTTTTTTACCTTCAAAATAGCTAGTAGGGGCAGGGATTGTATTCGTCAAAATTTCGGAAGTTGAGGTTTTGACGAATATGCACGTTTAAGGGTTCAAGAACACCAAAAGAGTGGATTTCACCATGGAGTCTGCCTGTCTGTCTCACCCTCTCGCCCTACTACAACACTTCCCACCCTCGCCTCTCCCTTTAAAGATTTTGAAAATTTTAATAAAAATTTTCTAAACTTACAAGGATTTTTGAAAAACTATAAAAATATTTCTAAATTTTCATAAAATTGTTAATAATGTAAAAATTTTCAAAATTGTAAGATTTTAAAAGCTGTTCAAAATTTTCGAAATTGTTTATAAATTTTTAGAAACATGAATAAATGCGGGAAGGTCCCGTGGCGATTACCTGACACTTTTTTTTAATTACTTTATTATGCTGTACGCATCTTTGCAATTTTATTAAATAAACGTTGCGTATGCCTAAGAATGTGTATAAGTTTAATCGGCCGATTACAAAACTGTTACGGTCTATGGGCGAGGGTGTTGTAAATAAAAGACAGTAAATAAGACAATAAAAGACCGATGCAGAAATAGGAAATGAAGGTGTAAGAAAAAGGTTAGGCGCAAGCAGCAGTAATTAAGAAAGAGCCTGTTTTGTTTGTTGTATTTAATGGCTACAAATTATACTCTCGATATGATAATTACATGCAATAAAAACAGAAATTTTATACCGGCCCCCATTTATTAAATAAGAGGGTATAAATTTTTATTTTTAAAAATGCATAGAAGGTGTCTCGAAGGAATTAGCGGACTGGGGTAAGAACCAAATTGTAGCTAACCCATAGCTCTATAAATCTTAAAAATTTAAACAAAAATCGTGTGGCCAGTTTTTGAGCAATATGTTTTTGAAGAAGCCAAAGTTTTAAAATTCGTTTTCGTTTGCAGTTTTAGTAGTTCCAAAACTTGTATTACCTTGTAACATTGTGTACCCTTAGGGCATGTCCAGTATAGAATTTCATCTCGATCTAACAACTCGTTTTTGAGTAAATAGGCGTTAAAACTCAAATTAAAAAAATTCATAGAAGCCCCCAGAGAGAAATTTGCGAGCTGGGATCCAAACCAAATTGATGCTCGTTTCTAGCTCTATAGCTTTTTTTTAAATCGTCCAGTTTTTGAGCAATATTTTGTTGAAAAGTTCGAGTTTTGGATTTTTTTTTCACCTTGTAGCTTTCAAGTTTTCGAAAATGTTTGTGCAATGTAACACTGTGTCTCTATGAAGCTATTACGATAAAATATTTGAACCCAATCTGTCAACCTAATTTTGAACATTAAAGAGCTAGACTCAAAATTTTCAAAAAACCGTAGTGCCGCCATTTTGAACCTAGAAAGAACAGAAGAAAAGCGCTAGATTTGCGTTAAAGTCTTCTATTGGATTCCGTTTTCAAATTTATAAAATTTAGTTTCGGAAAAAAAGCTACCTAAAAACATGTTTAACAGCCGTTTCGAATTTTTTTTAGCAACTTATTTTCGCAATAAATTTTTAATAGGTCCCATATTCCACACACTCACCTACACACAGACAGACAGACAGTCAGACAGTTTTCAAAAAACACTTTTTTAGGTTCCTGCAGGTCCAAAACATGTATTACCGTCAAAACATTGATTTCGAAAGTTTCTATGAAGTCATTACTTTCCTATACTGAAAGTAAAAAAAGCAGAAATGTGAACTTCGAGTGAACTTCCCCATACTAGAGATTAATATTTACCGTATTTGCAAAAGTGTACATTTTATAATTATAACGTAGTATATTTCACCGTTTGTTAGATTTCTAAGAAAACAAGATGTTTAGGCAACCCTCCATTCAATTCATATTTGAGTCTTTATTACAGTTGTCAGTTCGTGATGTCAGCAATAATGATGCCGGTTTAGTAATCATGCTCATAACTTGTTTAAGGACATAAATTTTTGTTAGTTTTTTTTTATTATAAATATTTGGAATTTACATTTTCTACAGTAGCAAACCAAAACCTAAATCTGTCAGTCAAAAAATTAGCAGTAGGGGAGCCTGTAGCCGCATTAAATATAAAATTTTCTAAAAACTAACATTAGATTTTGGTTCTGCTAGTCAAGATTAGTAATTCCTTTCAAGCAGAAGTTATTTATTGTGCCTAGTACAATAAACAAATGGGTACCAATTTTTGATTTACAAAAATTCATACAGCTACAGTGGAATTATGGTATTGAGCAAAAACAAAAAAATTGTAGTCCTTTTTCGGCTCTATAGGACTACAAAGTTTAAACAAAACCGTATGGCCAGTTTCTGAGAAACATTATTTTGAAAATTTCAAATATTTGGAATTTACATTTTCTATAGTAGCCAATTCTGCCAAAGAAAAAATTTCATTATCGGACCCTGTTTAACAAATAAACGGATACACATTTTCGATGATCGATTTCGAAATTCTAGCTTTCTAGCAAAAACAGAAATGTATCTTCGGTTCAGACAACTACTTTCCTACATTTTGAGTAAATCTGCGTTGAAGTCAAGATTTTCAAAAAATCGTAGCGGCCGTCATTTTGAAGCTAGAGAGTTCGGTAAAAAAGTTTACGATTTGCATTAAGTTCTTCTCATAGATCCTTTCCTTAAATTTCAAAAATGTTGTTTTGCTTAACTAGAACTACAATTTTCGATATACCTCTTCATTTCATCAAAATCGGTCCAGTACTTTCGCCTCTAGCGGTATCACACCCACCCACAGACAGACATTTTTTAAAAACCAGTTTTTTAGTTCCTCAAGCCCGAAAACGCGTATTTCTATTAAAATCTTGATTTCAATAATTATAATGAAATCAGCACTTCCCTATATCAAAGGTATGGAAAAGTAAAAACTACAAATTTCCAACAATTTGAATTTCTGTAATGCTGTTTAATAATTACAAACATCATAATTGGTTTGAAATAAACATGGTTAGCTTTAACAGCGTTTTAAAAATATTTTGTTTAATGTTATCAAAACAAAGCCCCGTTTTTATAAAAGTACACGGTCTCCAATTTAACTTTTCAAACATTAAATAATGTTTGCCGTTCGAAAACAACTTGTTTGCAAGCGACATAACTTTATTGTCTTCAAAAAGCTCAAACAAAATTTCCGTCATCTAAGTTAGAAAGCACCAGCTACTTCCCGTGTTTATTTTCTTCGCTACTTTCAGTACACTTCCATGCAGTGTCTCCTAATTACAAGCTTCCCAACAGAGATGCATCAAACAAGAGAGCATGTGAAAATGAATCTGGGGAAAACTAAATTTTAATGAACATTCAGAAACCCAAGTGACCTGTGAACTATAATTACTTAAATATGAATACGCTTCACGAAGGAAACGAGGATGTCATTTTGAGGTTTTCCTGTCCGCAAACAGGATTAAGAGCTCAGTAGCGTAGGGTTAGCAACAACATTAAATTATGCAATTTTACATTGCCGTTTAGTAAAGCACAAACGTTGCAAATATACCATACACATTTCATAATCACAAATCTTGTACTTCTCTTATCAATTATGCACGTAAAGCTGTATTTTAGGCAACCAAATAAAGTTGAGTTTTTAAGTTTTAAAGCCTGTTTTTATATTATACAGATAGATATTAGAAATATTGGAAAGGTTTAATTTTTTCAGCAAAAATTTAGAAAAATAAAAG
The DNA here is from genome assembly GCA_958336395.1 of Ctenicera cuprea. Classification (NCBI taxonomy): domain Eukaryota; kingdom Metazoa; phylum Arthropoda; class Insecta; order Coleoptera; family Elateridae; genus Ctenicera; species Ctenicera cuprea. Next base: position 29,167,723 of record OY284488.1, read on the forward strand.
CTATATGTGTTAGAATGACGGTCGAGTTAGAAATTGCATTAAAAAAAACAAATATGCGGAACAAATGGCTTGAACTTTTTCCCGTAGTTCAAAAATTTGTATACAGGCTGTTTCAAATTCGAGTCCCACCATGGGAATCTCGCTTATTTAAAGAGATAGAGAGTTGGTTAAATTAAGAAAAGTTGCCAAATTTTATGCCTAACAATAATCTCTAAAGAAATTGATAGTAACCACTTTGGTTTTTCAAATATCTGAAAAAAATAAAATTTTAGATTTTTTATTTTCGGCTATAACTCATTTATAATTTATGTGACATATTTCTAATTAACGTATTATTAAGACACTTTTGTATGCTGATTCTAATTTTTTTTATCAGATTTGGTATAACTTCTATCGTTATTCATTTTCGATTTTTAACTTTTTTTTCCATATTTTATTAGAGCTTTTTATTCTAATTTCAACGATGTATTACACTTTGCAGTTTGTTCAAGTATTGAGCATCTTTTTACAGAAAATTTGATGACTGCCATGGAAAGACCACGTCATTTAATTTGTTTTGAAACAATTCTACTTTTAATTACTTCTACTTTTGTTTACTTCGACGTTTAGATACATTTGATACAATTTCAGAAAATTTTGTTTTGACCGTAGGCAGCCGGTTAATATATTTTTTACAGAAACAAATGAATGACAAAGTTTCTAACACAGATTAGAGAGTTCAGTTTAGACGAGCTTCTGCGCATGTTTTAAGACATATTAAATAAATGTTTGTACTAGTGCAGTTTGAGTATTATCTGTTGTATTTATTTAACTTATTAATAAGATTTGTGGCAACATAAAAACAGCAAGTGGAATTTACAGTAAATTGTGTAATAAAATGCTCAAAACTTAAACAAACTGCAAAGTGTGACACATCGTTGAAATCAAAATAAAAGACTAATAAAATATGGAAAAATTTTAACGGCGGACCATAAGAAAAAAAAAGTTGACAATCGAAAATGAATAACGATAGAAGTTATACCAAATCTGATAACAAAATTAGAATCAGCATAAAAAAGTGTCCTAATAATACGTTAATTAGAAATATGTCACATAAATGACAAATGAGTTATAGCCGAAAACAAAAATCCAAAATTACAGTTTTTTTCAGATATCTGAAAAACCAAAGTGGCTACAGTAAATTTCTTTACAGATTATTGTTAGGCATAAAATTTGGCAACTTTGTCTTAATTTAACCAACTCTCTATCTCTTTAAAAAAGCGAGATCCCCATGGTGAGGCTCAAATTTAAAACAGCCTGTATGAGAATTTAATTCGATTACAGTATAAATCAGATAAACGTTGTATTAAAAAAAACCTGATGATGGTTCGCATAATTTGAAACGACTAATTGCGCATCTGGGTACCGTACAGCATTTATTATAGAAAGTGGCCTTAAGCCTTAAGAGCGGCTCGACAATTTTTAAAGATAAAGGCCAAAAAAAATTTTAGTTTCTTCAAATATCTGAAAAACTTAAGTGGTTAGCTTATAGTTATTTATGTTACTAGTGTGATAAAAGCGTTATTATAGCAGAAGTTAGAAGGCGCACGACGAGGTCGTAGACCGAGTCGTGTAATCAAACGAGTGTCATAATAATACATTATCCCACCTGAGACATACAAAATTTTATTTACAACTGCCTAAAATTTGTTAAAAATGGAATTTATTTTGCCTGAAATGATAGTGGACATTTCGCATTAATTTATTTCCAAATATCAAGTCACTTTTAAAATACTTTTGTTTTAAAATCAAAGGAACGAGATAGATTCGATTTGTTCAATGCTCTGACAACCAGGCAGTTTTATTATAAACAAAGCTTCAGTTTTGTTTGTGTGAATAAAATGAGTTAGGTAATGAATCCATTATCTCACTAGTGAGATAACGAACTTCATTACCTAACACAAATAAATGACATAATAAGTCCTTATCCATGCAGTCGTGGATAAAATATGTTTTAATATCGTTGTTGCGAACAAAAATTCCCAACTTTGCTCTCTAAGTTAACCGACTTTCCATTTCTTTAAATAAACGAGTACTCAATCATGTCGATGCATTGTCAACAGCCTCATCATCATCATCAACATCATCTGACGTTTATAAAAATCAAAATGCTAAAATTGAGATCTCAAAATTAAGAGATTGCAAATTGAACTAGCGAAACCCGTGGGTTATGACTCACAATGTTTTTGTTTCTGTTTTTAATACTAAATAAGGTAATTCATTAGCTAGTGTAGCGGATCGCTGATCAAAGTCCTAGTTTTATGAATTACTACGTGTCCACCATCTAAAGCTCCCCAAGCCCGTAACTTTTTTATTTAAAGAGCTATCATGACGGGCGTGGCATAAAATTGTAGTTAATTTTAAACGCGTTCAAAATAATCACCAAAAATCGAAAAACAATTTACAGTCAAAAAGTTCTTATTCATCCGAACCTGTTTTGTTAGATAATTTCTATTTCCCACGAGCCCCCCAAGAAAGCGTCCATATTAATTAATTGTAGTAAGTACGAAAATTAAATATTTCATACGTGTGCGTTATTTTCCTAAATCACAAGTGTGTTAGGAAAATAAAAAGCGAAGCACTATAAAGCATCGCGATTGGCCGAAGTGCTGTAGAGGTGTCTGGCAAGTTGCTCGCTATTGGCCGTAAAGCTGTAGAGGTATCTGGCAAGCTGCTCGCGATTGGCCGCGCTAGTCGTCTGTCACGAAAATTAACTGTCAAATGTATATCTTATTGACAACAATTACCCTACGCATTACGGATTATTAAAAGTATTTCTAATCATAGTTTGAAGAATTTTAATTTAAAAATATGGATATTAACTCAAGTAGCGATGATTTTATGGAATCTACCACACCGTGTCGTTTTGCCGAAGCAGCAAAAAAACAGTTCGTTAGATCTATTAGGTACCCGTCGTAAAAGTCGTAAAAAAGATAGAAAATTTGTTTTTGTTGGATCGTGGGAAAAATATTGTACATAACTCGCTGGAACGTGTGATCTCCGCGGTCGGCCTGCGGCCTCGTGCGTCTATATTCCCACTCGTGTGTAAAGTGTCACTTTCCATGATCGTTATGTAATATACTATTTCCTGTACAATTTTGTGAACGTCATCAAATATAAAATTTGATTACCTTTAATTCGATGTATAATAATAATATGATTGATTACACTATTTTTTCTTTATACAGGGTGTTCCGAAATTCTTGTCTTCTAATAAAGGGGCTTATTGTACGTTTAAAAATAAGACTAAAAGGTCCTAAAAACATGTTTTCAAAAATGCTTCCCTGAAGAGTTACATGCGGTTGAAGATTACCTGTAAGATGCAGGTTTTCTTGAATAACTGTTGATCGCTTTTAACTAGGTACATCAAATTTGATTTGAGTCATCTTTAAAACAAGTCGCTACATACTGTGTAATTTTTGTCATAATCGGTTTCGTGGAACTGTTTGTTTCAAAGTCACATGACTACTCTTCCGTTTAGGACATTTTTGAATAATCACGTTATCTTGAAACAAAAACAGTTATAGCAACGTGTTAAATATAGTTAAGCCGCAAATACCTGTTTTAGACCCGCAGGAACTCAAAAACGAGTTTTGGAAAAATGTGCGTGTGTATTTACATACATACATATAAGTGTGAGTGACGCTTCAGGGCTCCTGAAAAACTTCGAAGCCGGACGCGGAAGTTAGATATGTTTTTAGTGGCGTTTTTATTTCTGAAAACCGCCCTAAGGCCTTTTCTGCACTTCCTAGCGTCAAAATTGCTGTCTCTGCGTTTTTTAATAATTTTGAGTGTTTAACGCCCGAGTTACTAAAAACCGAGTTGACAAATCGGTATGAAATTTGGTATTATAATAGTCCTAGGGGAACACAATGTAATGATGTAAAAGAATTTTTGCAAAAATAAAAACTGCGACGAGGAAAGTTTCTCAAAAATTGTGAAATTTTTTTAAAATATTGCTAAAAACTGTCCACACGATTTTTTTAAACTTTGTATGTTCACAAAGATAGGAATCTGCTACTGGTTCGTGTCCCAATCAGATATATTTTCTGTGATGCCTGCTAATAATTTTTGAAAATTTCATTCAATAAACATTTCTGTTTATTCTAAATTGATCATGGGTGATAGTAGAACAAGATTCAAATCTTAATTTTTAGGTGCAGCAATATATGTTTCGCCTTCCCACCCAGATTGTGGAAAACGAATTTGTCTTTCCGTGTTTGATTTTCTGTAACTGCCAGGAATCTTTTTCAAAATAGACCAAAAAAATAATATTTTTTCATAAAAAATTTGAATTATTTTCGATCTCTAAATACAATAAGACATGCCCGCTGGTTACATTTTCTAAAGTGAAGAAAAGTCCCAGCAAACTGCATCCCTTATTTTTATTATTTAATTTTAAGTTTTAGTGTAAATTTTATTTGAAATTAGCAAATTTGTATTTAATAAATAATAAAAGATAGATAAAAGATAAATTTTTGATCTGCTTTAACACAACTATCAATAAACAGTTAGCTAATAATTTGGGAAACAAATGGAAAACCACTTAATTAATTTATTATCACTGTGACATCCTAGAAACTTTTTAACTGACAATAAAATTGTGAGAAGTGTATTTATTTAGATATAAAATTATTAGATTTCATATCGCACCAAATATTTTAAATTAACAATAGTTATTAAAAACGTTTTCCTTTAACTTCTCTTCGCTAACGTTAAATAAAAATGTATTATGCCGAGATACCTTGTTTCCTTCCGTATTTTACGCTGAAGCGCAACATATAGATTACCATCAATTATTTATGAAGGTACCTATGTGAAAAACAGATTCTCATGAAATATTTTGCCTTACACGAAATGCGTTTTTGCCAAATAAAACTGAACTGACAAATAGAAAATTTAAATGAAGTAGAAGCCTCTTGATAAGAACATTGTATGTTGTTTGGTTGTATGCCAATGTTTCCTTTATGTCAACATTAAACTCAAGAAAAATGTAGAATTCCTCTTGAAACGACAGCATCGATTTATTTTTGAAAACATCGTCCTCTTCCACCTCATTTCTCAATTTGGGGTTTCGGCTGTTTACAAAAATAGTTGTATTTTATCTCTGGCAATAACACTTAGCGACTTAAACTTTTCACTCTCTCCCAAAACCTAGTACAAAGCATAAAATCGACCAGCAGAAGCAAGTTTATATTATAGTTAGGAAAGAGAGAGTGGAATGTAATATTCCAGGAAGTAGTGTCAAACATTTAAGATCAAAGTACCACATATGCAAATGCGGAGATTAAGTACGCCCGCTCCTTGGACATTAGCAAGTCATTAAATCAGGAAGTCCGCATTTCTATAGCAACGCTGAATCCTGTAAGGACCGCGTTCCCTGCAGGAGATCTTCAGATACTACAGGGTGTTAAGTGTAAGTAAACTAGCTTCGTTGCTGATGTGGTTCAACAGTATCTGATAAATCCCTCTGAAAAGTCACTATTTCGACCGCACATTGCAACCAAGCCTAAGTATTGTTAGAAACTATAAAAAGCACACGAGGATGCGTGTTTCTCTTTTGTTTAATACTAACTCAAGTATGAATTAGTTTTTAATTATAAGACGGAAAACACGAATCATTTAAAGAGACTAACGGTTAGAAAAATGTAAATGGAGAGAAATCAAAACTTATTTAATTTATCAGTCTTTATGTGTAGTATTAAAACAGAACTTCATTACGAGGAGTGTTTATAGGACCGTAAGTATGAGGACGGATACGTAGAACCCCAGGATCTTCCCATAATCCGTGCACAATGGACCGGGATTTTAAACAAGTCCAGGAAATGAATCTCAGCGATAGCATCATTATCATCTTGAAGACGTCTTCGTGAACTTTTTTAGTACGAACTGCCTCATCTACGATAACATAAAATTCGACAGTTTGCAATACTAGAAGAAAATAGAGTATTACGACGTTTGTTTGCAGAAAAGTAAATTTACCTTGTGCAAGACCGTTGTTAGTGCATGCAAGTAGAAGCGACAGCAAACGAAGCCAATCGTTCGTTCGTCGTAGCGTTTGTGAATGACGAGGTGCTACATTATTTAATTGAAGTGCAGTTCGAGTACGTACTTACCGTTTTGTCTGTCTTTCGGTGTATATAACATTCAAATCAGTAAATTTAAATTCAATATTTTTATATTGAATATATTTTGGTTTTAACATTATCTGTGACTCATTCATTCCAAGAGTTCTTGTCTGTATTTGAAGCAGTTAAATGTGCAGCAATTAATTTAACAACTATTTTCACTAAACGATGACAGTCGCCTTACGAAATGAACAAAATTAATTAATTCATGTGATATAATACAAAATTAAGTTACAACACAGTACATTGTAGTGTCTACAACATATTACCTACATCCTGCATATAACGAAAAACTAAGATAAAGATATTAAGAAAAAACGGGCAGACAATTTCGCCTGCACTCTCTTAATTTTAAAAATTGTACATATCGTACTTTCAAAAGTATTTTTGTATCATCGGTTTACGCGCCAACACTGACTATAAGATCGTGCCACTCCTGCCACCGCGAGAGCTTACGAACACCTGCATTGTTGTATTTAGAAAACGAAATCTTTTTGAATCAAAAGACTTTTTTTGTTAATTTGAGCTTAACAGATTCCTTGGGTTTAAAGAACATGAAAGACTTAAAAGTAGGCATCAATTGTAGCGCAGGAGGAGAAGAGGACAATAAACTTATTAATATATATATAAATATTGCTGCACCTTAATGTTAAGTTTAGAATTTTATTCTAAACCAACGCTCATGAGCATTCTAGCTCAAACAGAAATGTTTCATCCTACTTTTTTTTACATTTTGTGTCCTCCAGAGCTATTACAGTAACCAAAGTTTATGCAGATTTGGCAACTCATTTTTCACCAATATGGTGTTATAGTCTAAAGTTTCAAAGATGTTGGCGGCCGCCATCTTAAAGCTAGAGGTAGTAAGCAAGCCACACGGTTATTAAAGTTAATACGGTTATCGTATCTCAGTAATATTTAGGTGAGGGTTCCTTGAGGTTTGGAGGCAGTTTTTGATAATTTATAAAATACCAGGTGAGTACGCCCTTTGTGTAGTTAGAGGCTTTCCTAACTACTCTTTGCTTTCTTTTGTTTTATAATACAAAATTCCATGTTGGTTATACTAATAATATCAATATTACAATGAAGCGATGCACTTACTATTGACTTGAAAAAATGTATTTGTACAGCTTTTCCTCTACAGTTAAAAATGTCTGGCGTCAGATGTTCTGTCGCCGTTTGTAACAAACGAGAATAGCAAACAAAATGGATTGAACATATCGTTTCACAACTTTCCAAAAGAAAATATAAGAAATGTATGGATAAAAACTTCTACCAAAAAACATGCAATCCCGCTTTCGGATCAGTTTTTAAATGCTGATTTTGTCCGTAAATTTTTGAACTCCCCACATTCAAAACTCAGCGAAATCAGACTGTCCATTATGGGGTTATGCGGCGTCACACACGCACCCACTCACAGACGTACATTTTTAACATTGGGTTCCCGGAGGACGAAAACATGTATTTCCGCCAAAAACTTCAATTTCAATTTTTTTTTAATGATATTAATATTAAAAAGTATATGAAATAAAAAGTGTACGTGTAGAGTTCAGCTAGTTCGTCGTAAATGACTGGTAGACGCAGCAGTTTGTTAGTTCGTTATTGTGATTAATTTTTAGCCTATTTTGAAACATGAGCGTAAATCGGCAATACACAATAAACATAATCAACTCGGTTAATTTCATCTCATAGCAATCCTGAGATACCTTATCTATTTTAAAATTTATCAAATCGCTTGTAATGTAATTCGTTATGCAGTTAAATTAGGGCAATATTATCTCTTACCCCTAATAATCAAACAAACATTAATCAATTCAAACATGCTGAGTTTTTTGATTTTATTGAAATAAATTGAAGATATATCACTGTTTATTTGTTCCGAGGTCGACCTTAGTTATTTGAAACGCCCAATTTAAACAACTACATAGCAGTTCCTTCTTTTCTGTGCTACAGAAGGTAAACTTTATCGCTTAAAGTATATCGTTAGTAAACCATAAATAATTAAGTTATAGCAACAGTGGTGACCGCAAAGATAAATAATTGCCGAAAATAATCAATAAACTGACCTGGGTTGCAAGAGGCCGCCGTCGTATTATAGGTATATATTTTGTCGAGAAGCAAGAACCCGTCATGTTGTTATAGTCAGACAGTTGGAGATTTAATATAAATTAATTAACAACATTTAGGATTAACACCGTTAATTATTCAAAAAATAGGTGCAACGCAACGTTGTCAACTAGCAGCTGAGTACACCGAAAGTAAGCAAAAACCGAAAACCGGAAAAACACGCAAACTTTTCCGAATTTTAATCGAAACGAAAATCGAAATTAAAAATTTCTTGAACTGTAACCAAAAACTGTAACCGTAATTATTTTAAAAATATACCGATATTTTTTTTCAACAAATGTAGAACCGACATTTGTTTACTGTAGAAAAATGTTGCAAGCCGGCACCGGCCGGCTAGTCACTGTAATATATCATAGGGAGATACTGTAACTGAGAATTTCATAAAAAGCCCAGGCATGGTCTCAGTCACAGAGAGTAATTTACTTTTCATGACTTCTTTAAACAACGCTTTCTGTTTCTAGGTTATTGTCGAAAAAGAGAGTCTTCTTAAATAATTCGAAAAAATTCTTTCATTTCATGATCCGTCTGGGAATTTCGTTTCACCAAAAGACTACAACTGTCTGTCTAATAAAAAGTGCTCAAGACTGTGGCTAATTTATTTTTAATATAACCCCCAGCAGCAGGTTTTACTACAATTTGACTAATACGAAATTTTGGTAATGCCGCCAATTTTTTGCTAAAACTTCAATTTTTGTCAAAACTTCAATTTTTTCTTTATTCCGTGGCATAATTTTGTCCACGTTTGTCTTTGCTTTGCATAAAAAAAAACAAAAAATACCAATAACCGTAAACGAAACGGAAATTTTTAGTGCAGCGGTCAGTAAAACACAACTGAAATTTATGAAAATCTGCACCATAACCAAAAACCGAAACGTTATTTCTTTTCGGTTCACGTCGCTGTTAACTATTACAGGTAAATAAACTCTTACAAAGAAAAGTAGTTTTTAACAAAAAAAAAGAATGTTCTTTATAAAAAAAAATCAGCATTTGTAAAATACCAAAGAAAAATGTTTCATTAAAAAAAAAGAAAATTGTAAAAGAACATAAAAGGAAAATATGCAATATTTTTTTATACTTTAAAACAATTTTCTCTTTAAGAAATTTATTTTTTGATAAGGGAGTTTTATTTTAGGTTACACAAAAGTATTTTCTTCTTCACAAATATTTGATTTTGGGCCAAACGACGCCTGATAGTTAAAGTCGACAATAATAATAACACTATTTCATTGCAATTTCAAATCTCAGCAATTCTCAACCCCCACATAATCTAAATAACACCAGAACTGTTAAATTATTAAATTTACCAAGTTCAGTACAGATTTTGGACTATTGCAGGGAAGGAAGCGTTGTCTCTTTTGCCCCTCTCCCGGCTTCTATGGGAGTAGACAACGACCAAGACAGGGTACTGAATGAATAGATTAATGAAATTATTTATTAAGTATTTAAATAGAGAATAACTTTATGTGCCTACCATAACGAAAAATCTCGCTATGTCTCGATGTGGGTATTTATAAAAACAAGAAAAGAAATTCTTTAGAATCTAAATATAAATTATTATGATTTATTATATTAATAGCAGTGGCGAGAATGGCAGAAAAAGTAGGAACTTACAAAAAATAAAAAGAACGACCGAGGCCCCGAGGCTTTTAGCGTGGGACCCTGAAAACTCGGGGCCACGGCAACCACCTTGCCCGTCTTTCCCTAAGGCCGGACCTGGTGGGAGAAAAGCGTTAGATTTGCCTTAAGTTCTTTAATCAAATCCCCCTTTTAAATTTCAAAAACTTAAGTTTTTTAAAAAGATGCTACGAAATGAACATGTCTAATTTCCAGTTTCTGATTTCCTTTTTCATAATTTTCCCGATTAGTTTTTGATACTTTGAGTTTATTCAAAATCAGACCATCACATCCGTATGGAAGATGTGAGGAAACCAACGTACACTCTTACTGACGCATATTTTTTTAAATCCAATTTTTGAGTTCATAAGAAGTCTAAAACATGTATTTTCGTCAAAATCTTGAAATCGTACAGAAACGTATAGAAAGAAGTATAGAAAAGTAAAAAACATGAATAGAAAGTCATTAGGTCGAATTCAACTTCCTGCAATATGATGCTACAAAAGCGTAAACAACGTCCATAATACTAACAATATATTACCTTAAGTTTACTTGCAATCGCTAGCTGTATGATGCCTATAACAAATCAACCTTCCTTTAGAAAATAGTGAAATATACAAAGTAGCGAACATCAAGCTTTTATGATACCTACATCTTCTGCTACGTTGCACCATATTCTAACAGTACTTTACGGCAATTTGAACGCAGCGCCATTTTTTAAAGGTGCAAATAGAACGGAAATTTGTGAATATCGCAAAGAACCATATCAACAGATTATTTAGGTGTAACTTAGGACCAAATGCAGTAAAGTAAATTTTACGTATTCTAGATAACTTTAATTTTATTTAATACTATTTGAAACACACTAAACCAAGGTACGTTTAATTTAAATCACTTGACTTAAACAGCAATTGAAATTTAATTTAGATCATGTGAGTTTTTTAAATTAATATACCAAAAAATTTATTTTAAGTGGCGGTAGCTTAGAGGTTGAGCGCTTGGCCTCTAACGCCAAAGATCTGGGGATCGATTCTCTGCCGAAGCCATCCAGCGATAAAAAGCTGTGCCGCAACCCGCCACTCACGTTCCCCAATCCGATGTAGGCCTCCGTGCGGTCTTAATGCCCAAGACATTTTCTGGAATTTAATCGTTCGGATTCGTCGTTAAATTGTAGGTCCCCGTACCCCCACCTTGGCGCCAAAGAGAGTACGTGCTAGAGAAGAGTGCCGAAGCCCAGCAGTGAGACGTAAAAGCTGATTACAAACTTTTTCTGGTAGTTTTAAAGCATAATTCTACGATGCACAATCTATAAGTTCCCTGAAACTCAACATGGAACTCAAGTTATTATAATAATAATATATAACCAGTTATTGTTTAGAGCAATCAAAAATGTATTTTGAAGTGAACCTTCTTTGTCGGCAGGAGCAGCCATGCAAATGCTGGAACGAAAGTAATAGAACGGAAGTGCAAGGCGGAAACGAATGTCTTTTGTGGCTGACATTTTGACTTCAAATTTTCCAAGAAAATGTTGATTTTCAAAATATAGAAAATTTTCAAAATTTCCAAACATTTTAAAATTAAAAAAATTAAAAATTTAATAATTTTTAAAACTTTCAACATACAAATAAACACATGTGCAATGGCATTGAATGAATGTGCATGAAGGGTGGCATAAGCTTCAGGAGCGTAGTGGTTTAAACATTACCTCCTATTACACAGGTGAAGAGCCTACTCGGAGTGAAAGACCTCGACATCTTCGCGTATAAAAGGGTGACAGATTATGATGATGATAATTGTCCAATTCAAATTTCTAAATGTTTCAAAATTTTTAAATTATAAAAGTTTTCAAAATTTTCACTAAAACTTTGAAAATATCTCAAAATATTTACAGTTTTTCAGAAAATTTTAAAAAAGCAATATGTTAAAATTTTGCAAAAAACATCTCGTAAACTTGGACAATTCTTCAAAAACTCTATAATATTTTCTAAATCTTCATAATATTGCCAAAATATTTTTAAAAAAGTTAAAATCTTTAAAATATTTAAAAATTTTCATAAATTTCATTAAATGAGAGGAAGGTCCCGTAAAAGTTGGCCGGCAGCTTTTTATTTAAGCTATTCAAATCTGTCACCAGTCTTGAAAAACATTACAGATTAAAGAAAACGAAAAAAAAAATATGACCCTATATGTATCTATGACACCGATTCGTAATTGGGCTTTTTGATTTAATGGTGTTACATATTGTCTTGTATAAAATAATATTTTCATGCTAAATAAAATTAAATCAATTTGTTTTATTAACTTCTACTGCAAGTCTTGAACGAATAACTTTTCTATATAGGTAAGTAAAGCTAAATTTTATTATATCCAAGCCTAGAGTTGCAGATATCACGTGTATTTTTTCAAAACGCCTTGCAGTATACGAAAGAATTCGAGGCGTTAGCTGTAAATAATTTTTACATGTCTTTTATACAAAAAATGGAGCTTATTTATTAGGAGCTGCTATCAGTGCTGTACTTTTAGAGAAAAATGCTTGTACTTGTAAATTTTTAGTGGATTTTGTATTCGTTAATAGGCTTCTACAAATAAAAAGTACAATTTGAACAAAAATAAAAAGGAAGTAGACTAATGAGTTTTATAATTATAACTATTATTACATTGCCTTTTTGTGTACCTAATTCTAAATTTAATTCTTGTCTCGTTTAAGCATAAATAACTACAACAGAAAGCAAATGACAAATAACTGCTAACAGCTAAATAACTCCTGTTGCCATCCCGCGTAAGTTTGACCTTTACAAAGCTGTCGTGCGACATAAGACGAAATACCAGTGACGATAGGCGTTTATTGAGCGTCGGCTATTTGTAACAGTAAAATATTGTTCGACATGTGAGTACACAAGCAAACATTATTGCTTTTGCCAAATCCAAAAGTCTATTGGGGTGCAAAACTAGAAGTCTAAAATACAATCAACAAAATTCGCGGGATGTTAGAATTTTATACCTAAAATTTGGCAGTTGGCATAAGAGCGAGAAAGGAGGTAGCCGAAATGGAGAACAGATTTTAGTTTCAACTTTAAGAAGAGGGTGATGTTACTCAGCAAATTGGCGCACTAAACGACAGGATGTTCAAGTAACGAGCTAAGAAATGGAAGACATCTCTAAATAGCGAGACTGTGAACACAATGAATGCTCAAGGCGCCCTAAATCTCTACTTAGAATAAAGTTACTACACACTTTAAACTTATGTAGCGCAAAAGTTTGGCCGAGTTTTGTTCGTTTAATTAAAACCAAAAAAAATTATTGTAGCCCCCAATCGATAAGTTTTTTTTAATTTCAGAAGAAATTAAAAGCGGCATTAATTTTAACGTACTTTTTAAGAAGCGGTAAAAATTAATTGAAAATTGAGTTACAACAGATTACGGATGCCAAGTCCCTCGCCTGCCAAAGACTTATCTCCATTACTATACTCTTAATAACGAAGGAATTCCTGCAACAAAAGCGAGCTCGGCAGGATTACGCTTTCCTTAGACTTTAAAGTCTGAATTAGTAGAAGAGAGGAGGGCTCTATTTAAATTAGCGACCAAGAAAGCTACTAAAGTGATAAACTGCCAAATTAATAGATTGTTGACTGCCTAAGTATAAACAATGCCTGTTTACAAATTCACCCTAAACTGAAATTAATTTGATTTTATGAACAAACCATACAATTTGAACGGAAGCAACACTGGCAAATACAACAAGTTTAACTACAGAAATTCAATTTATATTATTCAATACTGGTGAGATACAACTGGTTCAGATACTGCATGAAATCAAACAAAAAAGAATAATTCGTTCGTTTTACTCGACCACTTTGTTCCTGGTAAATACTTACAGAACATCAAAACAAAGAATTCTGCTACCACACCGAAATAAAGCGACAAAAGGATTGTTACATTTTCACTCTGTGTAATCTATTTTTATCCTGTGTTCTGTTTGGATGAGCAACGTCAGACGGATTTCAAGTATTTAATATTTTCCATCTGCCGTTTGTGTCTCGGCGAATTTACAGTTGACATTTATCCTGCTCTACGTTTTCACACAATGTGCCACGTAACACCTAGAAAAGCCCGATTTACTTATATTACATTTTATATTTTTACATGCTGAAGTTATCCCCATCCGTTTTACATAATTCTGGCTGGTAGATTTGCTTGAAAGAAAACATATAACGTATTTCTAAACGCCTTCTGAAATAAACATCAGATACGATTTATGGATGCCCTAGGACGAACGAGATACGCTTGTAACTCAATTATCATGCAAGCCACAAGTTAAACCTCAAGCAAAAGCTAAACGGTACAACAAATGCCGCTAGAGTAGAAAACAGAAAACTATTTTAATATCACATCCGATGAAACCGGAAGTAACGTTCATTTTTGGTATTTTAAATGGCATAGTGCGATCTTTTAATCTGGTCGTGTAGAGTAATTGCTTTCTTTTCAAAATTACGAAAAAATCTACAAGCGATCAAATAAAAACAAAAACTTAATTGCAGTCGCCTTTGAAACAAGCATGTCATGTCGATGATTAGTTTGCAAATCGTGGAACTATTATCATAGTTGTGTGGTTTATTATTTTCATTCACAATCAAGTAGTAATATGTCACTTTCCGGCCTTTAAAAAGTTGGAAAGTCATACATTGTGTACCTAGCCGGAAAAGTCTTTTCCAGCTAGCTGGAAAAGACTTTTCCGGCTACTTAAACGTCACTTTTTAACAGCTTAGATGTTAGTGTCATTTTGAGGAGTCGAATTATAATAAAACTATCCACAATGAAGATAATGTTTTATTTAATAAAAAACTAAACAATAACTTATTAAATTACTAAAACTACTCCTACACTCTAACTCACTATCAGACATAAATGCGTTAAAATGATAATAGTTATCAAAGCAAGTAATTTAAAAACTGTACTGACAGAATAAATAAAAATGTTGACATGTTACCTAGCAACACTTCCACAGATCTCTTTGTTAAAGTAGACTAATCAAATTATTATAAATCTGTCAATAAACATTAATGGAAATTATGTTTAAAACTCAATAATTAATTAATAACTGATTGTGAATAAAACTGACTGTGAATAAAATAGTATACAAACCTCGGTGAAAAGTTATCGTGTCTCAAGAATTAGTTGACCACGGCGCCTCGCGCCTTGGTCAACTACCACATCTCTTGACAGGAATGAAACACTTTCCACCTCGGTATGTAATATACTATTACCGCGATTGTTCATATTTACCATTCTTAACAATTAGCAACTAAGTGTAGTAAATTAATTTTAATATTTACTATTTTAATTTTACAAACGTGCATAAGTTGTAAACCCATTTAACACACATAGCGGAAAAACGTTTAGACGGTTGTTTGGTTTAGCGGTCAAGCCTTGTGATCTGGTAATCCCAGTTTACATCCCGTGACAAACCAGTTTTTTTGTTTCTTATATTTCTTTCATACTACTATCTTATCTTGACCCATGTCTATAATTTATATTAATTTTTATCGTGTGTTTATTTTTAAAAAATAATTTTTTTTGTAACAATGTCCTGGGTTACATAATAAAAATATACGTTATTATTGTGACAAAAAAATATATTAGCATATTTTCAATGTTATCTAGAAATGCATTTTTTTTCTTTTGTTGTTTCAGGTGTTAGCGACATGCATTTAAAGTGTTATCTTAAAAATTAATAAAAAATGCTGTTTTTTGCGTTCAAAAATACTTTATTAAGACACAAACTGTGCCAGACTTACAGCTAACAGCATAACAGCCATCATCAATGTAACAGTTATGATTGCAGGTAGTCGTGTCAACATGAATTTTTTTTAAATTAAAAGTTATTTCAAATTAAAGTTACAAGATTACACTCTGCCAACCAGTGCGCCGGTTTTTTATAAATGAAGCTTCTCAAGAAGGGGGTTGTTATTGCTAATAAAACCCATCATAGTCATACATGACTTTTGACACAACTCATGCTTGTATGTTTCTCATTAAACACAGATTGACACGATTGAAGGCAATATTTCAGCCTACTTGCCAACTTAATTAGTTTGAGTACAGAGTTATGAGAAAAACTGAAGTGATATTTAGGGTGTACACCGGATAACATGACAGCCAATCTCAGCACCTACTCCAGCGTACCTTACCAACTTACCATGGCGAAGAATGACTCTACAAATTGCAGTGGCCAAAACCAGGAATATTTGCTGATACCATAAAGACGATATGAAACATATGTTTAGAGGCAGAAACGGTTACTGCAGTTTTTGGTGGATATCTAACATAAAGTACGAAAGATATGGTACTATGTTTAAAACAATCGTCCGTGGTGGTAAGTAAAATTTGACAAAAACTCACTTATCTTTATCAGCAAAGAAAATATTCTTTCGAATAACCAGACCAACGTTTCGTCGATAAGCTTGAAAAATACTTTCAAGGGAAAAGTTATACTGCAATTCATACTACAGTCGATGCAGATATGATTGTAAAAATAGATTTCTAAGTAGCAGAAGAACATGTCATAGTAATTGCAGATGATATAACTAACCAACGTATTATCGAGAAAAAAAATTTATTTGCAATCTGCTATATTACAGCCGTATATTAAAGCCATGTGAAAGTTAATAGATCAACAAAGTTCTTACATACTACTAGCATTTGCAAACGCTTTAACAGGGTGCGATATTACTAGTGGTTTGTGTGGCAAAAGTAAATATGCATTTCGAGACATCGGCATTACTGAAGTGTTGTGCATTCGGACTTTTATGTTTGGATCAGAAGCAAATGGAGTACCGAAGAATTGATAAGCAAAGGTTGCAAAAATACTAATATCTTTCTATGCTAGAAACCATGACATGCAGCCTGAACATGAAACATATTTACTATTAATATATCTAATTACTGCTTATTTTTATAAAATCAACTATTTTAATTTTATTTACATGAATATAAAACAATTATTAAATACAATACTTTAGTTTACATCACCAACAATTACCTCTTCTAAACTTACACGTATTTCAACATGTGTACATGGCATCGTCAAAGGTAATATTAAGGGCACATGCGTTTTCCGCACCGATAATCCCTTAACGACACCCCAAGATTTAAAATCATTTAATCTGGCATGTATTTTCCGCACCAAGATTTTAACTGTACGATAAGGTAAGCAACCGATTCCGATTATTTAATGGACACGTATAGAAGAAGAATCCATGTTTTCTCCTTTTATATGGGCAGAAGCTACTGCAGCTTTAACTCGTACTACAGAGCGATCAGATAAAAACCGCAGTCGCCTTTGAATCAAGCACGCCATGTCGATGACTAGTTTGAAAATTTGTGAAGCTACTATCATAGTTGCGCGGTTTATTATTTTACCCCAATTGCTCGTATTTAAAATTTTCTTATCAATTAGCAAGTGAATATGGCAAATTATTTTTAATAATTATTATTTTTATTTTAAAAAAGTGCATGATAAATGTCAGTTGTAAACCGTAGCTATTTTAACACGCCTAATGGAAAAACTTATTAGACGCTTGTTTGAATTGGCGGTAAAGCGAGGGCTTGTGATCTGGTGACCACAGTTCAAATCCTGTGGCAGGCCTGCTTTTTACTTAATTTTTCTAAATTTATTTTTATTATTTTCTACTACTATCTTATCTTGCCTCATATCCATAATTTATTTTAATTTTCACTTTGCATTTATTTCAAAAAAACTGATTATTAATTTAAAGCTAAAAATTTAACAAAAACAAACACTTGTGGAATAATAGCTGCATGTATAAAATAATTGCGCGACAACGTTGTCAATTTTTACATACATCTATTACCTTACTTTTCTAAACGGTATCTAATTTTTAAAAAAATAATTAAAGGTATGGAGCAAGATAAGAAATTCCAAAAAACCAAATTTAAACAAATTAAGAAAAAAACAGGTCTGCCACGGGATTTGAATTGAAGTTACCAAATCACAAAATCTTGCCTTCACCGCTAAACCAAGCAACCGTCTAGCATTATTTTCCGTGGTGTGTTAAATGGATCACTATTTACAACTGACATTTATCATGTACGTTTGCAAACTAAGAATAGTAAATATTAAAAACAATTTGCCATGCTTACTTGCTAATGTTTAAAGATGTTAAATATGAGAAATTGTGGTATATTAATAAACAGCACAACTAAGATAATACCTCCACCATTTGCAAATTAATCATCGACATAACGTGCTTGTTTCAAAGGCGACTGCAATTAAGTTTTTGTTTGATCTCTCTGTACAAATGCATGCAAATCTTTTCATACCAGGCGGCCAAATAGTTCATTTTACGCTGCACATCTTGGTATTTATATTTTTTTGGTAAAACTGGAGTTTCAAATAAATACTTGTAAAAATTCAAAGTATCCAGAATTCTAAGATTCATAATCGAAATGCAAAAAATCGTCAAGATTCAATAAGAATTTTCTTGGACTCGTTGGTTATTTTAAATATACCAAGATTACATTTTGTAAAATGTGTCCTATAATTGGGACCCTATAAAAAAAGTAATATAAATGATATGAACAATATTATGTATAAGTTGACATTTACATTAGATTAAATAAAATAAGAAATTGTATGTACGTTGCACATATATTCATCAAGGTCTATTGCTTCTATAGTAACACCAACTGTTTACTTTTTAATAAACCCTTTGATACTAGCATGTAAACATGTCGAAATACGTATAAGTTTAAAATAATAAATTATTTTTAAAGTAAAATAAAGTATTGTACTTAATAGCAATATGAAAATCAACGAAATCTAGCTGGAACTTATTAATGAATATAAAACTGTACATACATTGTTGATATTTTGTGTTTACATATGTCCTGAAACTTGATAAACCATTTAACCTTTTGTGCGAATTAGTGCCACGTTAGGGTTATTTTTTCGTACTACTGCTCTACTATTACGAGCTCATGTCACATGCATATGTGCAAATATCCAAAGATGATTTGTAGATGGAGAAATATTAATCGAAACTAGCTAAACCTATGAGTTACGCCCCATGCTAGCTGAAGCAAAATGAAGTGCCGCTTCGCCCTACGTGACTGTAACGGTAACGTCGAAACCGGCTAACAAAATAATAAATAAGTTGTGTCGAGATGTAAGAGTACAGCCTGTAGTCGCGTATAGTTAAACAGTTCCGGAGTTGATGTATAAACCAGCGGAACCCGTGGACTGTGCCCCACGGTATTTTGGAATACTTCTTTTGAAAAAATAATAAATACGCTGTGTCGAGATGTCAGACATGTTTTCAATGCATTCAGCAGTACTTTATATTCTCAAATACGCAAGGAATTACGATTATGAACCTGCCTTCCGTAAATTCGATTGTTTCCTAAAATAAGCAGAACGCATATATTACGCCGTTTTTATTCGATTTACATAATACAAACAATGTAATATAAATAGGCTAAACTGTTCAATAGAAAAAAAAATATGTAAAGCAGTGAAAACCTGCCAACATGAAACTGCAAACAAATACCGGGACGGCTTCTTGGCCCCTATACTATTTTTCCTACAAGGAGTTAGTTTTTGTAATAACATCTATTAGAAAATTATGGTTTAGTATTACCAACAAAAACGAAAAACCCAAATTTGCTTTGCATTGAAAACTGTAACAGTCCAATGTGCAAACGAATACGCACCTTATATAATAATCGCGTAAATATGTGGGTTCTAGTGGCGGAGGAGGAGGGCTCTCCACTAAAAGTTAAGACAGATAGAGGACATCCGAATTTAATATATAGATACATAATTCCCAACCCAATTCATTAAGATTTTAGAGGGAATAAAATACGTATGTATAATTTGGGCTATAAAACTAATGTTTATTATTTTGAATGTTAAAACATACCACAGTACTTGAGCCACCGCGAAATTGGCATTATACAGGGTGTTCAAGATAGGCCCCACAGATGGGGAACAGTAAGAGATTCATTCATTCGGTTAAATGAGAAGAATTATTCAGTACCTCAAGAACTACTACGATCCACATTTAAATACAAAAATTTTTGCGTGATTTTCAGTACAGATTGAAAATAACTAACATTTTCAGGTTTTCGCTTTTTGTCAATGCTTTGGGTATTATCAAAAAGGGGTTTTACATTATTAAGACACTTTTTTACACAATATTCAAATATGAAATTAAAATTTTTATAATTTTTTTCGAAATATAAATTAACTTCGTTTTTTTAAAGACGCGTCAACGACGACCATACCAAATTACCATACAGCTCTTAAGAAAACGGTTTTTCACAGCCTACTTAGAGAAAACAGTTTTCGCTTATAACTTCGTTACGTGAAAATAGACTTATTAAACCTTATATTAGAGAAAAGAAGAAAAAGAACTCTATCTAATGATGACATGGCCGCCTTTGACGCATATTTTAAAAAGCCTAGTTAATGGAAATATCTTGGAAATTTACCAACCTATAACAATTTTAATTTCAGATTTGAAATCTGTGTAAAAAAGTGCCTTAATAATGTCAAAACCGCTTTATGCTAACTTTTATAATAACTTAATTGTACACAAAAAGCGAAAACACAATTTTGGGATTTGCATGTGGATCATAGATGTAATTGAGATGCTGAATAATTTCTCTCATTTAACCACATCTTTATCTCTTGCCGTTTACGAAATCCCCATGCATGGGGCCCTTATCTGGACACTCTGTACATTAAAGTGTATATGCAAAGTTTCTTGAAAGTAGATGATAAATCAGTTATAACTATATATCCCCATTGAAACATTGCCTAACATTAACCAAACATAATAAAAATCACAAGCTTACCACGAAGAACATTCATTTGGACCTAACATTTAATAATTAACTTTTAAAAAAAGAGGGAACCGACTTCAAATAAAACACAAAAGTGACATAAGTTAACTAAAAAGCAAAAAATAAATGTTTTTTATACAACAGTTTAATACTTATTTGTTGTTGCGTTTAATGTAATTAAGAAATTGCTGTTTATTATATAATTATTAATTGTTTTATAATTTTTAAGTCGGTGCCAAGTAAAACATAAAAATTCGAATCTAATTTGTTATTGCAGCAAGGTATATAATTTTTATGTTTTACTTGGCACCGACTTAAAAATTATAAAACAATTAATAATTATATAATAAACAACAATTTCTTAGTTACATTAAACGGAACAACAAATAAGTATTAAACTGTTGTATAATAGTATATTAAAAAACAAGTTTCATAAGGCATGATTTTAGAGCACGCGTCCAAGTTAGAAAACGAGCCGCTTGCGGCGAGTTTTCTAATGGACAAGTGCGCTTAAATGTCTTATGAAACGTGTATTTTATACTATTTTTTCTATTTTGGTCCAAAAAAGTTAAAAATTACCTTATTTTATATTTTAATTTAAAAATTTAATCGATTAGGAAAATTTTATGTTTTTTGGTTTTTGATATGTGGCTGTTGATGACATTTAGTAATTTCATACAATTCAAACTACTGTCAAATTAAAATTTAGACAAACATTTTAAAAGTGATTTAATTTTTAAAATACCTAAGATTTGAAGATAAGATGGAAGAAGAATTATCTTGCACCCCACCCGAGCTACGCAAAGTAGCGGAAAATACGCTAAATAATCTTTTTTAGAACTTACAATTTGAAGGTTATGTTTATAACGCGTGAAAGAAAGTTTTGTTGTCACATGGTTGTCACCAACCTAACAAAATAAAATTTTGAATTCTTTTAGGAGTTGCTTTATGAAATCCAAATGAGTTTCATAAAGTAGTCAGTAAAGAACCAAAATAGAAAAAAAACATTTATTTTTTGCTTTTTAGTTAACTTATGTCACTTTTGTGTTTTTATTTGAAGTCGGTTTTCTTTTTTTTTTAGAAGTTAATTATTTTACAATTTTAAGTGATGGGTAGACCTAGTAAGGATGCTTCTCGAATGAGGAAATGACGGCTAGTTGAAACGGAAGATGAAATACGGAAACACTAAAAAGTCGGTTAAAAAATAGATTTTGAGGAGTATCTTCGAAGTTCAAGCTCCAATACCAATGAAATTATAATGGGACCACCTTGGAACTATACTGAACCCAACACAAAAAAATCATTAAAATCGGTTCATAAACAAAAAAGTTATGCCCGAACATACATAAAAAAAATAAAAAATAAAAAAAATAAAAAAAATATATACAGACGAATTGAGAACCTCCTCCTTTTTTTAAAGTCGGTTAAAAAATTAAACTCTACCGATTTGGCTATCTTCCTGGGTTTCCGCAGAAAACGATGAGAGTAGTTGAATAAATGCTAAAAAATGGTTAGAACTACATCTATTTTATTCGACTTTTAGATTTTCATTATACAATCTATAGGAATACTTCTTAGTTACTTCGACAATAACGAAAAAATATAATAAATTCTTACAACAAAATAGCAATATCATAAAAACCATGAAGCCTTTCATCGTTGCAGTTTTTCTTCTAAATCCATTTTGCTGTACTAATAATTAAGCATGCATATTTCTACATTACGTATGTTAGCTGTATAACAAGAATAATGCGGATGTGATTGAGAGCCTATAGCACAATTCGGACAATTGATCATTAGCTACAGTAATAATGATTGTTACTTTATGTCGGTAATAATGGGACAAATTTGAATATTCGTCAAAGCTTTGAATTAAAGAGCATACCTAATGCTAATGATTTGCAATAAGCTCTGTTAATGCCATTTCATGTCCAATATATAATTCGATTGCGATGCTAACAGGAAATAAATTTAAAGAAAATGGCCATAAAAGAAAAATACAGCAGCCACATGCGAATGTTTTGTTGATGTTTCACACGTCCACGACTAAAAGTGGCTTTATGGTTGAAATGGATATAAACGGTAGGATATTACTATGCTCTTATATTTATTGGTTTTTAAAAGCTTCCATATTGTGAATTGCTTTTCACATGCCGCAAATGCAAGGTGCTGGAGCCATATGTTAGCTCTACAAGCAGCTGTCAGAACTACTCAAATACTTACATAACACTTACTTGAGAAATGCGCAAGCACTCTGTCAATTTCGTTCATTCACACAGAAACATGCACTTGATGAAGATAAAAGTTTTAAAGTCGAATAATGATATTTTTAACAGAAACCATGCAAACAAAAAAAATACACAAATTGCATTAAACTCAAACTCAATTAAAAGGTTCGCTTGTTTTTAGTCAACCAGTAACATATTTCACTAGTAGAGGAAAGAAGCTGTAAAGCTTCCAATCATGTAATGCCATTGATTCATGAAAACGATAAGATAAATTTTGAAAAATTACATAACATAAATAACTTTTCTTACTACTACGAGTATCTATCAAAAGTAGGACTATTTAAAGTTCTATGTTCTTCAAGAAATTGGACAGCAACACAGTTGGTAAGATGTAATTGTACCTAAATGCAGAAAGGGTCTAACTTTATAAAAACTAGAACGCTGAGGTAATACAAAAAAGGTACAACATGAGTATCCAAGAATGTCTTTCACAAAAACAGTTACTGAAAACTCGAGACGACCCTTTACTATGCAAGGGTCGCATACAGGGTGCGCCAAAAGTATGATATACTGGCTTGTAACGTATTGATTATGAATGTTATCAAAGAATTCTTCAACGGGTATACAAATATTTATAATTACAGCCCGAATTTTTAGGCTGTAAAATTCATAAAAACGTCAAAAAGAGGTCATAAAACACCTAATTTAGGTCCTTTTAATTTCAAATTAGGTTTAGTTAGGTTTGACTTAAAAAATATTAGTGTTCCTACATTCCAGTCCTTATTTTATTTATTATTTTTATGTTACTTAAGTTAGTCAAATACTAAATAGTAAAATAGTAATTAGTAAAATATTAGTAACTTTCGTGTTTGTTTACAAGTTTTTTAAAGTTCGAACTTACATTCCTAATTGGGAAAATTTAATAATTAATTATATGTAAACTTCCCCCATCCAAATCCTTTTCTTTTTCTTACGAATGTTATGAATTAAATGTGTCGAGTCACTTTTTGAAATACTTTATTTTAAAATCATAAGATACATAAATAAGAAAAATATTTATATTAAAATTATAAATAAAATACACATGATAAAATAAACATCGATAAGACGAAAACCGATTAATAAAAACATTGTGTTTCCTAAATTCCTGTAATATAAAAAGTTTTTTAGCAAGAAGCATTTGCGTGGCAAATAAAATATTGCTGCAACTTTTTGGGAGATAAAGCTTGTGCGTCTTCGTGACAAAACGTATTTAAACCAGGAAAATATCTTTCGGCAAGGTAAAAATTTTTAAAAAATCGTAGCGCTCTTAGATTTAAAGATACAGCACTCGGACAAAACAATTTGATCTGTCTTTAGATGCAGTACAACTGTGTTTTCAAAATTTGTCTAATTTCCCTTTCCAGTTCCGGTTAAAAACCATACAAAGAACTACCTGCTGCAAAAAACTTACACATACCAAGTCTGATAAAAATCTGTCACGAGGTTCCAGAGATATACGAAAGCGAGCACACCCACCCACCAATTAACAGACAAAAATTGTTTAAAACATCACACTACGGGAGACTCTGTGGTATTGGCTTGTCGCACAACGGTAACGAATACGAACGACTACTGTAGATAAACTTTTCTTAATACCTACTTAAGGTTATAAACACAAGACTTTTGGGAACTATAATATTATATAATATAATCTTTATTTAGATTTTTTCTAGAAATCTTAGCAAAATAAGCTTTTAGGCAATAACAAATTTTTTTTTTAAATATATATTATTTAAATATAGTTCGTGCTTTACTTCGTTGAAAGTTCATTTTAATTTATTATATATAAAACAATTCTTAACTTCAATAGGTTTTTGATTTAAATCTTATAAGTATTTAAACGCGTTTGCACGTCAGTATCAAAGGCAAGAATAAAAGTAAACAGTTGGT
Source organism: Ctenicera cuprea (assembly GCA_958336395.1). Classification (NCBI taxonomy): domain Eukaryota; kingdom Metazoa; phylum Arthropoda; class Insecta; order Coleoptera; family Elateridae; genus Ctenicera; species Ctenicera cuprea. The sequence continues at coordinate 29,192,650 of OY284488.1, forward strand.
GTTGCCATAGAAACAATAAATCTTCATAACTTGATCTTGGTTATCTATATATGCGTCCAGATGACTTGATTTCTCATTCCAAAACGTCCAATAACGCCAAATTTAAGAGATGAATTTGTTCATTCATCAAAGATACAGATTTTAAATGTTTGTAAATTTCAAATGCTTCTAGTATATCCAACTTACGTTTATCATAACAAAAGTGTAAACATTTTATAGTGTTATTAGATGTCAATGAATGATTGTGGTCTAAAATGTCTAGCGTGATTGGATTTATGGGGCTGTTTATACTTGTAGCAACGTACGTTGTTTGTCTGTGTTACATTTTTAAATTTAAATTAAAATTCAATGCTTTAAACCTAAATACCAGAAAAACATAAAAATAATATATAGACAGGAACCAAGATAAGACTGTAGTAAGAAATGTAAAAAAAACAGGTCTGTCACGGGATTTGAACTGGGGTCACCAGATTTCAAGTCCTCGCCTTTACCGCTAAACCAACCAACCGTCAAATGTTTTCTAGTATGTGTGTTAAATGGGCCACGGTTTACAACTGACATTTATCATACACGTTTTAAAAATATAAGTAATAAACAAATAAAATAATTTACTATGCTCAATTACTAATTGTTAAAAATTTTAAACATGGGCAATTGTGGTAAAATAATAAACCACGCAACTATAATAATAGCACCACAATTTGCAAACTAATCATCGACATGACGTGTTTGTTTCAAACGCGACTGCGATTAAGCCTTTATTTGATCGTTTTGTACTTAACCGCAAATTGCTAGAAACAACTAGTAAACCATAATTGAATGTACAGCATACTAGCCATTAAAAACAAATTAAAATATAAATGAAGGTGTGTAGAAGTGTTACAATAATTAGAAAATTATGATAAAACCGGCTTAGCTAATAACTAAAACCACATTCATGCACTAGCTCAATCCAAAAATCAAACCTTTTATTACATTAGAACAACAGGCAAATTCATAACATGAAGTATTGTAACGAAGACCATTTATTTCCTAATTCAAGCTAAGTTGAAAGTCTATAATAACCTGTTTTTTATGCGAACTAAAAAGATTGTCTTGCCACCGAGTTTCATTCTCCATGCTTATAAATTGTAGTAATGCATTCAAATCCATTTGAGTAGACATTTCTACCTCTACAAGTTGTATCCAGTCAAGTCAAAACCCACAATACTTAATTAGTAGTTTTCAGAACGTTTTTATTTCTTTTTGTAAAAACTTAAGCTTCTTAAAATTAACACTCAAGTTATGCACACAGAAACTAATTAAGAAGAGCCAAAAGTTTATATTAGTTGTAAATAGTTATGTTACATTATTAACTTACTTGCATAAACAATTAAATATTCCCCTACAAGTGGTAAATAACGTAAATTATGTAAGTAACTAAAAATTATCCCCCTGGAACTTGTGTATACCGCTGTGATCTGTGAATATGTCAAAAAGCCTCACCTTGGTTGACTTGAATCAAAATTGATAAATTTGTTTAACTTTTACTATCTCGGCTTTCCCAATATCAGATTTTTTTTAAGGTAATATTGAATTTATATTATTTACACAACAAAATGTAAAATAAACGTGACTTTACATTTAGGTATGGTGAGTTGTTATTGAATTTACATGTAAAATCTTTTACACACAAAAAAAACCCAAAAAAATCTATTCTTTAGCGACAAATAAATCATTTTATTGTGGAACAAAGCTTTGCTATTCCCTTTTTATATTTTTGAAACTATTTATTTTCCCTCACGCCTGCGCTGCTTCATGCTGGTCCAAATCAGTACTTGTGCTGATGCGATTTAATTGTTCTTTTTACACTTATAGTTGTAGTAAGTAGCCCTTTATGCTTGATTACCTTTTTATCGGCATACTTTAATCAAATAATCACTTTTATAAATGTCTTTTTTTAAGGTATGTCGATGAATTAATAACTTTGTTGAATTACCATGACGACCAAACAATTTCCGATGCAGTTCAGAAAAATAATTGGTTTTTCTTATGGAATTTAATTATTCTTATTTTCGCCGAATTCCTGATTATTTTTAATTAAGTACCTTTATCTTCTCGAAGTAAACACATTTTATACTACAACATCCCTTGCTTTTGTAACTTAAACTACATCGGACAAACTGGTCGGTCCACTGAGTTAAGATTGCAGCGCACAAAGATGATTGAAAACACAGACGCATCACAAAACCTGCAGTTGCTGTACATATTGGTTGAACTGGGCATAAGATAGATTTTGAGAACGCTCGAGTACCCCCCCCCCCCAGATTACCTCATTACTTTCATCGTATCAAACGCAATTGAAATTGAGAAACATAAACAGAGAGGATAGTTTTCGACTTAGTAAAGCTTAGACTTTAGTAATTCATCCTCTAAGGACTCTTAGGTATCATCTATCTCACTTTCACGCTGCACAGAATTTCGTCTCCATCCAACGGTGACAGCCAACTAGAACTCCGCCGTTCTGCCCGGCTGGCTCAAACGGGTTTGAATGCCTCTGCATCCCGGATTCGAATTCAGTGTTCTGATCACTCTAAAGGTATAAGCTGCAATGTCTTGCGAAACATTAGGTTGTATGGGTTTAGTAAGATTAAATTCTTATCCACCCCAAGGTTCTAACAATCTGCCCTGTTTAGGCAGACAGGAACAGCAAGACAGGGCAGCAAGAACAACTATCGCTCAAACTTTTCAAGAAAATGCTCGTAAAAAAATACAAGCTACAGGTCGGTCTTTTTTAATTATGCTGGCTGTAATCCCCGAATGACGACGCGGTCTAAGACAAAAGTAAATTTTAATATTGACAGTTCGAGAAACCGCGAAAACCTCAAAGAACATACTTTTTATACAGGTACAAACTTTTCTATTAACTTTTGAATTCATACAAAAACAATTACTTTTATTCTTTTACGGCTTTCAATCGTTTTACGCGCTCCCTTTTATTACCATCCTCGCTATACGAAGCATAGCTATAGAGGAAGGTATTGTGATCGTCAAGTTGGATTTGGAGCAAATGCGTTCATTCAACAAAAATTTTTTCGCTTACTTGTCGATATACGAGTTGTGCCTCAAAGAAAGGTACTTAACATGTTTAACTTAAACATTTTGACCAATAACCAGGTTTTAAAGACGTGAGAGACCAATAAAGCAGACTCTGAATATGTGTCTGTCTGCCTGTATGGCTGTCTGTCTTTGGGTCGTAAAAACTTTACAGTCCAGGCGCCTTAACGCAGAAAACCCAAATTTGGCTCAAAGATTGGTAATTGCAATAGATGACACCGCAAGAAAATGAGGTTAAGCTGCCAAAACAAAAAGGAGGAAGAAAGGGTTGATCTACGTCAACATAGACGCGGTCAAAAGGAAACCCTAAATTCGTATTCTTTCACCACTACCGATTTTGTTTTTTTTTTCAAATATTTATGAATTTCGGCTTCTAGCCCGGTATGATCGTGTTAAATGACAATACGAACAACTTTCCATTAAGAAAACATAACTGACAGCTTTCCTTTTAGTCGTTTACCTAAGTAGTTTAATTAAGGGATTGAAAAATACGACTATCAATCAAAAGTTTATAGAACGTGAAAAATTGATAATGGGATTTTAATGAATAAACATTGGTTGGAACTAGAAAACACAACATATTATAAGAGTAGTCGACCGCGTTAAAAATTTGAAATTTGAAAATAAAATAAAATAATTTAACGTCTTTATTGTGTATCATGTATTGCCGGCGTTATTCACGGTACACAATAAAGAATACTTTGCGAACGTTTTCGAAATTTAAAACACAATTCCAGCAATTCGTATTTAACGAAATACAAAACTGGCTGAACTCATGGTCGACTTAGCACGCTTTTTACTCTAACTTTTTTTTAATTTGCAAGCCGCGTGGACCTATGTAACAGAAACATTCACTACAAACAAACTAACATATCAGCTGTGTCAAGATAAGAGCACGCCCGTAAAGTTAAGACAGTGCCGGATTTAATATATAGATTTCTATAACAGAAGAAGCAGAAGAAAAATAATAAAAAACAATAATTTTAGGCTAAGTGAACCCGAGATCTTCACTCTTATTTCATGGATATTAAGACAAGCATATGATGTAATAAAATTTCTATCTTAAACAACCTAGTTTGGTCCTAATAGAATTACAACTTGGTTAAAATGGCGTGGCCCGTTGTCCGTACAAGACGTCACCACTCAATTGGCGTTTTTCAGTAATTTTGGATTAAACAGAGAATTGTCAAAAAATTCTTGTGTACGCCATTTTGAAACCACAGAGTTCGCCAAAACGCGTTGCTTTTGCCTTAAAGTCTTTTATCAGATCCCTTTTTCATATACAAAATACAGTTTCTAAAAAAAATTATACAAAACGACAATTTAAGTTTATATTTTAAAAAGCCGATTGATTTTCGATATACCCTTACATTACAAAGCTCAGTGCATATCACCACCATACACCAACCACTTTTTCGTTTCCCGCAGGTTTAAAACATGTATTTTGTTCAAAAAATAGAAGTTGAAAATTGTTACATGACTAAAAGTAGGGGAAAATAAAAATAGTTTATTTATATTTTATTATATATTAATTTTAAAACGTAAATAAGTTTGTGCCTCCCAAGGTTTCCAAAAATATATTTTTGTGGTAAAAAGCGAAAGTTAAGTTCTATTTAAAATTAAGTGTATCGGCTAACATTAAAGTTTAAATAGCCAAAATTTAAACTTACTTCTTGCATAACATACAGAATTATTATTTACTTGTGTATCTGCCATTTTTACAGTGCTACTTATTAGAGCGTCTTTGGTCTTTAACAAAAGTGTTCTAGACAGAGGGAACCTACAGCTTAAGCTGGATTTCTAACCACAAAATTTTTGAGTCGCAGAGTATAAATCGCATGTTTTGTAGTTTATTAAATTCGATAACATTACAGCACCCACAGCTCTTACAAATAAGTGGAAGTAATGGTATACTCCTAAACCTTATTAAGGTAGTTTTCAGTATAGCCACGAGATTTACCTAGTACAACAAAAACAAACATTTTCTCTCATATTTCCCTTACAAAAAGGAATACTTAAATGTAGTTTGCAGTCATCATCGCCAGTTAACTGCTTTTGAAATGTGATTTGGTCCACTGAAATTTCTAGATATGGCTCATTTACCTTCACGCTTTAACATGCAATATAAGCGTTAAACAGATGTTTGTGAAATGCGAAGCTCGACCAAAAATAGAGAATAGAATCTAAGGGACGATGAGGAATTCGACAGAAAGGCGTCGCAAGGTTCTGCTACGTTTTGTGTTATCAAGAAGCACGTGCCCCATAAGACACGTCCGTCGTAATATCACGTAGTTTGTTGCCAATTAGAGAAGAGCAAGTCAGACCAACCAACGAGTTGCTACGCCACAATCAAATTTGCAATTTCTTAAATGTTCTGTGACCACACGAAAGGCATTCCTAACCGCATTCCAACTTTATTTATTCGGTTATTCTGGGCTATTGCGTGGTTTGTTTTTTTAACCCTTTTAGCTCAGTATTCATTATGAAAATTAAAAATTCTCTAGATATTTTTATGAACAAAACTTGCACAAGTGCACCTAACCAGTAATGTTGACTGTTTGAACGCATATCTCGTCATACAGCAGTAAAATTTATCTGAAGCAATAAAAATGCGAAGTTTGGAAAATCTTCTTCCTAAGAAAGTACCTCTCAAAATTTTATGACAAAGCACTGAAATGTGAATTCATATCGAGTCATTATTGTCTTTTATTTCATTCGCTATGAAGGCAGGACACATAAGCTGAAAATACTACTGCAATAACCTGTAATAAAGGCGCTCGGTGTCTCAGCTTGTATCATATAAGGAGCCGTTATTCTAGGTTTTAAATCATACTTAGTTGGATCTTTGTCCGACAATAAACTATTACAGAGGATTTGCTGAAGACGTGTGCTGTAATACAATTTCCGCATTCCTTCCTTCAGATTAAAGAAGCAACTGTTGTAATTAATATAATCGTGAGATGTCACCTTCGCCAAGAACTTTAGATGTGGGAAATATAAACATGACAGGAGGTTGTGACAAATCCCTCGGGGTGCACGAGCAGTTGGGAAATGCGCGCCTAATTCGATTTGCACGTTTCCTGACGCCTCATTGGACAGGTTCTACAACGCAGCTAATCATGTAGCGGACAAAACAGGGCAATTCGCATTATTTATGTACGAACTTAGCAAGGGTTAGATTATTCCTATTGATTTGAGAGCACATTTTCAAGTAGTCAGCTATAAAAGGCAGTCTAATATAACCGTGTAAGTAACACAACAGATGGGTAAAAAGAAGCCCATTTTTAATATTTTTTACTATAAACTACTACCTTTACTATTTTCATTAACTGCTCAATATAATGACGCAATCGCAACAGAGCACACTCTACAAATCATCTTTTACTCAACAAATGAAACGAAAATATTGGAAAAAAATAGCTAAAAGAATAGCAGCTTTCAATAATTAATATACTGCGTGGGCATTATAATGGCATTATAAAGCAAATGTTTAATTCAATCAATTTAACATCGATAATACATAAGGTGATGCTGCAATAAACAGCTTTGAGAAATTATTCTACATTTTTTAAATAAAAATCTGTCTTAATCCTCCTAGGTTGTTGATCATCACTGTCCAAAAAGATATAGAATGCCGAAGGACTACAGTACGATACGTAGTTATCTTTTTTGTCAAAAATAAAATACCATCATCAATCGCCAAGAAGCAAAGTCCTCTTGTATGTCTCTCTAAATTAAATTAGACATTGTAGTATATTACGGCAATAGACCTAACAACACAAAATTTATATACCGAATTACTAGCCAAAATAAAGACTAGCGAAATTTCCAGGCTATGCCTCACGCTTTTATTTTGTTTCCTTTTTTTTATTAAAAAATAAGCCAATTAAGTAGGCATTGTGGCGGTCCGTGAATCGAACTCCTAGTTTTATAAATTATTTAGCGACTGCTGTAGTTCTACACGCTACATTAGGATCCCTGCGGTCTGTCTCAACTTAAGAGATAGCCCACATGTACAGTTTTTCTTTTTAAATGTGAGCGTTTGTTATTCTAACTTCAGCTCCCAATATTTGGGTCAAATTTAGTATCTGGTTATTAGTTCCGAGTCTATTTGTTTCGAAACATGTGTGTAATAACATCATCCACACACGATAAATAAAATAAAAAGGGTTCGTTCCATCTCATAGCTAAGACCGAGGTAGTCGTATTCATTTTCCAAATTTATGAGCAAAGATCGCTTGTAATGTAATTGTTCAATATTCGTTTGTCCAATTACTGCTTTCACTGTGACGCTCTGCACACAACCTCCGTGAAATGCTCGAAGACCAGATTTTTATCATAAAGTGTATTCTCCTAACGGGCATCACTTGGAGAGGGCTTTTCTCCAGTGTGACTGCACTTTTAAGGAAGGCTTTTCCCCAATCGGTTGTGTGGTTTCCTCGGGTCTAAATAGTTTTATTTACCGAAACTAATTCTGCTCATAAAATCTTAATAAGCAAAACAACTATAGCATTAAACCACATATTGTTAAAATAAAGCATAAGACAGGTACAGAAAGTATTTACAAAAGTAATTAATATCCTAAAAGTGCAAGGTATTACAAGCCAAGAAAAGCAAAATACGGAAGCAATACAGGGCAAGCAAAATACGGAAGAAGTGCGGTAACAATACAGTGGCAATATTGTAGCAGATAAAATACGGTAGTAAACAAGACTAGGCAGCGTATGGTAGCAATTACGGTAAAGCAGTCTACGGTAGCAAACGGTAGCGTGTAAGTGTAAGATACGATAGCCATTAAGATACAATGGTTCACAGTAGCAACAAATAGCAGATAACTAAATAATTAACAATGCAACGTTCGTGTGCAAATGTTAATGAATATAAAACCAAAGGGGTGAGACAGGTACAACAAAATTCTGACGAGTATAAGAGAGAGAAAAGTACTGCCTCGTGTCTAACGTCCGCGACAGTCAAAAACCAAGAAAGAAAAATTTTGTCTCGTGTCAAACAGCCGCGACAGACTAGGGTAAAAAGAGAGAAGGAAGATCTGCCTCGTGTGAAACGTCTACGATAGATCAGAAAGAAGCGACAAGAGAGAGAGGATCTGCCTCCTGTCAAACGGCCACGACAGAGTAGAAATGAAGAGAGAGATAGAACGGAATAACAGGTTTTCAATAATTAAGTGAATACAAAGAAAATCATCAGAATGGCTCAAGTATTACTCAATTAGTATACCTCCTAGAATCTGGTATAGACCTGGAGTTAAGACTTGGAGAATAAGAACTGTTGAACTGTTGACCTGAACTGCCGAACTGAACTGTACTTGCTACGGTATAAAATCCGCTTTTATAGAGAACGCGTATAGTGGGGAACAGAAATATTTACAAATCTACTACAAATCAATGCGCGTTTTAAACCCAGTTTAGAGCGGGTGATTCGCTCCGCTTGGCGACGTACAACTCGAGGTCACGCGTAAAACTGATTTGCTTGTCCCGGTGAAGTTAATTCCAATGCTAAAATAACATACATTTCAATAAAATAAATTCTACAAAAAGTAATACACTATTATTCTAAATACTGCGGTAAAGTCATTTACATACAAAACACATTTCAGTGAAATAAACATTAGAACAAATTTTGCAACATTACAGTGCGTGTTAAACTAAATTCGTTAGCGGTGCGTAACTCCACTTAGTGGCGACCGACCCTAGGTACACGCTCCGGTCAAAATTAATTTTATATATTTCAATATAATAAATGCTAAAATAAATAGTGCATCATTACTGCTTGTACATATTTCCGTTTCTAGTATATAAATTTGCGTCTTTCGTAGCACAACTTCATAAATTGCAACGTTAACTCGCAATGCAGTTGCATCATGTTTGTTTTCGTAAGCTACGTCAAGACGTCGAATACGTCATCATTAAAGTAAATGTATTGATATTATAATCGAAATTATAATTCCAATATTTTACTATCTACAATATTGTTTATAAATGTACTCTCGTTTCGTTTAAAGTGTTCCTGTTCATGGTTCATGAGTATTCTCAATTGTAATGTACTCATTGTACTGTAAGAAATGCCGCTTTTGCTATTGTACATTATTTCCTAGTTTATAAAATGTACATAAAAAATAAAACAATAAATACCAGAGACACTTGTATGTGCCGCGCCTTCTTACATTACTGCTACATAAAAATACGCTCTAAATAATAGATAACATCTGCCGATATGAAAGAGCCCGTCGTCGTGTATAGGTGAGGTAGTTAGGGATATAACATACAGATATAGATAGATATAGATAAATGTATAGAAAGAAAGATAATTCTATCACAAAAGCCTAACAATTCATTATTGTCCAATAAACAATATGTTTAAGTTTTTCTAACCTATGAATGAGCTGGGTTTACATCTTTAACAATAGATGAAACATCATTTTTACCTATTATTTCGTCCATATTTAAAAAATTTAAAAACACATATATATCGTTGATTATGAACGGTTTACTGTTAATTTAAAAAAGAATCCCTAAACACTTGTAATAACTGAATTAGTGTGCAATCAAGGTACATCCATCCAAAACAACTTATTTATAACAATAAATGCTTTTATTTTCTTGTGAAATCAAAAATATGTCTAGTAGTAAAACTATAAACAGATCACTTCTTAGGATAAAATATTCAAATTTAGTTGAGTATTTAGAGAATATTGAGGAAATTGACACAAATTGCTGGATGCTAGTTTCAAATATGTCTGTCTACCTGTACAAGAAGCAGGATAAAAAAGATTTGTAAACAAAAGCTGTTTTTGTTTAACTTGGAATTCAAAGAACTTTAACCAGTGAAAATTTTAAACACACACAAAGAGATTTCATACAGCTAAAGTCAAATATACAGCGTGAGTCAACGAAAAAGTATTTTATTCGTGCCATGAAGTTATCTTTTTCATCTACAACAAGTACATTTCGGTTTGAGGTCAAATGACAAAAATACGATCTTTAACTTTTTTTCAAACAAAAATATAGTATTTTTTTTGTACAATCGTGTTGTTATATGTATTTATTGTCATTGTTGACACAAGCTGTAAATTGAATATACAACACTGTGGCTAGTCTCCATAGAAACAAAGAAAAAACAGTGTTGTTCTATTTCATAACAGCACTAATGCTGTAAGTATTCAGTAATAGTTTTCACCCACAGATGGTTCATTTATTTACAAACTCTTTTTGCCTCTTTATTTTGTAAATACGATTGTGCGAAAAACTGTATACTCTACATGGTTGTTAAGTGCCTAACAGAATCTCGGAAATTGAAAAATCTCGACCCTTCGGATCTCGATTTTTCAAGCCTTTCCTCGATTCTGTTATAATGCCCTTACCAACCTAACAGTGTAATATATTATTTTAGTTAATGTAAAACTTCTCCATGTTCTCCTGTGGGTCATAATCTGACTTACATAATACTACATATGGAACAACATATAACTAAAATATTTTCGTTCTCGTACTTATCATCATCATCATCATCATCATCTGACATGGAGCTGACTCGAGGGTCGATCCTGGATTACGCCAGGCCCACCCGATGCCAGTAAGGTGGGTAGGAATTTATGTGATAGGTGGGATCGGGTGGGGTGTTGAACCAATAAAAAAAGCGTGTAGGATGTTACAGACTATAATATAATAATGCATATTTTACATATACATTATTTATTCCCAAACGTGGGAAGATTACTGCAAGTATGAGAAAACAAACGAAATATATCACAGAGAGGAAACATAGATGAGGAACGAACGCCATGAGAGTCGAGACCTTATTCTCGCATACGACCAGCTATCGTTTGCATCCAACTAAGTTTTCCGTATTCCTAATGTTTCTACCATTTTTTCTCTTTTATCTTTCTCTTCCCATGTTCTTCTCTTTTTACTGTACTTATCGATATTTCATACTATCATACGAAATTTTAAGTAAAATTACATCATTTATTAAATACCTACAAACCTGTTTGCAGGAAATTGGAATGTAATACAAAATTACGCGTTTAAGTAAAGAAACCAATTCCTCGTAGAATACGAATACGACTACATTTCTCAGACCTGGCAATATTTAAGAGAAGCGAAACCCTCATCCTTTTCTGATTAGTGGTGGACCATTTTCTTATTTTTGATTCAACTGCTACTGCCAATCTTTAAACCGATTTTAATTTTTTCGCGTATTTTATTCTGATTCCATAAACATCATAATCTACAGAGCTGCATTTAAAAGATAAACCTGGGATTAGTTCCGGTGAAACCAGAATTGCAAAATTGTAATTTACATCAAATAAGCATATACTAATTCAACACTGTAAAATGTTATCTGTTATCTTACTAAATGAAGAAAAATAAAAAGGGCGGACCATGTTGCGTTCAGACGAATATAATAAATAGAAAATCGTCATTATTTTTAATACCGGTGACAATAATCTGCCGCGTTAGATGGGTAAATAGGTTATTATACGACATACCGAGTGGGTTAAATTGCCAAAGTTAAACAGAATTACGAGGCAAAATCAAAGCCATATAAAAATTAAAGTAGGACCGCCAAACTCGAAAAACAAACTAAAAACTTTTGAAATGCAAATACCTTTTTAACTACCATAGGTAGAACATGATAGCTCATAGATTATCTATACATATTATAAATCAGAAGGTTGGTGTGTGTTTGTCAGGAAATTCTAACCCATTTCCAGAAGAGCTAGAAAATTTTGGATGCTGATAGATTTTGGTGAACAATCGATCAAAATTTAAAAAAAATCGTACTTAGTACTTGGCAAAATATTAATAGAAAACGGCGACCTAAAACAGGGGTTTTGCACTTTCCATCTAATCTTCTAAACATTTCTTCTTCTTTTATGGCAAAAAATTAAACGAAATGCGAAATAGATACGGCGGAGAAAATCGAGGGAAAATATGGCGGAAATTCCACTTTTCTCTATCAAAGTAGGCGGTGGCGGAGGATCCGGGCAAATATGTACTGTTAATTGTTTTTCACGCTACAGGCAAGGTAAATAGACGATACATGCATTGCTACAAAAGATGTAAATGGCCAATAACATTCGTTTACTTTTTGCCCTTGACTACAGAACTTAATAGTGTTATTTACATTCCTAGGATAATAATGTTGATTTTAACTGTTCGTTGATATGGTAACAAGCACAGGCAACTTAGAATAATGGGGCTTTTTAAAAATAATTCCGATGACAGCAGTCAAAAAGAACTTTTAAGAATATGATTAAATTACTACCTGTAGCGTGAAAAATTTAATAAGTAACACGGAATGTATCGACTATTAACATTCTCGGCAGGCCACAAGCCTCGGCTTCGCCTCGGCTCGTATTTACCTACCTCGAATGTTATTACGTCTTTACATTCCTTGTTACTTAAATAACTATTGTTAAAATAACAAAATTAATAAATATTATAACAAAAATTATTTTGTATTAAGCTTTGAAAAATAGATTATTGTAGATATTGCATTAGCAACTGTTTTATTGTTCTGGCGCTCCTACGTGGAAATTCGATTTTACCTTAAAATATTCTCTTCATCTTCATCTAACGACCTTTATAAACACACCGTACCTTGTAGAAGTGATCCGGAGTAGTAATAATGCTTATTTAATATACCATCATCAGCATCAACACAGTCGCCCTTTATGAACTACAGCTATAGGCGCCTTTTGGGAGTTATCGATCGGAAGTGTTGCTAATTTCAAACTAAAGCAGAACGCTAGCGTTCGAAAACAGTGTGCAAAATTAAGCACATTTTATTTACACTTTCGATAAATGTTTAGATTTATTAAATATCGTATACAATTTTATTTTAAAAATACTTCGTTTATTAAATTTTCAAATATAACTAAATGTCATTTCCAATTACCTCGTCGACAGGTAAAGTAGTTCGGGCGGCTGAACGTCAAGAAATCGCAATATAAAATATTTACAGAGAGAATTTGTAATTTATGCAGCCATTTCTGCGACAAGAAATTTCCATTATGTCCTGTTACATTATAAATGTTTGGATTTGGAGAACAGCTCTCTACTACATAAAGTTTCAATGCCGTTTAAATATTAGCGAGCAATTTCAAACTCGTGACATTAACAATCTGTAAATAAACTCATGGGGGTTGCTTGTTTGGCTTTTATTTCATGTGCGGCTTCTGCTTGCAACAAGTTTGAAGAATCAGCTATAAGTTATAAGATGTCGACCTTATTATTACCATTGAGATGAAGGAGGCCATGCATGACATGTATCAGATTAAAGTTCTACAACTGAATACAAATAAGGCGATACAATCAAAATGCAGAAACAGTTTCATAGCCGAGAATATACGTCAATAACTGACAACGAATAGGAAAATTTAAAACAGATATAACCTGCAACCCTTTTAATGATTTAGAAAATCGATTTTATTAATAAACAATGTTATGTCTTATTAAGTGCGCTGTATTATGTAAAATACTCCAGTGTCCTCTGAAATACTTTTTCAGTAAAATTTATTTATCGTCGGCCTGTTTTTGCTGTTATGGTCGGTGCGACAAGGGGTAGAACCACAACCCACAGCATCTAAACATTTAGTCTAATGTCTCAGCTGGAGTCCCAGCACTAATTTATATATTTTTTGGGGGAATTTAGGACAGTTTTTTTTTGGGGCCGGCGGGTGGTCTAGTGGTTAAAGTGCCAGGCTTTGAAACTAGACTTCCAATGGCAGCTGGTTCGAGTCCACTGCTGGTCGGTAATTTTTCTGAATAAGTTAAATCCGACGAGTCCATGGATGGTGTATGTAGGTGTGTACGTTGGGTTGCATGTCTTTCAGGGGTGGGGCATGTTAGACCGGTGAATAACACTTAGTGTGTTGAGCCCGGGTAAGGGGGTGGGATGGGAATCATGGGGTCGTGCTCACGCACGGCTTCATGATTCTTTAAAAAAAAAATAAGATCTAAGAAATAGAATTACTAAATCGACCGGTTAAACAGAAATAAGTTAATTAAAAAACTTTAGGACAATTTTAGAATTTTTTTACTTTACTGAAACACCGTAACACTAAATGAGATAAAAGTTGCGTAATTTAAAAGGCAATATAATGGTACTTTTGTTGTTATCAAAATACCCATAGCTTACTAAATATGAGCTATAAAACTAACAAAAATAATTCGTTTAAGATAAAACATTACAATACGCGTAAATTGTAGATATACTAATTCATACCTCGCCGTACATTCTATAGATGTCTCTAGGGACTTCTATCACCGTTATTTAAACTTCTCTGTTCATAGCGAAATTAGAGAAAAATTGCAAAGCAAAAAGTTGTAGATCTATAGCAGTTGTATTAAGAAAGCAATTAATTTGCTTTATTTTCGAGATGTAACACAAACATTTTGAAATAACGAAACCAAACACAGTTCGGAAACTTTTTTTTTTCTTAATACAGCTTCAATAGATCTACAACTTTTTCCTATATATTTGTTTTCTATTATTAATATGAACAGAGATATTTAAAGAAGTTAAAGATATGCCACATTTTCAGTTTTCCACTTGTATCTAGTAAGCTATGGGTATTTTGAGAAAAATAAAATCACCATTACTTTGCTCCCCTAATTAGGCAACTTTTATCTAATTTAACTTTGTATCTCTTATAGTTACCGAGATCTGTTGACTGTTGCAGTCATTATTTAGTATTTACTTTGCTTTCATTGATAATAATAAGTGAGGTTAAATAGGCGAATGCGATGATCAACAACCACGCAAATGCATTACTACTTAGCAGAAGCAAAGCTTCAAATCACACGGCGTGTTGTTCAACAAAACGCGGCGAATATGTGCAGGTAATTATAAAATTCAATTAAAAGAAAAATACGTACGCAACAAAAATTTACATTTATCGAAGTGTCACGTACATAATTTACAAATGCTTCATTTTGGAAAAACATGAAACGTGATAAAACCTATAATTTTAGGGCATTTTAGGACAATAACTTAAATTTAGGACAACTTTAGGACTTCAGCGAAATTTTAGGACAATTTAGGATTTTAGGACATTTGGAACCCCTATCTCTGTGTTCCACAGTGTGTATAACGCATCCATCGCGCATCTCACCACCTATATTATTTTCTGATTTAAACTCCATGTTATTGGGGCAAATATGCATAACAGTAGATTACTGACGTTTGCTTAAAAAAAGTAAAACTACAAGAAATCATGAATTGTTGATAAGAGTACAAAAAGAAACAAATTGTTTGAAAAATGCCGGAAACTTCGTAAGCAATACATATTATCGACATAAAATATGGTTATATTTATTTAAATATTTAACAGAAATGCTATAATTACCTACAAGAAAACATTGGAAAATGTGGTGTGGTAACCCATGTAGTAGTCAATGTAAACTACGTTTGCTAATAAAACAAGAAATCTACAGGTATAAATATTTGACTACACCAAATAAATATACCCCATACGAATCTATATATTAACTTCGGATACATTTTACCTGTCTCGACTTTTAGTTGCGAGAAATCCCCGCTACTAGAACCCACACATTTATGCATCCACTATTTATAAAGCTCACATTTGTTTGTACAGTAGACCGCTACAGTGTTCAATACAGATAAGCAAATTTAGGTTTATAATATTTGTTTGTATAATAGTAGCTGATTGTAAATTCGAAAACGAACTTAGAGTAGGACCCATGAAGTCCGAGCTGCCCGCTGTTTATGTAAAGGCTGCTTCCATAAAGATGCTGTTAAAGATGCGAGACGGCGCTGCAGATTTATAATGATAATCATATTTAACTAATAAAAGCAATAATTAAGACGTAATAACAACATCAACTTTATTAACAAAGACGTACTGCATTACCAAATATTGCGTAATATGAAAGAACGCTAGATGCTCTCTCCGTCAGCTGTAGAGATCAAGATCCCGGGCTCTTGCGAATGCCACATCAGAGACTCCAAATAGCGAAAACGTTACCTTCTCCGAAATATGGTTACACTAATAACATGCGATAAAAAATAGTGTTACGTGAGATTTGGCTGCCATTGTTTGCCTATCCTACCCAGTATGTCACATGCTATACTGGGTATAGGCAAAACAATAGCATCCAAAGCCAACTTGACGCTATTGTTTTTGATCGCACGTTCAGGTTTCAAATTTCATTGCACCTGAAATTTGACCCATATATTGGGAGCTGAACCTATAATAAACAAACGCGTACAAAAATGCTGAGTTTACACTATCGTTCGTATTTAACAAGAAATAACTGCACCCGTGGGCTGCGCCCTAAGTTTTCTTTTGGTAACTTTGAAAGACCTAAAACACGACGCGCGCCACATAGGTTGTATAATCACGGCTGAAGCTGCAGTCCTCTCTAGTTGAGACAAATCAAAGGGATGCGAATTCAACATGCAAAAGTTACAACAATCGCTATATAATTCATAAAACTAGAACTTTAATCCGCGGGCGCCTGCAGTACCTACTTAATTAACCTGCTTATTAATAAAAAAAAACAACAAACAAGCGTGAGGCATAGCCCACGGGTTCCGCTGGTCTAGCTTATGTTTGCACCTATGCTAATTCTTAATTAATGTTTATAGATTAATTGCATTTGTTAACAATAATTTGAAGTGACAAACTCTATCCGATGGATAACAAACAAGTGATATAGACTGAGGGGGGAAGTTCTAGAATGTTGGGAAGATATTATGCGTAAAGTATACTACGATAACAGGTGAATATTTTTTAATTTTTCTTCCCTACCTTCAAAGAGGAAACAATAAACCAAACAGAAAATTCGTAAGTCAAAAACTGGGACAAGGGAAAAATTAATCTCTCTAAATATTATTGCACATAAAATAATTATATAAACCTCAATCTATTGCCTATTATTCCTGAGCAATGTAGTTAAAAACTGTTTTATCGTCTCTCCTGTATTAAATAAAACGATACGAAGTAGCAGATCCCTAGCTTTATGAGCCTACAAAACTAAAAACAAACGTGTGATCAGCTTTAGATTAATATACATTTAGAATTTGCACAAAAATTTAAAATTATTGTTACTTTTCAGTTTTTATTCGTACAAAAATTACCTTAAATGGTGACATTGCATTCACCAAGGAGTATTCTAACAATTAACCTTTATGTTAATCTGCAAACTCGTTTTCGAGTAAAAAGGCGTTAATGTTAAAATTTTCAAAAAATCGCGTTTAACGCCAGTTTCAAGGTAGGAGGTCACCAAAGGCTTCCCAATTTACTGCCAAGAGGCAGCGCTCATCAATTGTTTTTGCACGTAAGTGGGGGTATTCATGCTGCCAAAGTTACAGAACCGCTGTTCTTATACAATTCATACATAAATGTATTAATTACATCATTATATCTCTTTCAATAAATTAGGTATAAGCTGTTTTAAACGAAATTATCAAAACAAAAACGTGAGGCCGAGCCCAGGGGTCTGTTAGTTTTCCTCCTCGCTGTTTATTTTTCTCGTTTGTTCTACAATTCTTTTGGGTGTGTCAAATGTCAAGTTCATTATAGTCCACAATAGATAATTCCGGTTTCGGTGTTTTTTAACGTTTTTTAACGATGCATTTTTGATATACCCTAATATTCCGAAGCTCATCAAAAGCGAACGTTCCGTTCGGGCGTTCTGGGACGCAAACACACTCCCACCTGCAGACAGCCGTTTCTTTTCGAGTTCCTGGAAGTCCAAAATATGTATTTCCGTCAAAATCTCGCCAGCAAAAATTTTTATAGAATCAAAACTATTGAAAACACACAAAAGTAAAAATTGACTAATACAATTATTAATAGATTCGTACAAACGTTCAAAGTATTTGTTGCAAAGCCGTAAAATGTATCATACCATAACGTTTTCAAAACAATTTTAATTATTATTTTTACGATACATAAAACCAAAGATAGAAGGCTGTACGGGTACTTTTGAATTCGACGAGAAGAAGGATCAAATACAATACAAATAGGTACCTTATAATTAGTTTTACTTATTTTATAAATTATTTTCGCATTGTTTATTGATGAATTTTATTTAAAAAAAAATACACGATATAGAACCGAATATCGTCTTGTCTTCTGATACTTATATAAATACAGAACTTGCAGCACTACAATATTTCGCAACGTATACAACACATATACAACACGTATATGTCCGTTAATTATGGCTGCATATCCAACTGATGTAGCTGGGCAGCGTGAAAAATGGTGCACCGTGAAAGACAAATGAGCGTGGTCTTCACATGCCGAGAAAAAGTATGCGTTAAAATGTTATTTAGCGCGTTTGCGATGCCTTTTAACAAGCAGTTGCAACTTGTTTTCTAGACATATTGTCAAGGGGTGTAACATGCAACAAAGGAGTTCTAAAGCTTTTAGCAGTAATCATTCGAAACGCAAACGCTAACGAATAAAAAGAGATATATCACCAACGAATAGTTTTAAACCTTTTCATTAGTACAGTGACAGCAATGAAAACGTGCCAGGAGCAATTTGCTTCAAAGAAAATAATGTTGATCATCTCGAAATGACATTCAGGTTTTACTACGCCAACAATACATTTTCATCTGCTACATTGGTTTGATTAGTTAATGTATTTCAAATTTACTTTTTCACGTTTCTGTAACTATCTATTAGGTCATATTTGTATTACACATCGTATCTCCGACCAAAATAACAAAAATTGTGAACAAAAATTACTAATTGTTAACAAAAGTGTTGAATTAATAAAACGGACTGAGTTGATTCAATTTAGTTGAACTTTGCACCAATCAAAATGATTTTACTTTTAATAATAAAATTTATTTACAAAAATAGGGTTTACCCATGGGAAGGAGTTAATCAATGAATTTTTGATTTTTATTAACTGCTTGCACCCAAAAATAACATTTACACTAGAAACTAAAGAAAACAAGTCTATTAACTTTTTAGATTTAAACATAAAAATAAATTCAAATAATAAACTTGAATATTATGTTTATAGAAAATCTACACAAACAGACATTACAATACCACACGATTCTTGTCATCATAAAACACATAAATTAGCAGCATACAGCTTCATGATACAATAGGGCTGTAACGGTTCCTTTAGGTGAAATTAGTTATAATAGAGAAATTTCGATTATTAAACAAATTGCATACAATAATGGTTATAATAGTCAACTTATTGATACCTTAATTAAAAAGAAAAATTATAAATTAGCTATTCAGAAAATTTATCAACTACTTCATCAGATAAAATGAAATACCCCTCAATTCCATATTTTGGCAATCAATCAGAAAAAAATGCAAAATTATAAACAAAACAAATAAATGTAAAATATCTTTTAAAACAACAAAAAACATTTAACACTTTGGTTAATGCTAAAGAAAAAACAGACAATTTACTAAAATTCTACAAATTAAATTGCTTGCACCGTAATCCGGTTTATATAGGACAAACAATTAGAAATTTTAATATTAGGTACAAGGAACACGTACGTTGTTACAAGTATAAACACCCCCATAAATCCAATTAAGCTAAACACTTATTAGAACCCAAGCATTCAATGACGTCTAATAAACTATAAAATGTTTACATTTTTATGATGACAAACGTAAGTTGGATACTAGAAGCATTTGAATTTCATAAACATTTAAAATCTGTACCAATAATGAATGAACAAATTGATCTTTAAATTCACCGTTATTAGACGTTTTGGAATGAGAAATCAAGTCATCTGGACGCAGATGTAGAAAACCAAGATCAAGTTATGAAAATGTATTGTTCCTATACCAACACCAACTGTTTACTTTTAATCTTGCTTTTGATAATGACGTGTAAATACGTTGAAATACGTATAAAGCTAAAATAAAAAACCTGCTGAAGTTAAGAATTGTTTTATTTACAATAAATTAAAAATTACTAAATTTCAAACTTGAAAATTAAGGAAAATTTTACATTTTACAAATTTTTAAATTATGAAACTTTTGATAGTTTTTAAAAATTGGAAACATTTTGAAAAATTGTAAAAAAGATAAATTAAACCAGTAAAAATTTTTAAATATTAAAGATTTTTGTGAAATTATGATAATGTAAAATATTATGGATTTTGAAAAAACTCAAAAATGAGAAAATTTTTAAGTTGTGAAAAATTGAACATTTTTTAAAATTTTCATTATTTTTAAAAAAGTTTGCAGAAATTTTGATAATTGTCGGAAATTTCTGATTTTGAAATTTGGAAAATTTTAGGAAAATTGTAAATATTTAAAAAAATTTGAGTTTTGTTAAGTTTTTGAAAATTATGAAAATTTTTGAACTTTTCAGAATTTTTCAATTTATTTTTAAAAATTTTGATAAAATTGATAAATTTTGAAAATTAGAAAAATCTTGATAATTTTTGAAAACAGTATTTGCCAAGTGTAAACAATATTTATTTGTTGAAATCTAAACCTAAGTTCATAATTTGGTGGTCGCTTTTCCTGCGATTATCCACTTAAACTGTTCAGGTACACGACCAAAGAGAAACCTCTCAGTAGGGTTTTCTCGATGAAAAGTTGATTCAATTGTTATTTAACATGCTCATGCCGAGATTGAAGCAGAAATTCGTAAAGGAGGCAGTGGTGACGATAGGGAGATCGTGTTTGCGCAGATCGACTATTCGACATGCGTAGAATACGAATCTGAGGTTCTTTTTCGAGAACGTCTATTTGGAAATAGAGCACCTCTCCTACACCTTGTTTTATGGCGAACCAACCTCACTTTCTTGCGGTTTCGTCCGACTGCAAGTGCCAAATTTGGGTTTTTGCTTTAAGGCCTCTGGACTGTAAAGTGTATACAGACACACAGACACTTCTGCAGCATCCGCTTTATCGGTCTCCCAAGGCCCTAAACCCTGCTTATTATTCAAAATGTTTAGGTTCAAAATGCTTGTAATAACCTTTCTTTTAGGCATAACTGGTATATATAAATAGAAAATCCTACATGACGATCACAATACCTTTCTCTATAGCTATACTTTACATAGCGAAGAAGGTAATAAAAATGGGTTCTCATGAGCTCTTAGCTACACCGCGTTTAACCGAAACATGACTCAACCGCTTCATTTTTCTTTATCTATAAAGATAAGCAACTGAAATTTTGTGTGCTTATTATACACATAAATTCCTATTATGAAATGTAAATTTTAATTTTGTTGCACTTCCTGGTTCACCGGAAATGATGTCAGAATTCTTCTATTTTAAATCAAAAACTATATACATTTTGACATATTTGGAATCAGAATAAAATTCTACATACCACTCCTTAAATTAATTTTTAGGAACCAACATTTGTTTTTAGGTTGAATTATTTTTATTCTTATTTACGAAAAAAATTGTTTAAACGTTACGGTCTTCACTCTGTGAGAGGTAAAACTAAGTGACAACAATCTCTTTGTTTAAAAAAAAGGTGCATTTTACAAATGGAAGAACATCAACTCATTGCGTTCTAGAAAGAGCTTTTTTACAATTATTATGACACCCGTAACGCGGCAGGTTAAGTATTTTCTTTGTAAAACGAATTTTGATTAAAAATTTAAGTTATTAAGTAGATTTAGCCAATATTGTTATACGTATGTACTCCAAAACAAATAAATCTCTATTTCATTCAGGAAAATGTTTAAGTAATTTGTTGTCCGCCAAATTATAAAAAAGGCAATCGAAAATATCAGCCAATTCTTTAGGAGTGGAAACAGTATCACCATTCAAGACAAGATTGATATGAAGATTTTTAATGTGTCATTAATGAGTTTCCATATTTCTGTGTTTTGATTTAAACAAATTAAATTTTATTGTTATAAAAACCCTTTTCGGCCGCAGATAACATGTTTTTGTAACTATGAAGCCTACTAACGTCGTAACTATCAACATGTACATTTTTTATAACACATTTAAGATGATACAAATTTTTAAAATATTGGCTTTCTGTAATAATGTCAAGTGTAAGCCACATAACGCAATAAATAAAATATACAGGTTGTTTATTTGAAAGGTTTCCACCCATAATATTAAGATATTGAGATGCGGTTTGTGGGAGCTTTTGGTGTCAATGGCGGTTAGCATTTAACCCCCTCACCTGCTCAACTTTAAAATCTATCACTATTATCAAGAGATTAAAAAAAACTGATCTTCAGCGGGCTGTGGAATGAAAAGTCACGTCTTTACTAGACGAAGAGAATGTTTATAATGTCAATTTCAGGTTAGGTTTTAATTATTATCTGACATTATAAACATTCCCTTAGTCTAGCAAAGACGTGACTTTTCATTCCACAGCCCGCTGAGGATCAGTTTTTTTGGATCTCTTGATACTTATGTAATATCAAATTAAAACCCCAGAAAAATGTAGTTTTTTGGAACAAAATATACTATCCTTAGATCTTATAAACAAACAAAACATTCTTTTTTTAACCCAACCTGCCTCACCCAGCAACTAACAATAACAAATGCTAAAAAACAAACAACTAACAAGGAAATACTTAAACCGCTAAATGTCAAAATTTTTAATTTAAATCTGCAATCTTTAAATAACAAAACTGACCAAGTAGAATTAATTTTAAATAAATTAAACGTAGACATAGCATGCTTAACTGAACATTGGTTATCAGAAAGTAATATAAATAGTATAAATATATCAAATTACTCAATAGCCGCATATTTCTCAAGAAAATTGGTAATTATGGAGGAGTCTTGATACTACTAAACAATCAATATGTAGCCACAGAAATTGGAAAAATGAAGTGCTTTGCTGCTGAAAAACACTTTGAAGTGGCAGGAATTGAAATACAGCAATTAAATATAGTCATCCTATGTATTTATAAAAATCCATTAATTGATAACAATTTATTTTTTGAAAAATTACAGAAAACTTTAGAACATATAGAACAAAAGTACACTAAAAAACAAATATACCTTGCCGGTGATTTTAATATAAACATCCAAAAAATAACAATACGACAAATGCTTTTCTAAACCTAATGGAGCAATACGGACTCTTTCCAACTTTCGCCGAATCTTCTAGAGTAGGGAAAGGTAGACAAGGCAACATAACATCTACATGTATTGATAATATTTTTACAAATAAAAATGAAGATAATCCGAAAACAACAACAATAAATCTCCACGTATCAGACCAGAAAGGTCCTCTCCTTGTAACACACATAGATTCTTGCAATGTAACAACGGAAACAGTAGAATATCGGAAAATAACTACATACAATCTAGCAATTCTTATTAACAAATTGGACAAAGTGAACTGGTCAATAGTTTACAAAGAGAAATCGGCCGATTACGCTTTTGAAAAATTCTTTGAAATACTTCAAGCGCAATTCCACACACCCTGTCCAGAAAAAAGAAGAAAATCAAGGAAAGAAACAGCAAATATAAGAAAATGGCACACTGAAGAATTAAAACCGATAATAAATATATTGGATGCCTTAGCTACCAAAGCAGATTTAAAAGAGATCATGAATCACAAAATGCGTATATCACATGCAGAAATTACTACAGAAAAGAAATAGTAAAAGCCAAAAAAGCAGCCAATGCAAACTTCATAACAACAAGCGATAACAAACAAAAAGCCCTCTGGGAAGTCATAAATAAAGAAAGAGGAAAAAACTCTAAAAAACGTTTAAACACAACATTAACACCAAATGATTTTAATAACTACTTCTCGGAAGTTGGGAAAATCATAGCAGATAAAATTACATCATCTAACGTAAGCGCTGAAACCTACCGTCAGTTACAAAATAGAAATACAACAAATTCGTGCTACATGTTTGGTGTCACAGAAGATGCAATGTTTAAAATCATTTAAAAAAACGAAGAACAAAAAGACCAAAGATATTTATGGGCAATCAGCGGTTCTCTAAAAGCCATAATTAAACCAATAGCCGTACCACTCGTTTACCTGCTAAATAAATGTTTTCTCAGTGGAACATTTCCTAAAAAACTCAAAATTGCTAGAGTTACGCCAATTTTTTAAAAAGAAAAATAAATCATGCTGAAAATTATCGACCGATATCAGTACTTCCATGCCTGTCTAAAGTGTACGAGTCTATACTAACACATAGGTTGGTAAGATATTTTGAAAACAAAGGCCTACTTACCACCCATCAACATGGATACAGAAATAACACATCAACTATTACTGCAATGGTAACCATGATGGAACACATTCTAGAGGCAATTGACAAGAAACAGCTGGTACAACTAGCTAGCTGCGACCTCAGTAAAGCTTTCGATAGCGTACACCATCAAACAGTACTACGCAAATTACAATATTACGGAATTCGTGGTATCGTCAACTTCTCGAATCATACTTACAAGATCGATATCAAATGGTTACCTACGAACACAACAATTCCCTACTTAAACATATTACACATGGAGTACCACAGTTTGGTGTTGGGGCCGATTCTATTTATCATCTATATCAACGACCTAATTGCAAACGTAACAGCAGATACCGCATGTGTCTTTGCTGACGATACAACTTTTATCAATACTGGACAACTTGAAATTGAACTATCACAGAAAACTAGCAATACACTAAACGAAGCAGAAAACTGGTTTAACGCAAATAAACTCAAAATTAACGTTAATAAAACGCAAGTGTTTGCAGCAAATAAAAACAAAAAAAACGACACAATTAAATTTTTGGGAGTGATCTTCGAACCAGACCTACATCTTGATCAACATTTTAACACACTAAGCAAGAAACTTTCAAGTTCTATTTATTGCATAAGAAGAATAATGAACATTGCTACAAAAGAAACAGCAAAAGTAGCTTATTACGCCAGTTTCCATAGCTTGATTTCTTACGCCATTCTCATATGATTCATCAAAAACCCAAATAATATTTAAACAACAAAAAACCTGCGGTGGAATAATCAGTAGTGTTAGCCACCGAACAAGTTGTAGAAACTTATTTAAAGAATTAAAACTACTCGCCTTAGCGTCTATACATATAATTGAATGTGCCACTTTTATTCATGAAAATAAAATAAACTTTAAGCAACACGTGGACTTCCACTCATATAATACTCGAAAAAAAAGTGACTTTGTGATACCCTACCATACAATCAAAAAACCCAACGTAGCATCAACCACAAGTGTATTAAAATCTACAATAAACTACCTGAAAACATAAAACAATTACCAGTCTGTAAATTTAAGCAAAATTTGAAACTTTTTCTTATGAATAAAGCCTACTACTCAGTAGAGGAATATTTATTAGTAGACGATTAGCAGATTACATTATCTAACGTGCATTGTCTAATGTGGATACTGTGATTGTCTGACTGATCAATGTAAGTTGTCTTTACTTTTTACTTATTTTCATATTATATTTGTTACTAGTACATGTACGAAAAAATGTATTTGTGTAATTTAACCCAGAAAATCAGAGCTAGATTTTCAGTAACGTACCTGAAACGGTGCAACATTTAATCCTGCATAATTTTTAACAAAACCTGAAAATAAACACGCAGAGAATGTCGGAGTCTTGTTGAGAAACAGTTCCGAGTTACGATTTATGGATTTAATGTATTTGCGAATGCACACATAAATCAAAAATAAAAGTTTACTAAAGCATTCGAAGCATTGAATTCAATCCATAAAATAAATTTTCATACCAATAAATACTAAATCCTGTACATCTGAGATTGCGTTATGTATTCCGTATATGTAGGTGTGTATAGTAATGCATAGCGAGAGGAAGTTGAGAATATATCAAAGCATGAATTTACATAGCAAAGGCAGCGCGGGTCAAAGGTTGCTGGTCTATTGTGACCTCCGCGCCACTCGTCTTCGACTTATCAATGTCTTCTATTGAAAACGAACAACACTTACTGTAAGAAGTTCACAGCGGCGACTCATCACATTGTTGATACCGCTCAAAAGGAACTAAAAAATACTAAACCTTACAGGCGATAACAGTTTTGTGAATAGAAAATGCTCTACAATGAAAGGCTATAGTACTGTTCGGCTTTAAGTTAAACAAATTTGGAACAGAATAAAATAACTCACCCTTAACATTAAAAGTACGACTATGAAGTTGGACAGTTAGACAGGCTTGTCCCTAGCCAATGTCACTGAAATCAACCCAAACACGACTCAAAGACTTGCGGGATCAACAGAGCCACTGTCCACCCTGATAGGCTTATAAATTGACTGGCGGTATCAAGTGTAAGGACGCGAACACAGCAGAGTCCTGAGAGCCCGGATTTAAATAAGATAATGGAGAATGGACGTTGCAATTCAGAAGGAAGATGAATGTAAAGAAATGGCAAAGATTTTCTACAAGATTAGAATTTCCAGTAACATCATGTCCACGATTTCTGTTTAAAACTATTAAATTAATCTTTTCAAAGTTGCATATACCTGAAAAGGCAAAATGTTTATGGAGTACTTGAATACATTTTAATTTCGACGACGTAAGTAAATGGAGGAAAGTTTCCTAAAGCTTGGCCGCAAAGTCCTCTCGAGCCAAGTAATCAAACATATTCATGAAAGATCTGGAGTGTAATTAGAAGAGACAAGTTATGTTCTTGGTGGTCCCCTAGCAATGATTTTATTGCCTGGTACACCGCGGGTGGTTCATTCACTCGAATTCCTTCGCCAAATCTACATTTTCATTTAAACTCAAATTCCTTCCAGTTTCATTAAAGCCACCACTGCTTTATTTATTTTACTCATTCCTATTATTTTCTCATTTCGCTTGTGATTAAGAAGGACTAAAGGGTTCCCTAAATTTTTCTACATTTCTAACTGTTGTACTTACCACAAGAAAAACCTCATTAGAAGGTACCTACAAAGTAAAATGTGACTAAAGTTTATCATATCTTCATAACTGGAAGCTTTTAGTTCGAAAAAATCGAAAATGTAATTTAAATTATAATTCAAATTTAATTAAAAAGGATATAATAAAAAAACGAAAAACCTATTAAACGTACACCAACATTCTGTCCCATCCTACTTTTTTACTCGGACAATTTTTATTCCAATTATTTAAATTGCATTACCTTCATCTTTAATCTCTCGCCTTACAATAAATTAAATGTATGGGATTATTAACATCTAAGCATTTTCGAGTTTAATTATTGCCGCCACTGATAAATTATATCACGCAACAAATCATGACAAATTCCATTTTTCAAGCACTATCTAACAACCAACTGAAACATTTTCAGTAACTAAATTTAAAATAAAATATTTCATTTTAATGATAATTCCAGTGAAAAATGTCCTACATGCTTTTTCAACAAAACCTATTCAAACCCCAACAATTAAAATAAAATTTGAATCAATGATAAATTTGCCGATAACAGATACGAATTTTTAAACAAGCTTCATTGGCGTCGGCATGAGCCACAATTAAGCTAGGCTCCAATGCTGTTCGGAATTTTTTACTTACTGCATTTATTGTCTGATAAAATGCGTGAACAATAAAACTTCTTCAAGAAGTCCATTACGCAGCAGCGACGCACTGAAAGGGTTTACGAGGCATTCAGGGGCAGGTCGAGATTGCTGGATGAAAGGCCTGATTACAAAATTCTTCCCAAAAGCGAGAAGTAATTACTGAGGACCGGCGCGATCTAAACTATATTCAAGCAAAAATATTCAATAAGTTTCAATGCTGCATCTAATATAAAATAATTATCAGGGAAAGTTACATAAACGAGAGGCATTCGGAATGAATACAGCACGAACTGGTTTCAGATTAATGAAAAAATGTAAATTAACCTAATAAAATTAACTAAAGTAATTTACTGCGGCGCCTGTTACGATAACACCCGAACGATTATAATTTTAAAACAGTTGTTTTATTTTAACGTCGGGAATAGTTACGTCGAATGCCTAAATCGTAAACGTGTTTTAAGTATCTCAATAAACCACAGACATTCACATTAATACAACCAGTAAGCAAACGTAAAAATTGAAAATACTAAAAATGCATGAATCATAAAAATAAAATCCAAAAAATAATAATTCCTGTCTTCGGATATGAACCTCTCACCTAAGGCACGCGAAGCGGACAAGTTACGCTACCGCATTACGCAAGCGATAATACATTATCTATGCAATTTCTTAATCAAATAACTAATAACAAAAAATAATCTTATTATAAAAAATTGCATATTTTCTTTTCAAGCGCCAACGATTATAATAATTATAGTATACAGTCCAACACGTAATTTGGTAAGGATCAAAGTAGGTTGTCCACACTACTGATATCAAGAAATAACATGCTTGTGTTAATATTGATAAAATGGGAGGAAACCACGTATATGGTGGCAGTGGCCTTGATACAGAGCACTTATTTACTAATGGTCCTGCTTTATTTCAATAAAATTCTTTTTTAAGCTGTATTTTATCTATTATTTATGTTGCTACAAATTTTTATTACATGAGAAGTGATCAAAACATTTTTTTAATTACTCAAAAATGTAAGAATTATTTATTACGTATTGTAAAATAATAACACCAGAAATACATAACAAAGACGTTAAATGTTTTACGAACAATTTTAAATATTTAAAACAAAAATACGGGATTCCTTTTCTATGAAATAAAAAACTCGTAAGAAGCTAGGGATGTACCGAGTATTCGGTAGGCCGAATAATTAACCGAATATTTAGCAATTTTTTGGACTTTTCCGAATATTCGGATAAGCTAAATATTTTTTCATGTCAGTCGATTGATAAATCGGCATTTTGTGCACTAACTAAAAACAATACTAACTTGTAATGTTTTCAACAAAAATTGCTGGTTTAATTACGATATACGAAATACATTGAAACAAATTTATAGTTTGGGTAGCCAAACGGAACATTAGATAAGTATACGCTTACGTAAAGCAACAACCCACGCATTTATTAGCAGTAAGTATTCGACACACGACCGGCTAATTGGCTCGGTTAGCTTACATTCGGTACTTATCCAAATAGTTGGCTTAATATTTGGTACTTGACCGAATAATTGGCCTAATGTTCGGTATCAGACGAATACTCGCCGAATATTCGGTGTTAGACCGTGAGAAACTGGTCGAATATTCAGTATTTGGACAGTGAACCAATAAAAACAATAGTAAGTTATTAAAAGTTATTAACTCTGTTTATTACGCTAAATTGTTCAACATTTCTTCCCTATTGTAAAGTCGCCACATTATCTCACTGCATACTTTAGATTTTGTAGATTCCATTAGGAACGAAATTCAATAAAAAGTGCGACCCTGGCCGAATATTCGGAATTCGAACAGTGACCAAAATCACTATTCAGTACATTCCTGCTAAGAACATAAAAAAATATTAAATAATTTAATAATTTAAACAAAAAAAGAATTTTATAGAAATGGAACCCGATATCCTCGCATTTGAAAGTGAATATTTTACGCAAGACCACTTACACCAACGTGATTGCTCTACAAACCGGTACTGCGACAAAATCTGTAGACAACCTACTTTGATTTTAAGCATATTGTAATATGGTTAAAACACCATGGCCCCTGCTCCGTGAAACACCCTGTATAAGCGCTCACCATGACTACCCAACACAAAATTATGAATAATTCATAGCGGTTCCAATTACTACTGTAATTTTGAGGTGGTGGTTGTTAGAAAGTTTTGAAATTTGATGTGCGATTGATTTGCTGCCTTGTTAAGTGTCGTAATCAAATTAACTGTCTTTAATGCATATTTAGTGATTGGATATTTCGAATGAAAATATTTAAACCTTTCGATGATGGAAAGTATCTCAAGATACAATACGATACAACTAGAGATGCAAGAATAAGCTTTTTCTACGACTATTAATCAAGATATCTACTCAGTCTACGACAGTGGCGCGCCTACGAGGCCTGCGGACCGTGTGTCATCGCAAAGCGGGGAGTAATTCTTAAAAAAAAGCAAATAAATAAAAAACCTGAACCGTACCCCTCCCAGAGCCGCTTTTTCTAGTTCTGACCAGTTCGGTGCAACCGCAAATTTAAGATAATATTATAATATTTTTTTAAATTCATTTTGTGCTCTGGGTGAAGGTGAAGTCACAATAAATAAACCAGAAAAAGAGCCAATTTGGTCCGCAAAACTGTGTATTTTTTTCAAAATTTTCCTGTTTTCTCCCGGACCCCCTCTACTTACTTACGTTGGGGGTGCCAAAACAAAAGACTTTCACACGGACGCCCAAACCTTCAGGCGCAGACCTGTTATATGCTTATTATTGATCCGTAAAAGTAGAGCATTTTATACGGATTTTCATATCTCACAGGTTGTCGTGGTAACTCGTGAGATATGAGTTCAACTCGTGCGATATGGGTTTCAGGATACGGTATCATAGCAATGCAACAAAAACTATCAATTTTTTTTTATAAGAAGGTGTCAATGCTTTTTTAGTTTGTTTTTAAAATATAATCTGAAAGGACACAAATTCATAGTCGTAGAAGAAGTATAGTGTACAACCCGCATGGAATGTCCATTTCTCAGTCATATATATTTTCATACTCGTGAGAAATGAGTACCATTCTATGCTCGTTGTACAATGTGATATTACTTGGTAAATAAATGACCTACCAAATGCGTCCCGCAGTATTGTATATTCTCAAATACATAAATTTTATTTCACATGCACTGTGGTGTTCGTCACTTAATCGTTGCAAATATGTTTGGATAAATTTAAACGAATACAAGTATGAATTATTTCAACTTAAGTTTTTCTTCTGTTATAGCATATAATATGATTCTTCCGTCATATTTTCAGGATCATGCATATGCGCTACACGTACCACCTATCAATTTCTGTGATAAGAGTGAAGTTGGTTGCTTGCTCTAAGATGTATGTAGAATAATAAAAAAAATGTCCGTTTGTTTATTTATTAAGATTTGGTGTTTCTACAGAAAGGATAAAACTATTGAATGCCATAATCAGAAAGGTAAAATTCACGTTCAAATTGTTATAGGACTATCTAAACTTAAGGCTTCCACCGCCGTTGGAGCTGCGTCGTCGGTGCTAGTACTGCAGCAGCAGCAACGGCAGTGTGCGCAGCCCTGAAAATGTCCCGTCCAATCGTAGATGAAACATCGGCATTAACGGTACTGATGAATCGGCTCCGCATCCCTGAATCCAAGGTGCCAGTTATACGACATTTAAAGTGAAACTACAAAATTTTACACGGGTTTTCCTTTAAAAGAAGATGATGAATATGCATTCATTGACAAAATAATCGTCATCCTTTCCGTTTTAATAAATTTGTTCCTTTGCGTTGTATACATGTATATTATTTGACAAAATTTATGAATTTTATAACTTTGTTCAAAATTTAGCAACCAGTTTGTAGATGTTATTGCCTTTTTATAAATAAATGTTTACAGAATTTACCCCTCTTATTACAATACCAGTGATATGATCTACGTCTATTATTATTGTATTTAAAATTGTATGTATATTTTATTTGTTTTATTGATATGGTTACCTATTAACATTTTTCTAGTGGCTGGAAAACATATTCAAAGCCCTCGTTTTGCACGTGTATAATTTTACGTAACATAATTAATTTTTTTTTGTCTTATTATTAATTCTGTCTAAAATTTAGACTAAATCATTTCAAGACAATTAATTAAATTAACATAACAATTGGGTCTAATAAATTTACTATTAATATATATTTCAATATGGCACTTTAAATATTTTTGTGTCGTATTTAATCACAGTTGCGAAAAAAAGTGACAACATCCTCGGGCGTAGTGGCATATCGAGTTTTGTTTCTGCAGTACACAATTTAACTGCAATATTAGAACTACGTCATTTCGGGAGGGGGGCAGTATTCATTTCCTACAATTGAAACTAAAACCAATCGTATCTATTTAAAAAATCCTACAGCGTTCATCATACAAGTTTAAGGCTGCATTTATATATTTACATCACTTATATACAAAACCTAAAAATTACTTTAAAAAATACCCGCGCAACTAATTAAAACATAGTAAAACCCTTCAAACACTTATACTCCAGGCAGAGAACTGAGGTTATTTTACCTCCTCCAACTTCGTTTCGTGACATCATGCGCACGACGCCAATTTCGATATGAATGATTATTTCGAATGAATATAACAAATTTACATCATTCGAAAACCGATCATTCCCATCCTAAACATTTCGGAGTAGCTATTTTACCACGCAATTGAAATAAAAACCAAACAAATTTAAATGAAATGATTTTTTATGGCTGCTCCAATCACCTAGGTTATACGACTACCCCCCGCCCCTTAACATGTCTTAATTTAGAAAAACACAAACATCCCATCCCTGGGAAGGGACTTGGACCACTGTTTTACCGCCCGCCCCTAACTGCAGCGCAGAGCGTTAGGAACCGCTTCCGGTATCTATTATGTTGAAAAGTGTGAAAATTCTAGAGTTTTAAAGCTTTTTCCTCACAAAATGTCTAATTTTCACCTTGCAAGCGATACATAGATTTGATTTTATTAATTTTGTATCAACACAGTTGGCAACGAACTAACTACTTAGCCTTTATTTTGAATGATACGTGTTCGCCCTGCCTCTAGACTAATTGGTAATTATATAAACATAGATTCGCCCTTATTTAAGCTATGATAAATGTAACAATACAATTTCGCTGCAATTCTTTAGAAGTTTTGAAAATATAACTTTCACTATCACTCTTAAGATTTAACTCCTCGGTTTGCATATCCTCCCGAAACAGTCATTGATCGTCTCTCAGGCCTGTAAACAGTGTACAAAAATCTTAAACAATATTTCAGTTTGGTTAGCAATAATAAATGTTGTTAGTATGGAAAATGACCTTACCTACACCTTTTCTAACTAGTTTCGTCAAGATTGCTAAAAAAGTAAGGATATAAACAACATACAGGTAGTACAGGAGTTCTAATCCGAAATATACTGCATTAATTTATTTTATTAGTATGGTAGCATTTTTAAAGTGATATCTAATCGCAAGAAAGCATCAACAAGTAATAGGTGGTACATAATTAAAAGTGTCAAAGGAAATCCAGATTCTATAACATTACATATTATCACAATATACGTCACTGTTGTATTTTGGTAGTCCATAAATTAAATTCTTTGTTCTTATAAAGGTTCCAGCAAAACTAAACATTGTATTTAAAATAACTTTATATTTCAAATCAGCTTCCTAATGCAGAGTTTAGAGGGATCTATGCTATAAAATGTTACAGTTACAACGTAGCATTCTGCACTCTAGGGTCGGTTCGTTCAACTAATGCATCCGGATTCCAACTTGAAAGCTTTGCCGCTAGGGTGCACATAAACCCTGCACGAAACACAAAATCAGTCTCGCGAATAATTTAGAGCTTTTATCGCCCGAAGTTTTCGTCAACTATTCTAAAAACTATTTTGTGATATGCTATTGGAGCAATATAAAAATTGGAAACAGCGCACTAGTCCATATTCCTGCCATTTAGGCTAATCTCATGCGAGATCGTAATAATGTTACGGAATTAATGTGTCAAATGCTAAAACCAACGCAACCCCTGGGAAAGCGACCGAATGATGGAGTGGCTGCATGTTTGAAAAATTTTGTCCTTTATCCAGGTGCTGACGTACGCCATTAATTATTTAAATGAAGAAAGATATACTAGAATATTCGTGAAAACGAAAACCGAAACAGCTCATTCTGAGATAAAAATAAAATATACCCCACCAAAAAAATTCCTTAATATTAGCATACAAAACAGAGATCCACTTTAATCTACTAATCGCAGAACACCGCTATTCAATTAACTTTAAATTGATTCCAAGAGCCTGAAATGGAAAACCAGATAAACAAAATTAAATACCGCCAACACAGATGACACTAGTCGGCCAATTAAATGATAAAGTATTACTTAATTTTACGTGTCTTTATCTATCCCTTGAAAAAACTACGAACAAACCGTTTACCTTACACGCAATAACTGTCTCGGTATCTTGTCTAGAAATATCCTATTAAATTATAGCAAATTTTTAAATATGTTACACAAATAACGCAGTTACACAAATTCGCCTAAAGGGGCGGTTCGCAGTGAGCAGGTCAAGCAGGGACAAATGGCAAAGGAAACCTTTAAATTATTCTTCGCATGACTAACCTATATTAGAACTGTGTTCAGCACGTAACAAGATTAGGTGGGTACTTCAAAACTTTTATCTCGATTTATTCAATTTAATTGGATTTTGCACTAACGCCATTACGAAAAAGAAGCAAATTTCTTTTGTACTTAACAGAAAGTCAAAACACTAGAGATAAGCATAAAAATACTTATGTATAGGGCGGATGGTACAGCAGCGTATACCGCCGCAGGGTTTGGCAATGTTTCGAGTCCGGAGCGGGTTGTCCCTGGGTGTGTCGCCATATGACCATAAGTGTAGACAAAAAACTTAATGTACTGCTATTTTTATTACTGTTCTCTTATCTTTAAATATCGGTTAGTCATAACTCGTAATTAATTCTCAAAGCTAAAAATATTCTAAACATGCAAGAAATAATTTACTCCTTAATGGTTTGTTTAATTTAAATTTCAGTATACTACTGTAACTATGGATATATGAACACATAGCATATTGAAAAAAACAAATAAACAGACGAAGTTTAAACTACGCTTTTGTGTTACTTCACTACTCATTCATAATTAATCAGAACAGTAATTTTCCAAATTATTTTTATATATAATTATATTTTAAGTACAGGGTGTACACGTGACCACAAAATATAGGCAACCCAACTTACACTGTTGGTAAGCCTTTTATCCAAAAATTCCCAAGCCGTTTGTTAACCTATCAAAACTTGCTTGTTTACAAACATAACCTCACTTTGACTGTTGACAGTGACACTTACAGGGAATTTTTAGTTACCACGAGTACCAATCCTGAGCTGACTTCAACATCTAAATCTAAAACTCCCTAAGTCACTGCGGACCAAAGGTCACGTGGGTATCAGTAATTAACGAAGGCTCTGTATTTCTAAATATTAATTCAGGACATGGTTCATACGAAAATATCAAACTCAAAAATTCAACAAACTTTCATAAAAGTAGAGCAGAACGTAGTACACATTGTTGAAAAGTTGCGTCTGTGTATTGCATTGCTCAGTTATTAAGTAGGTAATAATTTCAGAAAAAGAAATAAGTTTAGATAACGCACTCCAATTCCTAATGCAAGTAAAATATTTTTTATCCAATTATACATTCAAAACCTTTTGCCACTAACTTTAAATAGTCAACCGTTGGGGATTGGAAGCGAGTTGCACATTTGTACATTCACACAAAGTTGCACATTTAGTTAAGTTCCAGTCCAGTTACAGTTGAAGTTGTAATCAAAAGATATTCAAGATGTAATCTTGTGGTCTAAATTGTCCTCCCAAGGGGAAGGACTAAAGCTACAGTTACAGTTGCCGATTATTTATATTCAAAGATGTAGAAAAAAATAATTAAATAGTTATTTAATAAGGGACAAGTGGTAATTTTTTTTTATTTATTATATTATTTATATTTTTACATGCAATATTATATTATAATACATGTTATTGTTAGTAATAATGGTATTCATTTATTTATTAATTAACTTTCTCTTACAGAATTACAATTTACAAGTCTGTTGCAATTTCTTCTTCTTCTTCCTCCAAAACGTATTACTAACAATATTATTTTAAATTTTTAAATTATTACAATACAGATACCTGAGTTTCTTGTTTTATTACATTTTTATTTTAGGATTTAGGATCTTCATATGAATATTGCGATGAAACATAATAAAAATATTTGGTGAGACGCAACCTAGCGTTTTTTCAGTTGCTACCGTTTTTAGTCATCCTGTAGATATACTTTCTAAAATACTTCTACAGAAAGTTGACTAAAAATACATTGAAAAAGTTTTGAAAATTTAATAGCTTTTAAGAAGGCACAGGTATACAATATTCATCAAAATTTTTAGTGGTTTATTTTTATATTAAAAAAACACCCAAGTGAAAATTCAGTCAAAACCTGATATACTCGTTCAGTTGCCAACTTTTCAATCAACTTTCGATGCAGAAGATACCTCATTCAATCAAATTTATGTAGAACTTGACGGCGAGTCCCGTTAGAAGAGGGAAGTTGAGGAAAATAACGAAGTGGTTACGATCTCACGCACACACGCGGGGAAATGGAAAACGACAGTTTTACGATGGTCGCATGGAAGTTTTCAACCCCACCTGACCGGCACCGTTTTACCAATTAATAGTGTCGTAAAAAGTCAGCACTAAAGTGATTGCTTGTTTTATTGTTTGTTTTATTGTTTGTCGAGATATTTCATGATGAGGTATTAAAAAGTGTAGCTTTGTGTTCGTGTTTACACACATTACAGGACTGGTCTCGCAATATTTTTCCATGAAAACGCATCTTAAAATGCCACGCAATGCTACCACTTAATGACTTTTATTAATCTTAGGTCCTATTATAGGAAACAAAACGTTTTTAGTGCAAGTACCGGGTCAAGCTCAAACCAGCTTCCGATGTAATTAAATGGCGCTTGATAAGCGGCAGAATCGATCTCATAATAGAAGCACTAAAATAAAAACTTAAAAAATTACTTAATTAGAATTGTATCAAAGGCAGAAAACAAAATAAAATAATAAAAACAATAATGTAGAAAAACTGTTATTTCATATATGGAGTTGCATTAAGTATAATGTTTGAAAATAATTCTCACGTGATTAATTAAAGTGTGTAAAAAATTATTAAATAATAAGGTTAAATATTACATCTAATGCTATTTAAAGTTGATAATAATTTAATAGATGTATAATAGAATTATAAATGTTGAATAAGAATAGATTTTATACGTGTAATAAGTAAGACATAAACTGTTACAGATGAAAATATCAATACCTTTCTTCTAGCGAGAAAAGTAAAAGGCTTCGTCACATTTCTTGAACTTTAGAAAACTTTTAAAAAATTTTGAAAATTATGAATCTTTTAGAATTTTCTTACACTTTTAAAGATTTTATGAAATGTACATTTTACGAAGTACTTAAAGCTAGACACTCATACACATATATTCCGAAAATTTAGTAATTTCCAAAATAACATATTTTATACGGTTATTATTTGAAAAATTTATACATTTTGTGCTTTTTCAAAAAATTTTTAAACTATCAAAATTTTTGAAAATTCATTTTTTTTACTTTAAAAATATTTGAAGAATTTAGAAGATTTAAAAAATTCTTGAAATATTGAAAATTGTAAAGTTTTGGCAATTTTTAATATTTTGAAAATTGATAATATTAAAAACATCAAAGTAAAAAATTAAAAATTTCGTAAACTCGTGATAAATATGAAAATACGAAAAAAATTGGAAATATTCCAAATTTCTGTAAATTTTGGAATTTTTGAAAATTTCAAAATTTTTAAAATTGGATTTTAGAAAATGTTTACAAATATTTGAAAATTTCTAGAAATTTAAAAAACTTGTAAATTGTAAATAGGGAAAATTTTTCAAAATTATGAAACCTTTTGAAAATGAAAATGTTTGGAAAGTTTGAAAATTTCGAAATTTAAATTTTTTTTGAAAATTTGAATTAATTTTGAACATTTTTGGTAATTTAATGTTTGGAAAATTTTGTAAATTTTAAAAAGTTATAATATTTTCTCACTTATAGTAATTGCTAATTACAAACAATATCTATTCGTTGAAATCAAAAATCGATTCATATTTTTGGCGATAATGGTTTATTTGGCGATTATTTACAACTTTCAGCAAACGACGAAAAGAAAACCTCCCCGAGGTGTTTTCTCAATAGAAAGTTTGTTTCTATTGCAATTTACAACCTTTGAAAAATCGATGATGGGGGGGCAGTGAGAGGTGATAGGGAGAATGCGTTTGCGCAGATCGGCTATTCGACATTCGACACCCCCTTTTTGTAAGCCGTCGCTTGGTTTTATGTTCTTTTGTGTTTTCTGGTTGCAACCGATGTTTAATCGCTGAAATTTCAAAATTGATTATTCATGTCCACCATTGGATCGTATTTTTTTTGGCAATTACTCCATTAAACTGTTCAGGGGAACGACCAAAAGGAAACGTTCCAGTGGTGTTTTCTCAATGGAAAGTTGTTTTATTGTCATTTAACATGCCTATACCGATTTGAAAACCGAAAATCGTTAATTTTTGAAACAACAAAAAATCGATGGTGGGAGACGATAGGGAGATTTCGTTTGCGCACATCGGCTGCAGAGTTAGGTTTATGATCTCCCAAGATCCCGAAACCTGCTTATTAGTCAAAATGTATTGGTTGAAAATGTTCGACATATTCTTTCAGTCATAACTCGTACATCGGCCAGTAAGCCCAAAGCGAAAAAAACTTCGCATTTGCTCCAAATCTTACATGATGATCACAATACCTTCCTCTGTAGCTATACTTCGTATAGCGAGGAAGGTAATTCAAAGCTACATCGGTTTGTATTTCATAAAGACTAAATTAAGATAGAAAGCTTCTGCAACTTCCAGCAGTAATTATTTTCCTACATAACCGTATCCTGGAACGATATTTGTGAACTAATAAATCATTCAAGGGAACCTTAATTAGATCGATATGAAACTGATAGGTTGGTGCTCGTGACGTTAATATTCTGTAAACAGGTGCAGTGTGTTATTGACATATTAGAATGATTCAAATTATACACATGAATTTGTAAAACCAGTAATTAATTTATTAAATCCGTCGTGATGAATATGTTACCTTTCTAACTAATACCGCCTCTGTGTCCAAACTTAGCACCCTGCGTGTCAACCAAATATATGGCATCTTTATGCATGTCCTTTGTCGACATGCGTGCGCGTATCCGCCGCCCTCAGATGTCACCTACGGCCCACCAACCCCCCATCAATTATACGAGTTGTGTGCTTAAAGGCATTAAAATTAGCCCAAGTACTATTCGGGGTTGTTATCGGTCAGTGATAAGATACACGCATGCGCATTCTGGACATCCCAGCAGGAATAACTACGGGAACCCCAGGATGATGGATTAGACAGCAGGACACTGCTTTGTCCACTATTAGTTATGTGGAAACTAATCGTATTTGTATCTGTCACGGCGTGTTTGCACGGAGGGCTTAGGTGTCTTTCTTCCGCACACGTTAGCAGTGATGTGTTAACTGTGATCATGACTAGCTTTCAATCAATTACAAACAAAATCTAACGTTCTAACATATACAGGGTGAACTTGAAAACGCGTAATCTCCCATTTTTTCCAATATACTGGAGTATCTTGACGTAATTAAGAGGGGGTTTCGAAGCCACTCGGGAGTTGTTAACATTTCCACGCCAATTCTTTAAAACGAATTATATATTAAATATAACTAACAAAGGTCAAGTTGCTACTTGCAATACCAATACATTTATTAGAAATATGTATGTCAGTACGTATTAGGTCAAAGAATGTGACGTTTCCTACTGTTCTCACCATTTATTCCGGGGCCTTCCTAAAGTCCTCTTTACTCTTGGTATATAATGTCGAAACCTATAATTCGTCAATACATATCTCTTGCCGGATAATAGCCACTTACTATCTGTTCTGGTTCCTGTTGAATAT
The DNA here is from genome assembly GCA_958336395.1 of Ctenicera cuprea. NCBI lineage: Eukaryota > Metazoa > Arthropoda > Insecta > Coleoptera > Elateridae > Ctenicera > Ctenicera cuprea. Next base: position 29,232,406 of record OY284488.1, read on the forward strand.
TCGTTAAAGCTTCAATTTCTAGGGTTATACCAAAAAAAAACTTCTCGTGCGTAACAGGGGCTGAAATATATGTGGAAATAATTGAATTTTCCAAAATGATTTGCTGCCCAGTTAAAACTTATACTAAAATAATTTTTAATTTGGATTTGAAAAATGAAGAAAGCATTTCGCCTGACTTTTCTATATACTTACTTTTCTTACTTACTAATTACAGCACGTCTAACTAAGAACTTGTAGGGTATTTAAATATGAAACCCTGCTAATCCGCCATTGCAAGAAAGACAAGTAACAATAGCCATAACTCATAACATTGTCATAACATTTCAGGGTGGTACTGTACGCAGCGGTCAAATTTCTTTTTTGGAATAAATTACTTCTGCTCTAAAAAATACCAAAAACGCATGGAACAACTTTTTCGCCAATACTAGGGAAGGAGATGGAAAATTAATCCCCCCCCCGCCCCCAATTACTACACCTACAAATAAAATTTTTTTAATCTTATTCTACTATTACTCGTCCCCCGTTTATTAAAAACAGAGGAATAAATTCTCGATTTTTAAATATTCTCAGAAAGCATCACAGATAAATTAGTAGGCCGAGACATGAGCCAAATTGCAGATTATCTCAAGCTCTGTGTGCTTACAAAATTTTAAACAAATCGTGGAGCCAGTTTTTGAGTAATATTTTTAAAACTGAAAGCAAAATTTTGATAATATTTTTTACTTCATAGTTCTTAACTTTTCCAGGAATTTTTGTGCACAGTAACACTGTGTCTCTAAAGAACTATTGCGATACAATATTTAATCCCTACGCGTTTTTTGGGCAATATGGTGCTAAAGTCATAATTTTCAGAAAATCAGAGCAGTCGCCATTTTGTAGCTAAAAAAGCGTTAGATTTGCCCTAAAGTCTTCTATCAGAATCTTTTCAGATTTAGAAAATTCGCGTAACTAAAAAAAATTGAATCAAAAAACCATGCCTAACTTCCTCTTGTGGTTTTGAATTTCATTTAAAAGCTTATTTCTTCGATGAATTTTTGATATACCCCGACATTTCAGAGCTCATTGAAATCGCACCATACGTTGGCGACTTATAGAGCGCACTGCTGTTTATAAACAGTAACTGCTGAAGCAGAAACGGTCTTGTAATTTGTGTAATTCAATCGTGCGCCATTACTCTGCATGCTTCGGTCTACGTAATACCATTCACCAGCTTCAAAGAGATGTCAAATACTAAATAAGTAGTGCGCCACAGTTTTTTAAATTTTTGTGGGAATAATATAGACTTTTAATAGTTTACAAAAAGGTTGCTTGGGATTAAAACACCAGATAACAAACCCTAAAATTCGGTCTGAGGGCCACATTAGCCACCCTAAACCGTGCTGCAGCTAAGATTTAAGATTATAATCTTATTCTGCTATCAGTCATAATTAATTTGGCCAAAACAGAAATGTTTGTTGCTCGTCCTTTATTGAATAAAGGTTCATGCGTTCCTGATTTTCAAAAAATCTTATAATCTCCAAAAAACAAATAGCAGGGTGGGACTCGAACCAAAATATAGCTCACGCCTAGTTCTACGAGTCCGCAAAATTTAAAAGAAAACATGTAATCAGTTCTCGAGCAATATTTTTCAAAAAATTCTAAAAATTCGAAAATATTTTGCACTTCATTTTCACTATTTCAAAAATTCTCCTACATAGTAACATTGTATATGGCTATTATAATAACAAAAATTTATGCCGATTTAAAAATTCGTGGGAGTAATAGAACGTAAAGCTAAAATTTTCAAAAAAAACACCTTTTTATTAGATTTCGGGCATAATTTAGCAAATTTCATATTCTGAAAACAATGGTAGCATAAAAGAATGTATAATCTTCCGTTTCGATTTCGGATTGTATTTAAAAGCTTATTTGAAACACAGGCGTTGCTTTGAGTCAAAAACATGTATTTCTATTAAAATCGCGAAACGAACGTTTTCATGACATTTATACGTCCCTATACATTTATTTAACCTATGGGAAAGTAAAAAGGAGTTGTATAATAATATATATAATATCTATTGTAAAAAATAATAAAGATATCAATCAATATTGCTAAACAAAAATGAAACAAACAAATATAAATGTTATAAAAAACGGATGGCTCAATCCGATCAAGAAAAACAATACCACTGCTACCGTACTTTCCAAAAGCATGTATTTGGATGTGGGTTGAAAAACTTTAAAAGGTTTCAAATAAGTTTCTGTAATTCCCATAGTGTGTGCAGGGCCGTTCTACCATAAAGCCAAAGTGTACAATGCACTCGGTCAGCCAATTCAAGGGGGGCAAAACTTCCTGTAGGTGAGTTTTTTTCACAATTATTTCCCAATAATAATTATATGTATTTATATCCATAAATTTTAACTCTTAGAAGAAGTTTAAATTTTAATGTCAAAAAAACTATCAAAAGTATTTATTTAGGTACCTCTACATTAATATATACGTTAGAGAAATATTGTAAAATGCTGTGCTAACTAACAATCTAACAAGAAATTGGAGCGACCTTGTTTCGTTTCGGAAAAACTAAAAAAACTGAAATTTTCGCTACTTTCCTTTTTGGCCATAACTCTTTTAGTATTTATATTACATATTTCTAGCTACCGCATTATTGGGACACTATTTTATGCTGAATTTAATTTGTTTATCAGATCCTTCGAAATTTCAAAATCGATTTTCCAATTTAAACTGCGTCGCTTTTTGACGACCGTTAATAAATGTAACCGACCAAAAAAAAATCTCCCAGAAGGTTTGTATCCATGCAAAGTTATTCCTATTGTCATGTAAGATTATGATTAGGACTTTCAGTTTGGATTCGAAATTCATAAATTTGTAAAACAGAAAAAATGATGGCGAGAGGCATGGGAGGGGGGATACGCGTACAGTACACACCTGAGCATCTTATTTTAATTGCCCCTATTTGGGAACAGGCCAGAAGGTTACAAGCGCTGGAGGGGGGTCGGATAATCACGCTTGCGTAGTTCGACTATTTGATACGCGTGGAATTCGAATCTAAACTACTCGTTTTAAAGCGCGTATGGCCCAGTAGACTCCTCCCACCCCCAAGCTTCTACCTGTTTGCGATTATCTACAATATCGCCAAATAATGGTTTGCTAGAGATGTGAGGATTATGACTTATATGAGAAAAAAACTGTAGGACTGTAAAGCTAAGTTCTTATACCATATAGTCGACTTATTAGAAATACAAGGCAACACAAATTAATCACATGCACAGATTTTCTTTTCATTGTAGATAAGAAATTACAGTCACAAAAAACGCAAAATGCTCAAAATTGAGATAATGTATATTTTTATAGTTTCTTAGTAGGAACGCGCAATCAATGTCTACCCATTTAATTCTCAGAAAAGCCACTGAACCTTTAAGGAAAGAACATAAAACACGGAAGGTTTTAGTTTTAAATTTTCGTTTCAAGTCTGTCTCATTTCGTAGTTATTTAAAATGTAGTGCCATGAAGTACTATGTAATTAATTATTTACATAACAAGTAACATAAAAATGTGTAAAGTATGGCGTATGCGAGCCAGCACTAAAATTTATTGCTTTAAACCCTCACGGTTACTTTACTTGAGGTATGTTATTCAATATTTTTGACACTTTTTTGAGGGTTCTACGTTTATAAAAAAAACGACGCAAATCTTGAACACACTCGAATATAGGGTTCTTAGATTGTATGAAGTCACTGTGAATGTGTTTCCCTTCTATTTATCGATTTGCGTCAAAATGTGCTAAAAAGAATACTTTATCAAACAGTATTATATTTATGTACGCGTGGTACACGTTAATCTTGTTAAAAATACTTTTCTTCAAATATATTTCATTTCTAAAAATACACACAGTATTTTGCTAATTAATCGCCCACTACAAATGTATTTGGAAATCGAATGGAGATGGTCCATTAAATCATTACACGCATCCTTGGCAGGAAACTTTCCTGCAATTTTTGCAGTGAGTCTAAAAGGTGCACCTGAACAAAAATAAATATTTTTCATTTTAGATAGCAGTACTTACGGAAATGCAACACAGCAACCTTCTTAAAAAGAATTCTGAATAGGTCGCGCAGAAATGAAATGCTACCCGAGCAGCGAACGTAATAACAATGCACTTTTTAGAAATTGCTTCAACTCCTTTTAATATACAATATTACGTTGCTAAAAGGCGCACATCTACTTTCCTAGGAAGAAAATGTTTACTTTTAATATACAAATTTCCATAATTGGTTCTGCAGCAAATAACCTGCTAGCTTAATTTTTTCTGGCAAGTCTCTACCTACGCGTCTGCATGTTATTAAATGTAAAATAAGTATGTATCCTAATGCACTAGATGCACAATTTAATTTGTAGTGTAGACGCTCTAAAACAGTCATACTGAGTTCTATTTTGCAATTCACATTTCATAATAAACAGAATTTTGACGCACATGCACGTTTTAGACCACCAAAACCTAAAAAAGTTGTTTAAAAAAATGTCTGTCTCTGGAGTGAATGTGCCGTCTCCATAACTCCTAAACGGGTGGTTCAATTTCAAAACTTTGGAATGTGGAAGTGTATCAAAAAATCATCGGAAAAATAAGCGTTAAACAAATCCGAAACCGGAAGCGGAACTTAAACCTGTTTTTTTGGTAGCAATTTTACCGAAACAGGATTTTCTAAATCTAAAAACGGAGTTTTATAGCAGACCTTCTTAGGACAAATTAAATGATTTTTTCCAAACTTTCTAGTTTCTAAATGAAGGCCGCTGCGATTTTCTGTAAATTTAAGTTTAGCCCCTTATTACTCAAAAACAAGTTGACTGGTCGGGTCTGTGCACAAAAATTTCGAAAAGATAAAAACTATAAAGTGAAAAATTGTGTTCAAAATTTTGGGCATTGTCAAAAAAGATATTGTTCAAATACTGACCACACGATTTTTTTGCAAATCATTTCTGTAGTTTAATAGAGGCTATGCCTACGAATAAGATATCATTCTTGTCCCAATATGCCAATTTATCTGCGACGCCTTCTATAAATTTTTGAAAATCCAACAATCTACCCCTTTATTTAACAAACGGGAACCGATGAAAATATCTGTTTGGGCTACATTGCTCATGAGTGATAATATACAGGGTGTGGCAGCCCGCTGTAATTGGTCGATTGCAGGTTAAGTATTAGAGATAGAGAAAACTTTCTTAAATAAAAGTTATTCAGGGTCGTGTGTACTATCACATAAAAATATTTTGCGTTGTCCAATATCAGAGTGGCGTAGCAAACTTATATTTTTTTTAATTATACATTCTGTATATTTTTGTAAATTATTATTCACATTTTAATTTGCTTTCCTACTGTTTTTTGTTTTTGTAATTCCGTTGCGGTGTTGCCAAGTTCTTTAATTTTTTTTTGTAAATTTGACATTTGCAGACTTTACTAGTAAAATCTGTACAAGCCGTATTTTTACAGATTTAATAATTTTTTTTCGGGAAATTTTAGTCAAGACCATGTGCTATCCTTCAGATGTTTCAAAGTTTAATTTGGTTATACAGGATGTTTCTTGCCGCGGTCCAAAGTTTTCGAACTTTAATGCGTCATAACTTGATTTTTTTAAATAAAACCCCCAAAGTTTTATTTAATTTGTGAATTGTACTGTACATTTCCCATCAAACGTCTATTACATTCCTTATACCTATCTCTACTAGTTTTCCTTGTTTTTTTTTTATTTTAATTTTATTTAGACAATCTATTCAAGTTTACCACGCAGTATTACTTTAAAACAAATGAAAAGTGATTTAAGAAAGAAGATTTTAATTTTATTAAAACAATTACATTGCTTGTTAGAAGATGTAATTACTAGAAGAAATATGTAGCTACATGATGGTGCTCTGCACATTATAGCGCCGCAGTACGGGAGTGGTTAAATCACAGATTCGAAAGAAAATGTGTGGGAAAGAGAGGACCGATGGCTTGGCCAGCCCGATCTCCAGACCTAACCCCGTTGGATTTCTTCTGATGGGGTTACATAACAATCTGGTGTATCAGAAACTTCCAACTACCCATGAAAACATGCAGCAAAGTGTAATACGAGCTTTTGGACAAGTTACAGTAGAGATGTTAACTAGAGTACAAGGATCATTTCGCGAACGAATTGGTTTGTGTTTGCATAACGAAAATACTAATTTTGAACAGCTATTGTGAATAATCACAAGCTGTAATGTTTTGTAATTGTTTAAATAAAATTAAAATCTTCTTTCTCAAATCACTTTTCATTTGTTTTAAAGTAATACTGCGCGGTAAACTTTGAACAGATTGTCTAAATAACATTAAAATCAAAAAAAAAAGGAAAACTAGTAGAGATAATTTACAGTAGAATTCAAAAATTAAATAAACATTTATAGGTTTCGTTTGAAAAAATCAAGTTACAACACATTGAAGTTAGAAAACTTTGGACCGCGACAACAAACATCCTGTACAACCAAATTCAACTTTAATTATTTGAAAAATAACACATGATCTTGACTAATATTTCCCAGAAAAAATTGTTTAATCTGTAAAAATACGGCTTGTACAGATTTTACTAGTAAAGTCTGCAAATGTCAAATTTACAGAAAAAAGGTTGAATAACTTGGCAACACCGAAACGGAATTTAAAACAAAAACAACAGTCGGAAAGCAAATTAAAAGGCGAATAATAATTTGCAAAAATATACAGGGTGTTTATTAAAAAATATATAAGTTTGCTACTCCACACTGATATGGAACACCCTGTATAATGTAAAATATTTTTATCTGATAATACACACGACCCCAAACAACTTTTATTAAAAAAGTTTCTTCTATCTCTAATACTTAACTTGCAATCGACCAATTACAGCGGGCTCCACACCCTGTATTATAGAATAGGTACTCAACTTAATTTTTAGGTACGGCAATATTGAGGGGGGTTAATTTAACTTCCTCAATCCAATTTTTGATGAACCAATTTGTCTTTCCGCTTTTAGTTTTCTCTCATACCAAAGAATATTTTTCCAAAAAATCGATTTTTCTTACAAAAAATGTCAGCGTACTATCAGTCTGCTTTGCATCTCTTTCTCTTTCTCTCTGTCTATCATTAATCATGAGCCCAGGCTAGAAATAAGACAGTTCTCTACTTAATAAAAAAATACATGTTTTATATTATTGTTGTAATTGCATTATTATAATAGTACATTTCTTTTGCTACCAAACTTAGTTGTTTCATTAAATTAGAAAAAAAATTTTTAGACAAAATTTGGGGAAACAACTAAAGAAAATCTGGTGAAATCCGGCAACTTTTCGAGGCGCAAAATTTTGAAGCGACACCTATTGAATTTCTAAGTTATTATCTGGCAACACTGTTCGTGCCTCTAGGCTGCTCCTATCCATTTCCATTAAATTTCCCGGCGGTTTTCCAGGCTCCGCATATCATATGTATATTTTCCCATTAGCGAGTACTCTATCAAGCAACGATAGAAATTTTTTGTTTAGTTGCATTTGCAAATTTTTGTCGTACAGAATTAACTATTCAAAAAATAATTAGAGTTACGGTTTTCGGTTAATATAAGGACATTGTGAATTTCGGTTTTAGTTTCAAATACAATCCAGATAATTAGGCAAGTTTTTCTGGTTACGTTTCGGTACCCATCTCTAGTAACGTATCCATAGATACGTGCATTTTAAAAATTAAATTTAAGTGTCCACGGATACGCCAAACCCCCATGGCTCGTCTATAATCTCCCTTCTTGTCGTACTCATTAGTTAGCTTATGCCTTCCTTGCGGCACACATTAGTTGCCTATGCTTCCAGTAAAATCGTGACAATTGTATACAGGAGAATTGAATTTTGCGAACAAATGACTGGCATGATTAATAATAATAATGAAATATTGAAGAATACTTGCTTCAGTGATGAATGCACATTTTATTTAAATGGATTTGTAAATAGACATAACAGTAGATATTGGAGTAACGAAAATCCACGCATTTTTACAGAAGGACATACTCAGTATCCCGAAAAACTTAATGTGTGGGCAGGTATTTTAGGAGATCAAGTGATTGGACCTTTGTTCATCGAAGGAAATTTGAATGGTGCAGTGTATTTGGACATGTTGGAAAATGCTATTAATCCACTAATAACTGAAGCAGTTGAAAATCAACGTGATGCAGATGGTAATTTACTACTTGATGAGGAACAACTATACTTTCAGCAGGACGGTGCCCCTCCTCATTATGTCTTACCGGTTCGGCAGTGGTTGCAGAATACATTTCCCGGTAAATGGATAGGTCGAAGAGGAGCTATAGAGTGGCCAGCTAGGTCCCCCGACTTAACTCCCTTAGATTTTTTTCTGTGGGGCCATTTAAAATCGGTTGTTTATACGCCTCAACCGCAAAGTATAGCCGAGCTCCGTCAACGAATAATTGAAGAATGTCGATCAATTCCAAGACATGTTTTCCAAAACGTCAGGGAACACGTTGAACAACGGTTATATTGTTGCTTAGCCAACAATGGACAACATTTCGAGCAGTTATTAAGATAATAACATTCCAAATAATTTTTTACTTCCAATAATTATTTGTATTTTAAATACTGATTATAAATAAAAATGTTATCAATAAGTATACACGCTCCTTTTTGTTTTAACAAACTCAAACACTTTTCCCTTAATATCTCAAAAACGAATCGACCGATTTAAAAAAACAAAACTCCAAAATGTAGGCAATATGAAGACCTTTCAAATGAGGTATCACATAACCCCCCTTGCCATTTAAAATTTTTAAGGGGGCGGCTCTGGGGGGTAGGGGGATGAAACGATTTATGTCACTATTATGTAAAAATATGTCCCCCTCGCTAATACTGTTGACGTGTCTCGGCGATTTTTTCAGAAAGCCTTGTGCACCGAGATATTGGGGGTGGGAAGTTTTCAAATGAACACCCTGTATACGTGTTTAGCCATTAAATATAATTAATTATCGGTAAAAACAAATTTAGAGCATTTTCTTACTTTAAAGTAATGAGTTTCCTGAAGTATATTTTTATTAATTAATATAACATAATTACACTTGTATTGCACTAGCCTTTTTTAAAGTATCATCTTGTGAAGTCTAATTACTGGTATTAACAGGACTTTAGCTTCCACTACCTGTCAAGTAAGGCAACATTTAATTACGACATAGTTTTGCCCCGTCGTCTATGAGTAACATTTCTAAAAGCGTATGTCACCTGCATATTACAGTTTATAGAATCAATTAGGGTTTTTTTAGCTGTTTTCCGGCATAATATACCTATTACAAAAAAAAACTAACAAAACTAACGAATCAAAATTCTAACGTAAATTAATGAAGCTTATCTTACAACAACTTAATTCAGAAGACAGTTTTTGAGTTGGAGTAAAAATCTACATGATTGGGCCCACGATGTGTAAGACGATCACCAAACACGGTATTTCATTTCTCTTGATTAACTTTCTACCTGCTATGTATGTTAATGGCTTACAATGTAACAGAAAAAGAAGATATAATTAGAACTATGATCTTACTGCAGTTTAAAAAATTTGTATAATTTCCTGGTCTTCGATTTTATGCTAATTTTCATATCTAAATAAACTGGTCAGTATATCAAACGAATCGAAGTCAATCGGCTTGCCGAAAGAGATTTATAAAATTACTAATACATGAAAGAGTTCTTTCTGCAAAATATAAAACAGTAAATCATACATCAGCACCAACTAGAAAATCATAACGATGTTTATGATGTCAATATTACAATTTACTTTCGGCTTAGACCGCGTCGTCATTTGGGAACTACACCCATCGTAATCAGGTAAGGACCGACCTGTAGCTTGTCTGCCTTTACAGGCGTTTGCTCTAAAAGTTTGAGCCATATTTGTTCATAGGCCCTGCCTGCCTAAACAGGGCCGTGTGCTTAGATTATTTAAACCTTGGAGGTATTTTATTCACTCTGAAGATGCAAGCTGCAATGTCTTGCGAAACGTAAGTTTGTATGGGTTCACAAACAGCTAACAGGCATAAGCCGTTTAACTAACATTAAGAACAAATCCTTGTCCGCCCCAAGGTTTAAATAATCTAAGCACACGGCCCTGTTTAGGCAGGCAGGGTATACGAACGAATATTGCTCAAACTTCTAGAGCAAATGCTTATAAAGGCAGACAAGCTACAGGTCGTTCCTTACCTGATTATGCTGGGCGTAGTTCCCAAATGACGACGCGGTCTAAGCCAAAAGTAAATTGTAATATTGACAGTTCGAGAAACCGCGAAAGCCTCAACTAGATATATATTATTTTCCTTGGCTAATTTAGATTGCTTGCATGCAGGGGCCTTAGAAAGAAACAGACATATGAAGTGTAAAACAATCATCCGAGAATTATACCTAACATAAAAAAATAAAAAAGTTTATAATTACTCTGAAATTTAAAAGAATAGCACAATGCGTGACATGCAAGCTTTTCATTAGTTTAATATTCCCATCCTCATTATGAATAACATCTGTTCCTGCTCATTTAAAACAAGACGTTTATAAATTAATTTTAATTACTGAAGGTGTTATAAAAATTTTTATACAACTAGTTTTGTAGACGCTTTAACAATTGGATGTATCTAAATTACTGCTACTACCTACTAAAGTGTGAAATTAACGATTTATTAATTCACTAATTTAGCACCAAATTAGCAACGCCGAAAGTATATGTATAGCCTTAGGTGTAATAAGTTATTGAAATATAAAAACTCCCCACGATGCCTCAATGGGAAGGATTGATAACTAAATTACAACACAGAATGTGATTAATTCATCACTAATTTACTGCCTGGCTAATAAAGTGCTTGCACGTAACATCACGAGGTGTCAAGTTAATTTTAGAGTGTCAGATTACAAATAAACTGGCACTCTCAGAAGACACTTCCTGCCACGATTTGCAAAAATGTATGGAATGTGGTTACAATTAAATTTACCGGTGTGCCGGCTTTATACCCGAAGTACGCGCTGTAAAATATTAATAAAAAATAACAGTCTCGGTGTGTTGTTAAATAATTCACGAGTTCAAGAAACTCTGTTCATTTACGTACACATATATAAAGGTTTTAAAAAACTTCATATTACTCTTATAGTACCTGTTACCACGAGTTTCGGATACTCATCTATTCTGCGCATGTTAAGTGACACACTTGCGCAGATAACCTACAGTTTAATGTGAGCTCCGAACCATGGAAGGACAGTTATACTTCCGCTCTAGGGAAAGCGTTACTAGGGCGTTGTGGCTTACTGGGGAGCAGAAAGCGGATGAACCATGTTGGCATTCAACCGGATTCAAAACAGGGAAATTTGTGTAGCTGATCCGTAAAAACCAATACGCTAAATTTTGGTAACTTGCCACTAATACTCTTCTCTTATATATGACTTGTCACTGTGCAGTGTCAGTCCCAGTAACATTTAATAAACTCGTTTAGTAACGGAAACCTAGCGTGGACCAGAAACACAATTTGAACAGTAAATAAACAAAACATACTACGTACTTAAGGAACATTCGGAATTTTGAATCATGATACTACTTTAACTCACTTTAAAAAATTATATTCTATTTTAACATTTTTTAAATTCTCTACCGTTTTTCATAAGTTTTCAAGTAAATCGTTTGCTTCCTCAAATGTGAGAAGTTGTTCATTGTGGCTGTAAAAACATTCAGTGTCAAATTGCCAAACGTGCTTTCATCAGGTGTTTTGACCAAATTAATAAGTAGGGGAATATGCACCAAAGCGGCAAATTAGAAAACATTGAAAAAACTCCGTGATAACCATTCCAAGAAGGTCGTGTATTTACGATATTCCCAGCAAGAAGTTAAGTTCGGCAACAAAATTGGTAGGACCTATACTAAAACTTTCTGTATTGTGATTCCTTTTATTAATAGCGGATCAGACAGAAAAAACTCCGTTTATACTGTGCTGAATTAATAATTAGGTATTTGTTATTAATCATAACATCGTTTATAAAATTTAGCAGATAAATACGACTTTATTTCACGAAAAATCGTCAGCTGAATTGGGGTCAATAGTCCTTCCAATTACGCTTATATGTGGAGAAAAGTTAAGGCAGTCCAGGTGGTCTAATACAATTTAAAAAATGAATGGAATGGATTTTAATCACATCTTACTATTTCATCAGTATCTGCAGCAATCCAACTTCAGCAGTAAGCTAACCAGACTGAGTAAGTTTTTTTTTATCAAAACGTTACAATACAAGTATACAATGCCAGTACATCACTGGCCTTGTATTATTCTAAAAACGCTTGTAGGTGAAAAATTATAAAGCAAAAAGTTATATTTAAATACTTACTACGTAGCCGTACTTGGTTTACTAACTTAGCAGTTGAATTTACCTGAAATTAAAAAAAATTACAATCATAATTTGGTAGTTGTATTTTTATTATTATCGACCAAATAATGTAACAATTTTCAAGTTCCTTTACTTTTAGTAGAGAGAAGTATTACTATTGGTTTCATGAACATTTCAGATTTCAATATTTTGACGAAACCCGAAAATATACTCCCTCTATCTATAAACAGAGGACGATACACCATTTACGTTGCTCATGAGTGACAATAGAACATAATTCAAATTTTAATTATTAGATAATTCATTACTTAGGGAAACCCCCTCCCCCATGGTCTCTGGTGTTATTTTTAACCCCAAACAAATTTTTGCCTAAAAATTGGAAACATTACAGTGTACTTATGCGCGTAGCTACAACTAGCACAAGTAAAGTAGCGGAGCGAGCAACTTCGATAACAGGCGATATAGCTACAGCACCACTTGGTAGCGGTATTATCAAAATTATAAATTCGACTTTTCTTTCATTGTATTCGAAGAATACGTCAATCTAATTCAACCATATAATCGTACAGTAAAGTAATTCTTGGGACGTTCATACAATAATTTCCAAAAAACTGTAAGTACCAATTTCTAAAATATAGGACGGTTTAGGTGAAGTACTTTGCTCAGTTTGTAATTGAATGTAGTCCAGATATTTTGAAATCTAATGCTATAAAAACTTTAGTAAACTAAGCGCCATTTTTTGCACTTCACACGCTAACCGAGATCGTGTACGACTGTACGTATTTCCTGAGAGCGAAATATTCGCAAATGTACGTGCAAATGGACTCGCCGACGAGCAAAATGTCCTAAACTCAGGACAACTGCTTTAATTTCTGTTTAATTTAGCATTGATTTGGCATAAAAAACCATTGACTTTTAGACCAAATGTCCCTTTTGGGGACGAATAACCCAAAAAGTAAAACATACGTCTGCCTCTAAATATGCAGGGGCTTGTTTGGTGATCATATTATATGAAATATGAAATAATAGGTGTACCAAAAGTGCACTGTGAAAAATAGTTTATAACTCACGCCCCCCCCCCCCCACATATTGTAACGCACAAATTTACTTTTATGTAGAGTGATATACTTCTAAATACCGGTTACTCTGCAAACAAAGATAGTAGTACTCTTTTGAGTAATCCTATTCGCAAGCTTTTACCCCACAACGTTATCTAACTTCTTAAAAAGAAGCAGACATTTACTATCTAGATTGTTTCCATATGTTAATAATTTATGTATGCGTTTTCATTCTTTTCGTCCCATTTAGCATAACTCATATTAGAACAAATTACTGTCGCTGATTCTGACACACTCACTCAAGACCAGTTTGCAGTACAGTACAGTACAGAACATTCTGCGAAGTAATTTCTACGCATTTTGCATTTGCATTACTGGGCCAATATAAATATTTGTTTTTGGTACAAACCTGTGTGCTATCCACGTGTAATATAAAAGTTAAGTACTTATTGTTATTTGCTATAATAAATAAATCTCAGTTCGAAAATAACTAGGGTTGCTGTTCTCGCTTACGGGTCAGAAAATTGATAGTTTCGGTTTTCGTTTCGATTACAATGCACGAAACTTTATTCAGCTCTTCTGTTTTCGGTTATGTTTTGGTGCACATCCCTGTTGTAAACATGCAACTGCAACTATAGAACTTAAAATTGCTAGTTGTAAACATGCAATCGAAAGTTTAAAAGTTGCAATTGCAACTTTTCAATTTGCAATTGCATTTTTACAACTAGCAATAGTCAGTTAAATTATTAATTTTTCATGTCCCTTTAACGCTTTTGTAGAAAGCACTTAGGATTCAGCACAGAAACGCTTAGGGTAATAGTAATAACGTTTTTAATGCCACTCCTGTGCCATTTAACTTTTCCCGTCATTAACTGTAGCCGAAGGTTAAACGAGTATCTTCACGCAAATGGTCTGAATATGAAGTTCCCGACATACCTTTTACCTAAGTAATAACTTCGTTAAGTGGGCCAACACTAAAATACGAGTCCTCGACGCAGTTTAAATTCCAGGGCGCGATAACCTATCGGGAGTCGCGCGGTCCGAGCCCTTTGCCTTTAGCAGACCACACACGTGGATAGCGGCGGGACACGCGACCTCCTCACTCGGGACAATTTGTCAAATTGCTTTACGCACTTATTATGCAGCGAATGTATGTCTGTTTTAAATAATGATGATTTTATGCGCTTTTCTAATAATTAAAACTATTTACGATGCCATTTCCTTTTATGTTCCATTGTTGTAGCGGCAGAACCACTTTTTTCTTATGATTTTAAATAAAGTAATTAATTGTATTTCTAATAGAGTTACGGCACGCAGCCACGTTCCACAGATAGGTTTATCCTATTTTGAATTGTTCGCCATAAATATCCGCCTCCGCAAATAACAGTGTGCTAATTCTCATAAATAATTAACAAACTTTGTATGCAAGGAAACAAGGCAGACAGGGATATCCTAAACAATTTTCAAGTGGATGCCTATATTTAGAACTTGTACATACATCGATATGTTGATTCTTGTAACACACTTATCCTTGTGTACGCGTAGATTAAACTATGCTAATGTATTTTGAAACTACCTCTAAAGGTATCAGTGATGCTCTACATTCTATCTGTATACACTGCGGAATAATACATTCAACATTATTCTATCATACCCTTCAAATTAATTTAGAAACTAAACGTACCCTTTCCGAAGTATAGTTACAGGATATACCAATACAAGATTTACGAGCTGAAGCATTACAGAAAAGGTACTTGAAAAAAATGATATATCTAACGAATAACATTAACTGTATTGCAAAAAAACGTTTATCGTTGAAGTCTGCTTTACGCTATTACTATGCAAACAGGTTTTCGAGCATTTTTAAAGTAAAACTGCAATATTGCCAATTAGGCAATTACTATTCTCCTGGTAATTTCTTTGTAAAGACAACAATAAATCTTTATTTTTTTGTAATAACCGGTTCGTGAAATCAACGTAATTATGGCTAGAGCTAGGATAAGTTTCTTTATAAAAGAATAAAATTGAAGGCACAGCCAATTTAAAATGAGTTTTAGGGTATATAATCCAACAATTGAAAATTTATTTTTGGCGTGTATTGTGTATTTAAGCATTTCTGCTATTTTAAAAGAATTTTTGGCTTCTTTATCTTTTAGTGACCTTTGCTCTTACTTTTAGTGTTCTTTACTGCATGTACTCAATTTTTACTCTTTAAATTTAATATCTATTTCTCTATTTCTTTCTAAACCACTGCTTAAACTATTGTTGGAAATTTCAAAGCAAACAAATACAGTTTCTAAAAACAGAAATAAATTTTGGACGAGTTCACTCACTGTCGCGCACAACCAATCAGAAGGAGGCCGCTGGTGAAGTAGAGGCTACGAGCTACGACAGGTGAATTTGGCTTCACCATAGGTACGGAGTTCAATACTTGGTAACTCCATCCTAGGTGTTTTTAATTAAAGTGTTAGACGGGGATGATATGACTAAAACAGTTAAAGGCCCCCGCATATATCTGAATTAAAATTATCCCCTTAAAAACTTTCAGAAATTGGTATTTACTAAGGATCAAATTTAATGAGTACTTTATCAATAAAAATTTTCTATATTTAAAATTTCTTAGTTCCATTTCACTTGCTTGAAGTGAAGCAGAGTGAATTGTGTTAATTGTTAACTGCAAAATATATGCAGGCGATTAGTTACAGGGTGCTAGTACAGCTGTTTGTTTTACTATAGTGCAGTTCGTTTTTAGCCTATGTTGCCCCTTTTGCAGTCAATTTTGCCTTCTTTGGTGCTTTTTCTGCTACTGTTTTTGCCTACTTAATTGAGATTTTATTTTGCCTAACTATATTAGATTTAATTATGGTAAATGATAGCGCTGAGGTCTAAACTCAAGAAAATACTTAGAAAAAATGCTGTCGGGCAACCGCCACGTGAACAGCTTCCGCGCATTTACGATATTTATAAAATATTTAAATAATTTCAAAAGTTTTTAAAAATTTTATGAATATCTTTTAATGTTCTTGTTGAATTTTTGAATGTTATATTAATTATTGAACAATATATAAAATGAGCCAATACGACGGTTTTAATTTTTAAATCACACCAATCTTAACTGAACTGTAGCGAAAACCCAAAATTAATCACATTTCTTAGCAACAGTAAATGAGCCAATATTATGGCTTAATTTTTCAAATCACGTCAAACAAAACTCGAATTATAGTGAATATTCCACTCACATTATAACAACAA
Source organism: Ctenicera cuprea (assembly GCA_958336395.1). Taxonomy (NCBI): domain Eukaryota; kingdom Metazoa; phylum Arthropoda; class Insecta; order Coleoptera; family Elateridae; genus Ctenicera; species Ctenicera cuprea. The sequence continues at coordinate 29,249,098 of OY284488.1, forward strand.
ATGGTAGCCGTTTATTTTCAAGCTCTTAACCAATCAAACCACGACTGGCCGCGATAAGCTTTTTTTTTAGTAAGCTCTGGTGTTATCGCTCTTGTAAACAGAGCAATCACATAAACATTTTTTTAATTTTTGCTTTTAATAATTAAATAAGGCGTTTGTGCTTCGGTAAGCTACAAATAATTATGACCACTAAGCGTTTTAACTTATAATATTTAGTTCGTGGCATATTCTAACTAATTTTACTAGTGAATTAAAATTTTTCACTTGTGGTTGTATAACGGTAAAATGTCATCGCGTGTTCAAGCAGCAGGATGCCTTAATTTAGATAATTCTTTTGGCGTAAACGTCAACGAAAAGTTTCTTATTTCATACAGTAAAATTAGGAATAATACATGTTTTGGGAGTTTCTTCATTCAAACAATAAATGAAAGTATTGTAAAAAGTACGCTAAAGTATGTTGTCTTACTATATATTGTTAAATAATCCTTCCAAATAACCCTCGCGATCAAAAGTTTTTAAGAGAATGTTTTGTGATTACCTGCAAATTATTGCAAATTTTGCTTACCAAAAACACTCAAATGCCACTCGACCTTCGGTTTCGTGGAATTTTAAACGTGTTTTTGTTGCGAGAAGTTTTGACGCAATAATTTGGGAGAAAACAATACATTCTCAAAAATTTTTTGCATCTTGTGGTATTGCAAATTTTAAAAATTTATAACAATTTTTTTCTCAATTTTTGGACCTTTTGACAACATTTTATCATTTTGAAAATTTTTGAAATTTTCAAATGAAATTGTTTGCTTAAAGATTTTCGTGACGAAGATTCGTACATACAAACAGAAAATATCATACAACCAACCAGGCGACTGTTTCCAAAAACAGGGAATGGAAGTGCTCTACTTCAATATCGACATAGACATGCTAGAAAAACAAATTTAGATACGTATTCTACACATGTCAAATAGGCAATCTGCGAAGCGTGAAATTCCTACCGCCCCTCAGTGGCCCCCCATATTTCCATATTTCAAAAACGTTCGAGATTTGGCTTCAAAATCGGTATGAACATGTTAAATAACAATAGCATCAACCTTTCTTTGAGAAAACATCTCTGGAAGGTTTCCTTGGGGTTGTTTACCACTTTATGTAATTCAAATAATAATTTTAAAAACATTCAAAATATTCAGATATTTTAAAAAATTTCAAAAATTTACAAAATTTTCAAAAATATGAATTTTTCATATTTTCTACAGTTTTATAATATTCAGTATTTTGAAAACAGTAAAAAAAATCAAATATTTCAAAATTACCAAAAATTTTACAAAATATCCCATTTTTAAAATTTTCAAAAGTTTCATATTTTTAATATCTATTTTTAAAATACTGAAAATTTTTTAAATTTCCAAAATTGTTCAAAACGTTTCATTTTTCCTTTGTATGATAGTCGTTTATTTTCGAGATTATCCAAAAAACAGTGTAGGTAAACGACCAAAAACAATTTTCCTAAAGGTGTTTTCTTTTCTAAATGAAAAGTTGTTCCTATTGTAATTTAACATGTTCGTTCCCATTAGGGAGTCAAAATTCCTTATTTAAAAAAAAATCGATGGGATGGCCGGGCCGTAGTAAGAAGATCGCGCTTGTGTTGATCGGCTATTCGATATGCGTAGAATATGAGTCATAGTTTCTTTGTCGAACGCACTTATAATAAAGTATAACACCACTCCCCACCAACCCCCTTTTTGAGAGGATCAATAACGCTACTTTGCGGTTTCATCCCAGTGTAGTTACTAATCTTTAAAACCTAATTTGGGTTTTCTGGGTTGCGGAGTCTGACTGTATACAGACTGTCTACAGACAGATAGCCAGAAAAACAGACAGACCGACAGAAACACAAACGCACGCACGCACGCAGACACACATGGCGAAACTTCGTTTTTCGGTATTCTCGAACCGTAAAACATACAGGAAGCGAGGAAGATAAAAAAGTGAAAAGAAAAATAGTACCGTAAAACCTAAAATCAAAATATTCTGAAAAGTTCCAAAACCAATTTCAAAAAGGTTTCAAAAAAGTACTTTGAGCAAAAGATTCCAAAACATCTAAAGATTTAAAAACATTTGAATTTTCTTATTACTTCTTATTGTGTAAACACTACTTGCACCCAAAGTTAAAGCAAAGTTGCCACGACATTCCAAATCGAAGGCAATAATATTTAGGTTTCTAAAAGATCACAATCGAAATGTACGGTTCTTTGTCACGGAAATCTTTAAACAAAACATTTTTAGGTACAATTTATATATTTTTGCTAAGCTTAAACGCGCCTTCAAATGTATAACCGACAATCTTTCCCGGAAGCTTTTTAATTGATGTATGATGAAAGTATTCACGAAACAAATTCAGGTTTTTTTCCGGCAGCTTTGTGATAGAAATACAGACATATAGTTACCGTTACATATTGCAGATATTCGGATTGTTCCAGTCAATTTACTATTTTTAATTTTTAAGTTTGACAAAAACAGTTTGATACAACATAGGCAACAAAATTCACTTGCTAAATCAAACGGAACTGCATATTTATCTAAATTCTTAAGAAAATTCAAAGAATTCCAGTCAGCAGACAGAAATACTGGTTAATGAACTATAATATCAACAAAATCTATAAAACCGGTTGTAGAACGGAAACAGTGCCAAATATATTTCTCGTGAGAAAATTTACAAAAAAATAAGCTTTGCGGTAGAATATAAAGCCGCTATTTCTTTTATGACGGTAGGTTAGGTCGATGCATAACGGTGTATGGAATACATAAATTTTGGTAAATGCTTTACAGAAGGGGTTGCTTGTCAAATGAAATGACGGCTTCCTAAAAGCGCTTCCCCTTTACTAAATCAGATCTACATGTTTTCAACATATTTTTCACTTCTAAGGCTCGGGAGCTAAATATGTCGGTAAATAGCACATAAAATATTGTAGCAGATTATTTTACAGGTTTACTGCACAAAGTTACAGTTTAAAAATAGAAAGTGCAGTTGGTGCTACTTGTATGACGTATGGCACCACTGCGACTAATAGCGAGCGTAAAATACAATGTTTGTAAACTCATTTTTTAAAGTCGTCTCCCTTCGGCACCCCATGTGTCAAACTCGCCTCTAATAAGTCAAGTTTGCAGTCAATATAACTTGTACACCAGTGTACCCTGCGCCCCAATACTAATATTTGAAATTGAAGTACAACACAAGCGAAACAAGTTTTTTCAAGTCCATTATCTTGCACCATATTTAGTTTTTTCAATGAATTTATAAGGCACATTCGTCAGAAAAATTGCAAACCCACGCAATAATTATATATATATTCCAAATGTAAAAGTAAAATACATGAAGGCAAAATTCATATTTTTTTACTTTTTCACATTTTCTACAACGAATTAGGTTGTTTGTCTGTTGAGTAAAATTAAGTATTTCTGATTTTTAGCAATCCTAAATGTCAGTAAGAAAATTTGTACTTACAAAAATTACGAATTTATTTGAATAATAAATTTGCAAAGTTACCTTATTATTAAACAAAGTTTCTTTTAAGGTTTGCTTTCTAAATTTGGTATACTTAGTACACCATACGCCAGCCACAAATTTACAGTAGAAATTCGGTTGAGGTAAAGCAAATCGAGGAATGCCAATATTTGAAGTCGCCATTCTAGCTAGAGGAAGGTATTTTCGTCGCAAAAATGTCAAACCTTGAGATTTTGACGGATATGCATGTTTTAGGGTCCGAGATTACCAAAAAAACAGATTTCGCCATGGTGTATGCATACATTTTACAGCTCACACGCTTTAACCCAGCAAACCCAATTTATGTTTAAAAGATTATCAACACACTGGGATGAAGCCGCAAACTAGCGAGAATGGTCCTCTCAAAACAAGGGGGTGGGAAAGGGTGTTCTACTATAATATAGAAGCGCTCTGAAAAGAAGCTCAGATTTGAATACTACGCATGTCGAACAGCCAATCTGTCCAAGGGCGATTTTTCTACCACCCCCCGGTCACCGCAACTTCATTTTTTTAATCAAAAAATTACTCATTTTGACTTCGAACGCAGTATGGAAATGTTTAATGACCATAGAAATAACCTACCGTTGAGAAAAGTCTGATGGTGTTTCCTTTTGGTCGTTTACCTGAACATTCAAAGGTGTATAAGAACTTGAAAATCGATTTTCGGCTTTCAGTGGAAAAACATTGTTTGCAATTACAAAATACCAGATAACTCTTGGAAAAATAGGGTTGTGGGGAGCGATGCTCTACTACAGTATAGACGTGCTCGGAAAAGAAGCAGAGATTTATATTCTACGCATGTCGAATAGCCAATCTGCGCAAGCGCGACCTGCTTACCATCCACCGGTCACCTCCACCATCGATTTTTGTTTTTTCCAAAACTTACTTAATTCGACTTTCCTAATTGGTATGGACACTTTAAATGATCATAGAAAAAAACCTCCCATTAAGAAAAAAACAATTTCCTTTTGGTCGTTTGCTTGAACAGTTTAATTGAATAATTACCAAAAAACGACTGTCATCCAAATGGTAAACATTGTTTGCAATTACTAAACACCAAATATCATAAAAACAGATATCCTGCAAAAATAAAGGCGGTAGGAAGATGTGCTATAGTTCAGTATAGATGCGTCAGAAAAGAAGTTTAAATTTGTATTCTATGCATAACCGTTTTGTTCAGTGCTCCCACAAGGATTTTTCGATATTTCAGAAATGTTAAATGACAATATAGGAACAACTTTCCATTGAGAAAGCACCTCTGGGAGGTTCCCGTTTGGTCGTTTACCTGAACAGTTTAATTGGATAATAGCCAAAAAAGCATCGCCAAATTAAGAAATCGATTTTAGATTTAGATAGTCCTTGAAAATTACCGGTTTTCAAAAATTTTCAAAATTTCAAGATTTTATTAATTTTTTTAAAAATTTTCAGGATTCGCGAATTTTCTAAATTTAGAAACATTTAAGACTTTTGTTTAATCATTTCAAAATTTTCAAACATTTAAAATATTTTTGTTATATATTTATCAAACAATTTTACATTTTTTAAATTGTTAAAGTATTTAATAATTTTGTTTTTAATTTTCAAAAATATCTGAAACAGTTTTATATATTTTCAAAATTTTTCATAAATTCTAAGCAGTTTCAAACTTTTTGTTATTTCGGAAATAAAAAACTATAACAAGTTTGTTAAACATGGTACAAAATATATTTGAAATATTTCGAGAATTTAAGAAGTTTTCTTAATTCCAATAAAATTGTCAAAAGTTATAAAATAAATAAAAAATTTCAATATATGCGAAGAAGGTGCCGTGGCGGTTGCCCGAGAGATGTTTTAACATTATAACATTTGAAAGACATGTAGTTACAGTTATCACTTATCAGTGTAACATTATTGATGATCTAATTTTTACTTTTCTATAATTCCAGTATGAGATTGTGAAAAAAATTGATTATGAGATTTTAATGGAAATACATGTTTTACAACAAAACCAGGAACCCAAACAATTAATTAAAAATAACACGAAACTTACATAAATTGTTTTATAGCGCTTTTTTAAAATATAGAAATTTAAAAAATCTGAAACCTGAATATTAGATAGAAGCTTCAAAATGGCGTCTACTGCGATTTCATGAAAAGTTTAATATAACTTTAACGTCATCCATACATATATAAAAGCTCAAAGGGTATTTTTCTCCGATTCCTCAGGCGGCTACCGCTTCACCAATTTGGACCATTTTTTTTTAAATGAAAGGTCTCTATCCTCAGATGGAACATGAAACATTTTTATATTTTCATTCTACCTCGATTTTTCAATAATAATTATTTTAATTTATATATGAATGACAGAAGACGCCATTGACACCATTAGCGCCACCCCGAGGTAAGATGCAAGAACACGTTCGTTACTGACCCGTCGGTAAATGTTCGTTACAGAAACATAAGGTTGTAAGCTACTGCAAATTATTTTGCAGGGGAACCCACTAGTTTTACATAAACATGAGTTGGCACATCGCCTGGAAATTTGGTATATGTAAACATAGAATTTGGAATTTTTAAAACTAGAAGAACTCTGAAACGTAATATTTTTTAGAAAAACATTGCTCAAAAACTGGCCACAAGATTTTTACCTCAACATAATCTTGCGTACGTACCTAGTCAAGTGGGGTGCAATGGCACTCCGGCTATAAACCTTGATAATAGTGTTGTTAATTATACAGCGAGAGTGTAAAGTCTAGAACTAATGCGATAATATTGAAATTGTCGAATTTTTTAAATAATGCTCGTACACGTCAATCTTATTTTTCAACAGTGCATATTTTCTCATAATATTCATTTTTCGACCGTCCTTTGTTTTCAAACTATGACGTCATCAATATTTTTTTTAAATGACATCTTATATTTTTGCCGTCATGTTTGGATAGAGGTTAAAATTCCGAATTTCCTATTGTGTAAATAGTCCCAGCTTACAGTATGAACCCTTCTTATTGCCGTTAACATTATCTGTTCCACCTATTTACTGTTTTGGCTAATTTGGTGATGTGTTTGATCACATAATTCAATTTTGATGATCACTGGTAGAGGGACTGGCCGATAATTTAATTTGCCAAACAATGTAATGCTAGGATGTAGTGCAGTCTACGTATACTGACCACCAAAATAATACACTATTCTAGAGCTTCTTGCACTCTTTAATAAAAAAACTGTATATTACCAGAGTGCGTTGCAAGAATTATTGAAATTGTTATTTACGAGTGCGGAGTGAGAAGTCGGGTAAAAATGAAACAAGGAATGGTTTTTTCGGTCAAAAAACAATTTATTTTTCAACGTATTCGCCTTTTATGTCGATACACTTAGTCCAACGTTTTTTCAATTTTTCGATCCCTTCCGAATAATACGATTTCTCCAACACTTCAAAATAGACGTTTGTTGCAACGATGATCTCCTCATTAGAGCCGAATCTCTCTCTTTCCGCCGAGCCATTTCTTCAAGTTCGGAAACAGGAAATAGTCGCAGGGGGCTTGGTCTGGAGAATATGGTGGATTTGGATGCAATTCATGGATTTTTGCCATGGCAACTACACACGTGTGCACCCCTGCACTGTCTTGATGGAAGAAAACCTTTTGCTTCGCCAAACGCGGTCGTTTTTTTTAAACGTCGTTGAAACGGTCCAATAAGTTGCAATAATATTCGCGCCGTTGATTGCTTTTCCCTTTTCAAGGTAATCAATGAAGATTGTGCCGCATGCATCCCAAAAAACTGTGGCCATGACCTTGTTGGCCGATAAAACCGCCTTAGCCTTCTTCGGCGCAGGTTCGCCAGTAGAAATCCACTGTTTAGACTGTTCCTTGGTCTCCGATGTATACATGTTTCGTCCACAGTTAGGAAACAGCGCAAAAATTCCTTTTTATTACGCTTGAACATCGCGAAACCTGCATCTGAAGCTGTCACACGTGAGCGTTTTTGGTGCATTGTGAGCAAACGTGGCACCCATCACGCAGATAGCTTTTTCGTATCCAAATGTTCGTGTTATATATTGCGCACATGTTCATCTGAGATGCGTACTACCTCACCTATCTCGCGCACTTTCACTCTGCGGTCTTGCGGTACAACATCATGGATTTTGTCAATCATTTCTGGTGTGGTGACGTCATTTGGGCATCCTGAACGTTCGGGATCAGTTTTGCTTGTACGATCACAACATAATCAGTAAACCACTTGTGAATCATTTTAATCGATAATGAAGAGTCCCCATAATATTTATTAAGCTTTTGGTTTGCGTAATGGTTTTTCCACACTAAAAATAATGTTTAATTAACATAACATAACACGAACTCACTTTTTTCCATGTTTGCAAAAATACGAGAGGTTGTCTGTTTTCAATGGCTGTCAAAACTGAACTAAATCACAGATCTGTCTGAAAATTTTAATATGGCCTAGTGACAGATGGTATTGATAAATGTTATCTGGGATTTGCGATTGCGACGCCCTCTGTTGCAATTTTACCAAACTCCTCACTCCGCCCTCGTAGCTGTCTGTAACGAATTTTCCATAAACATTTCTAGGAATGATTTAGCTGTTATAATACACATTTTCTCATCAGAGCTAAAGAAGTTATTAAATGCAGTACTTAATAAATGCAAGTATAGCAAGTAAGTATATCTTGAGTATTCATTTTATATGTTGGGACTAAAAAAAGTTTTTATCTAAACGTAGTTTGTAACTACATTTCGTAAAAAAATATAAGTTTATTCAAGTATCTTTAACATATATTTTGAGGTGCATGTGAAAGCATTTACAATACTTTTGAAAATAAACAATAAAAAAGCTGAAAAGTAATTGCGCTACTCAAAATATAAAATGTTTTGTCTACCTTTGAATTTTTTAAGGGCAGGTGTAGGTAAGTTTGAAGATATTGGTTTGCAGAAAACCGTTTCAGACTAAACAATATGCTCTGGTTCAAACATTTGTTACTTCGTTTGTTTCGCCATGTCTTCCGAACGGGAGACCAATTCAGATAAAACTTAAAATGCGGCAGCAGCTAAAATGTTTTCAAAATTTTATTCAAACGCACATGCTACATATGTGCTTAAAAACGACTTGAAAGATCGGCAAAAAATATCTTTTCATAGTACAATAACAAGGGTAAAATTGTATGATGTGCGCAAAAGCATTCGAACCCTTAAACATTATGAAAATTAAAGTTTTGAAAGTGGTGAAAAAAAACATTTTTCTATGTTGTATTGGTTACACGATTAGATGTTATCATCAAGTTTCTAGATAAGAAGAGTCGATAAAAATTTGTGTTTAGCAAAACTCCTACTAACAGTGCAATACTATTCTATAGATTTTTTGGATACACTATTATTTAGGAAAATACTCCTCTCGTCCTCTACGTGATTTTGTGGCTAAAGAATTATTTTGTAGTCTTTTGTGTGAAAATTGAAAATTCATTTTCTTACGTTTATTTCGTTTGTAGAGAACTGAAACTGAGCGCAGCCGATGAGTCACCACCACGATAAGACGTTAGGATATAAGGCATTATTGAAAAAAAAGGTAATATTTTTTCAACAATAGAAACAAATTGCACCCACATATCTCAACGTGTTCGAGCTGCGTATTTAATGCCAAAAATGAAACAACCTCGTCTGGACTTTCCTATAATTTAGATATTGATACTTATTATATATTCAAAGTTCTTTATTATAAATGTGTTACGCCACAACATTGACTACAATAACATTCCGCCACTCTTACTACTGTACCAGAGCATCGCTGCATAATAGTAAAATAATTCATATAAAAATAATAGTATAAACTTTGTGAGAATCTTTTCATTTATTTAACTACAAACTACAAAGAAGAAAATAGTAAGAAAAGGTTGGCTCGTTTAACATGTAGCTGTGTACTTAGGCCAAGGCATAGGAGGGTAACCGATCTAAACTGAAAGTACACTGAAATTTGCTAGAGGAAAAAATTTTTAAATTTTTGCTAAAATATTCCTTGGAATTAAAAGAACTAAAAAAGGGAGCAAAAATTCTTCCATCAAAAATTAGGTGGCAGGGAGAAAATTACCCCCCCCCCCCCCCCCCCCAAATATTACTATACCTACAAATTAAGTCGAAAACTTTATTCCACTATCACTCATAAGTAATTAAGCTTAAACAGGATTCTTTAATGGACCCCATTTTATTAAATAAAGGGATAGCAATTTTTGTATAACAAAAATTCATACATGGTGTTATAGAAAAATTAGCGGACTGAGACACGAACCAAATTGTAGCTGATCCATAGCTCTATAAGTCTATAAAATTTAAAAAAAAAACGTGTGGTCAGCTTTCAAGCTATATTGTTTCGAAAATTTGGATAATATTTTTCTTTCTATACGATTCCGTGTTTAGATTTAGAAAATACTGCTGCGGAAAAAACACTGCCAAAAAAATGTCATCTTCCATTTTCGGTTTCCGCTTTTTACTTTCCTATACGTTCAGTATAGGGAAGTATTGATTTCATGCAAAATTTCAAAGTTGAGATTTTAACGGAAATAGTCGGGGGGTATAAAAAATGTCTGTCTGTCTGTGGGTGGGTGGGTGGGTGGGTCCGTTACGCTCCATATCTCCGGAACGGCTGGACCGATTTTGATGTGGTTTGGAATGAGGGGGTATATCAAAAATTCACCGACAAAATAAGCTTTTAAAAAAACCGAAATCGGAAGCGGACGTTACATGTTTTTTGGTAGCATTTTTTTCAGAAACTGAATTTTGGAAATTTTAATAGTGGAGATTAAAGAAGGCCTTAGGACAAATCAAACGATTTTTTTATAGAACTCTCTAGCTTTAAAATGGCGGCCTCTACGAATTTTTGAACATTTCGACTTTAACGCCCATTTACTCAAAAACCAGTTATCTGATTGGAATCAACTACATCTTGTTTGGTAGCCCTTCAAGGGTACTATACCATGAAATATAATTAATTTTGAAAATATAAAAACGATCGCAATGACACCACTCCAAAATTTTCGAATTTTTCAAAAAAATATTTATCAAAAACTGCCCACACGTTTTTGTTGAAACTTTTTAAGCATTACAGAAGGCCTTAGGACAAATCAAACGATTTTTTACCGAACTCTCTAGCTTTAAAATGGCGGCCGCTACGAACTTTTGAACATTTCGACTTTAACGCCCATTTACTCAAAAACCAGTTATCTGATTCGAATCAACTACATCTTGTTTGGTAGCCCTTCAAGGGTACTATACCATGAAATATAATTAATTTTGAAAATATAAAAACGATTGCAATGACACCACTCCAAAATTTTCGAATTTTTCAAAAAATTATATAATATTTCTCAAAAACTGCCCACACGTTTTTTTTTAACTTTTTAAGCTGATAGAGCTGGGAATCTTCTACAATTTGTTTTTTTGCGCATTGCTATAATTTCACTGTGACGCCCTCTATGAATTTTTGAAAATTGAAAATTGGTACCCTTTTAATTATTTAACGGGAGGCAATAAAATATTTCTGTTAATGTGCAATAGCTCACCATTGATAGCAAAATCCGAATATAATAATATTTTTTCGATAATTTCATATTTAGGGGGGCTACTGTTCCCCCTCCCCCCAAATTTCTTCGATAAAAAATTAAAAATTTGGTTTTTTGGTTTGTTTGCTCTAGGAGAATATTTTTACAAAACATCAAAAAATCGAATTTTTTGACCCTTAATAATCTTTTTGTCCTTAGAAGAATTTCACATACTTTCTACAGCAGTTGTATTCTTGTACTAGTCGTTTAATGTTCAGTGTACGCTAACTTTTTTATTTTAATAGATTGACTCGCAAACCCAAGAGCAAAGTTGTAAATTCTTCTCGATTGTATTTAAGAAAAAAACTTGAGTTTCCAATTTTAATATAGCGGCCACGGTAAAAAATAACTTTTTTTTAAATGGAAACGTGGCATTTTGGCTTTAAAATCAGAAAAGTTTTGAAATTCTAAATACAAATTAATAAGAGTAATTTCTTGCTAAAAATAATACTTTTCGAGTTATTAATATATTTTCAAATATCAATTTCCGCGCATCCGTTGATCAGTGCGAATATTTTACCCAACCTTATGCTTGCAGCGCAGCGGTCGGTCTTTCTTCAACCGCTTCAAGATGTTACAACTTATAAGAACTATTTACTTTAACTAGTCGTGTCTAGACAGGTGTATATCGAAAGTGTTGGAAAATATAAAACAATGTTAATTTATAAGTATAGGAAAGTCCAGGCGAAGTGTTTCGCTCATTTTTAAAGCTTATTTCTCCGATAAATTTTAACACATTCCAAAGCTTATTGAAATTTAACCATTTATCTGCGAGTTACGGAGACCACACCCACAGACGGTAATTTTCATAAACCTTTTTTTGATCCTGGGGGTCCAAAACGTGTGTTTCTATCAAAATCTCGAATTCGAAAATTTGCATGAAACCAATACTTCCCTATACCACAGATAAGGTTAACACTACAAATATACGGTAAATATGTGAGCTATCGGCAGCTAGTTTTATATGATTAATAATCTGCAAAAAGATGGCGCGACAATGACAATTTGTACTCTCACAAATAATTAAGTCGCAGATGACTGTAATTGAGCAGATTACTTAGCACATATTCAAACCAAAAGTTAGACAGCCATCTGCCATGTTTAACGATTTCATCTGAGATGTTTAATTGTCAAATCGCAATTTTTCGTAAATAATTAGTATTGAAGCCAATTCTACTTAAATTATATTCATGATGTGACAGACTCCAAGTAAATAAGACTACAAAGACGTATGATACAGTTCTGGAATCTAGTGTATTAATAATAAAATCAGTAGAATTGTAACCTCAAAATATATTTAAATTACAATTTATTTTATGTTATACCTCTGGAACCATTACATATTACAGTTTTAAAATATAATCAATATAATTTATAAGGTAAATATCTAAGTATAGCATCACTTTGAAGTCACCCTTGGCCTTATGTCACGAAGCTTTAAAAACCTTTACCTATGGTCTTCAGCTCTGGCACTTAAACTGCAGTCTGTAATAACTAATAAAGTAACCCTAACCGTGCAGAATGCAGTGTTAAAGTTAAAAACATTAGAATGAGCTAGCTTTTGGTGAAATGTGAATGTAGGTGTACACATTACGTCTGCGAGAACTTTAGAAGAAACAAACAAAAGTTCAACAATAATTTACTTTTTCTGAAATATCAAATTTCAGTAAACAGTACAAGGAAAATATAAAATACACGTTTTAACCAGATCCCAAATAAGGTTTGGTTTTTAACGTTATCTGTGACAGATGCACTCAAATCCCCGATAAAACAGTTTCCAACACATTTCAACAGTAATAAACAAATTGCGATAGCAGCGCCCTAAAATTGGTCTGGTGCGTTGCAGCCAAACTAACGCTAATTTCGTCTCCAAATATGAGCGGACAAATTGTATAAGGAGTCGTATATCTGTAGTGTTAACCTTATCTGTGCCTATACTGAAAATATAGGAAAACACAAATCTTGTCTCGGAAACTTTTCAATTCCTTTCGATAACTGCAGCAAATTTTTAATTTAATATGTTTATTGTAAAAATAAACCTTACAAGCATTAAACTTAAACGTTCACAAGTGAACATTAAAATCTAATCGAGACACAATCTCCCGAAGTAACGTTCCGAGCAACACATCATTTATTTTGCTTGTTACAAGGGTGTAGTGGAAGAAATTACGGTTCGACGTTCCTGTAAAAGTTTTAAACGGTGGGTCTCGCTCTCTAATCCACATAATAGAGATTTGTCAGTGACGAAATAAGCTTAATCTATCGTAAGACATAAAACAGAATTAGAGATAAGGTTCTTAAAATGTGACGAACTTTCATCAGAAGTTAAAGCTATTAGAGCTATTAGTTTTAAAACGGTTTTCCTTAAAACGTAAAGTACATTTAAGTCTATTTAATTAAAGTGTTTTTAAAGGTCAAAATGGAATGCGATTGTATCACCAACATATACTTTAGGAATATTGTGCAACTGCTTACATTAACTTAATGATACTTTTGCCCGGTTTATTTGAAAACTGGGCTTCACCTTAAATAAAACACTTTCCCGGCGAAAATGAAATATAGAAAACCAGCTTTATACGGCGCCATTTAGAGGAATTAAAAATTTTAATTCATTCACAAGTTGGCATTGTAAAATATAGTAATAGAATATTTTTACACTCGGTCAAGTTCAAGAATGTCACATGAAAACCACTTCAAATTCTTATATATTTGCATTAGACATGCAACCAACATTAACTTTTTAAAGTGGTGATTTAGGCCACAAGTTTAGATAATCTCATTTCACTACATTGTTGTACGTAGTACCTATCAGTGAAATCTAATTGGGGTAAACAATTATTTCACCGTTACTAGTTTCACCGTGACAAAATTTATTTTGCATGTTATAGCCCCGAAGCCTAATTTTAAAACAGGAGTAAATAAGTGGAAGGGTAACTGTGATAATAATGTTATGCATAATTGAAGGTTTTGTTTTTCCGCTTTAAATTGTATGGTATAGAAGCAAAGTGTTTGAAACTTCATGAAGAATAATGATTAAATTTAAATTTTACAAAAACATGCGAAAATTTCCAGTTCAGTTTTTGCTATACGTTACTAATACACTAATAAAAGAATAATTATCTACCAAGAAAGAGTTATAAGAGATAAGTTGATAAAAAGGGAGAAAATCACCAGAATTTTGTTGTCTAACAATTTACCTTACAGAATTCACAATAAATACCTTCAAGGCAGCTAGCCGGTAACAAAAACCATTAAAAAATTCAGATAAACATGAGTAAATTTGATTCTAATTTCGTATGAATATTTAGCATTTGATTGTTTACATTTTCACTTGTTTCTGTTTCAGTCTATAAACTATAGGAGCATGGACATTTAAGAATTTCTAACTTTTGACTTATATTCATACAGAACCATACAAAAAAAGTACCACTGTTAAAATCAAATCAATTTTTTTCAAAGCTCAAGTTGCTATGAAGGTCTAATTGTCATTAAAATGCAAAAAACATAACCTTGGAAGGTGCGTTCCACATATCACATCAATAAAAAAACTTAAAAAAACTTTTGTAACAGCATAACTCTGAATCGCCTTTTGTACATACTTACAGTCTCTCGAAGAGGGAACAGTCCCAGCAGAAGCTGTACTTGCCCAAGGAAAAATTCCAGGATTATCACAACTACTTTTATTGTTTTAATATTTAGAACTTATCCTCCCAAGACGTACGTACTAAAAACTGTTTGCACATCTTAAGAAAACAATGAAAACTTCACAGCTACTCATTTAATGAAAAGCTGTCAGGCAATCGAACCGCTAGGAAATCTTCCTCGCATTTATTGAAGTTTTAAAATTTCAAACATTTTCAAAATATGTTGAAATCTTTAAAATTTTTAAGTACCTATTTGACAACTTTACGAAATTTTTGAAAATTTTTGAAAAACTTGAAGAAATAAGCTTCTAAAAACTTTTGAAATTTTAAAATTTTTGAAAATTGTTAAAAAATAAAATAATTTTAAATATAAAAATTATCATTTTTCTAGTATGAAATCTTTTACAAATTTCATTCTTTGTTGATTTTAAAAACTGTTCAACAACTAAAATTTGAAAATTTTATATAATTTTGAAATTTAAAAATTTTTGCAAATTTAAAAAATGTTGAAAATGTTTCAAAAATTAGAGAATATTTGATACTTAGTTTATTAATTTTGAAACTTTCCTATATTTGAAAAATCTTAGATAATTATATGAAATAAATAAATATATAAATATGAAAACCTCCTCGAGTCCGAGTGATCTAGTGGTAAGAAGACCAGACTCAGTACATGGTTCGAATCCCGGAAGAAGCAGAAAATTTTTTTATATTTCTTTGGATCGGTAACAATTTGACGCTGCTTGCCTTGATTATTGGCTGAAGAAGACAAGTAACAAAGCTCTGCGCAACATAACCACATACAAATAAACACATGTGTGAATGGCATTGATTGAATGTGCATGGAGGGTGGCATAACCTTCAGGAGCGTAGTGGTTTAAAGACCATAAAGCCTCATTACAAGCGAAGAGCCTACCCGGAGTGAAAGACATCGACAGCCAACGCCCTACGGGCAAAGGGATGGCTAAAGAAACAGAAAACCACAAAAAAATATTAAATTTTTAAAATATCGTAATTATTAAAAATTTCTGATAAAACTATAACATTTTTTTAAATTTTGAATACATTTTTGAAAAACCCGAAATTTTTCAAAATTTTGTTTTTTAGACATTTCTTACTTTGAAAATTTTTAACAAATTTTAAAAATCGTGCATAATTTAAACAATTACGAAAGTTCACAGAATTTTAAATATTTTGAAAATTTTTGAAAATTTTTAGAAATTTGGAAATTTTTAGATTTTGAAATGTTTTATAATTTGTAAAATATTTCGAAATTTGTAAAGGTTTTAAAAATTAAAGAATTTACTAAAATTTAAAAAAAAATGAAAATGATTCTAAAAAGGTTAAATTTTTTTTATATTTAGTATTTTCTAACTGCAAACAATGTATTCTTTGAAATCTAAAACTGATTTTATAATTTGGTGATAGTCGTGTTTTGGACATTTCCAATTAAACTGTTCAGTTAAACGACCAATACAGCGACCTGCCAGAGATGTTTTCTCAATGGAAAGTTTAACATGGACACGCCGAAGTTCGTACAATTAAGAAAGAACAAAACATTTAAGTAATCTATTGACAAAACTTCTAGAATTAAATCCCCAAGAATATAATCAAGACGACTAGGGGTGATAGAACGATGGAGCTTGCGCAGATCTGCTATTTGCGTAGAATACAAAGATAAACTTCTTTTTTGAGGCGCGTCTATATTAAAGTAAAAAACCCTTCCCCACCTCTTATTTTTTAGGCAGACTAATCTCGCTGGTTTACGGTTCCATCCCGATATACAGACACACACACGTCTGCGAAACCTGGTTTATCGGTATTCATGACCCTAAAACGTACATATCTGTCTAAATTTCTCATCCAAAACTTTGAGAAGAACAATACTTTCTTCTAGGTATACTCCGCATAGCGAGGAAGGTAACAAAAATTGAATTATCTCGAAAAGCAATGGATTTAGCGACTTGAAACGCTGCGCTGTGCCTTTTTTGTGTATTTTTGTACATGCAGATTTACAATTAAAAATTACAAAATCTAAGCGTATAAAAAATAAAGAAATAAATCATCGATAGTAAAATATGTTTACAAAATTTAAATGAATGATCTCAATTTCTGGCGGGGATAATAATTATAGCGTGATTAAACTTTTTAATCTTCGGAACGCAATAACGCCTTAAACTCATGTTTATAATATGTACTTTTCCTAATGTTATCAGATTTACTACCTGCCTTCAAATTATTTACAATCTTTTTTTAAAATCTAAACACCCTGTATAAACTGTATAAAAATCAATTTATGAATGTCAATTTACCCAATTTGTGACAAAAAAACTTCTAGCTTCTCCGTAATCTAAAAAATCACTCTTCCAATTTTCACAATATTGCTGCTGGTTCAGAATAGCGTCATTTCCGTTTTATACATTAATAACATTGCCAGCACAGGGACAAAAAATATATAAGAAGGCGTCAGTTTGCAAAAAGAATCGTACGAGCTTCAACTACTTTTAATAGATTGCAAATGAGTTTCAGAAATTTCATGCTGGTTTTGGGCAATTTCAGTCGATTTTAGATGGTATAGGATGATTTTAGGCGAGCGCTAGAAATGTTTTGGAATAATTTCAATGGTGTTACAAATAAGCGTAACTAATTACAGATGATTTATACAAAATCTCTTAAATTAGCATAATTTTAAACATTTCATATAATTTTAACTTACTTCAAAGAGTAAACGCAATTTAGCTGAATTTCAGAGCTATTTCAAACGCTTCAGTTGATTGTGCTTGTTTGAAATTGTATAACACTGTTTTAGGTTAAGAATTTTGTGTGCGCTCCAAAATTATTTTTAATTAGGTATGTATTTAAAATAAAATAGTGCTTTAGATGTTCTATCTATTTAAGAACATGTATAAATACCAAATTTAATGAGTTTAAGTTGACTTCCAAAGATTTTAACTGTTTTCTGGTAAGTTAACATGATTTTAACATATTTAAATATTTAGAACTAATTTTGAATATATTCAAAGTTACTTGGAATTATTTCATTCGTTTGACTTGTTTGAACTTACGTACTTTAAATTGACTTTCGAAAAAAAAATTACATCTTTGTATTGATTCCATAATTGCAGATGTAATTTAACCTAAATGAGGACCCGATGAGTAGAGTTGGGCAAATGCATATTTGCATATGTTTTCATATTGAGTATACGATGCTAATACTTCGTACATATACGTTCCGTAATGTTTAGACTAATAAAATGTAAATTTTATTTTGCAGATATGAAAATGTTGCGACATATTGTTGATGTTAATGCATATTGTGGATTATAGGTAAAATGCACGGTTTAGCAAAAACAAAGATAAAAATAAAATTTTCTTAGAAGATTGTTAAATTTTAGTTAATTTTTTATAGTGGAATTTGTTAACCCTTAATTTGCAAGCAAAACTAAAATTACTTTTAAATATTGAAACTTTTCGATTGCAGAGGATTATTTGAGTTTTCATGTACACTGTTCAAACAAAAGAGAAATGAAAAATAAAAACTCAAAAAACTCAGAAGAAATCAGAAAAATCAATAAAGAAATATCAAAAGAGGTTAGGAAAGATATTCGAAAGTATAACACCACTAAAATCACCGAACCAATCGAACAAAATAAAAAACTGAAAGTTCTGAAACGTCAAATAAATATGGGAAAAAAAAGTATAATAAAACTAATAGACGAAAATGGAAAAATGATTACAAATAAATCTGAGATTGTGAAAACCACAGAAAACTTCTATCGCAAACTATACAAAAACGAAAACCCTGTAGAAGTAGAAGACATACAATATATCAGAAACCAGGATATCAGAAGACATACCCGAAATTAGTCTGGAAGTAATAAAAGCAGCAATGGGAGAGATGAAGAACAGTAGATCACCAGGAGACGATGGAGTAGCTATAGAGGCGATCAAAGAAGGCGGACTAGCTGTCTTAAAAACCTTGAAATCTTTATTTAATAAATGCCTCATAGAGCAAAGAACACCTACTCGATGGGACAATGCCATCATTACCCTGATACATAAAAAAGGAGACGCTACTAATCTATAGAACTACAGGCCCATTAGCCTGCTCCAGCACATATATAAACTCTTTACGAGAATACTATCAAAACGTATGAGTGCAAAACTGGACCTATACCAACCAAGGGAACAAGCTGGATTTAGAGCAGGGTTTAGTACGAATGACCATCTAACAGTGCTTAAATTACTAATTGAGAAATGTGTAGAATATAACAAGCCTCTAATCCTGATATTCGTGGACTATAAAAAGGCATTTGATTCGATAAATCAACAAAAACTCTTCCATGCCCTCTCGCAATGCCGAATAGACTCCAGATACACAGGTCTACTAAGATACATATATAACCACGCAACCGCATCAGTAAGATTACACGAAGACACCAATACATTTCCAATAGAGAAAGGGGTAAGACAGGGAGACGTCATATCCCCTAAATTATTTACAACACTCTTAGAATATATGTATAAAAACCTAAATTGGGACCAGTGTGGAATCAACATCAACGGTGAATTACTAAACCACCTAAGATTTGCGGACCATCTCGTCCTGATCACAGACAAAATAGACGAAACAAAAACAATGCTACAGGAACTAAAAGTTGCCTCAATGGAAGTTGGACTTGCTATAAATTCCCCAAAAACAAAATATATGACAAACTTGGTCCTCAGCGACAACATTTGGGTAGATGATATGAAGATCGAACCAGTATACTCATACAAATACCTGGGACATGAGCTAACCATCGGGAGAAATAATCAAACCCACGAGCTTAAGAGGAGAATAAATCTAACATGGGCAGCCTACGGAAAGCTGAGTAACATCTTTAAATCAGATATCCCGGTATGCCTGAAAAGAATAGTGTTCGATCAGTGCATACTCCCCGTCCTTACGTATGGAGCCGAAACACTAACATTAACCAAGAAAACCATAAAGAAAATTAGAGTAACACAAGCAGCAATGGAAAGGTTAATGTTAGGAATAACACTAAGGGACATAATACCGAACGCCACTATTAGGCAGCGAACAAAGGTCAAGGATGCCGTCTCGAAAATAGTTGAGCTGAAATGGAATTGGGTGGGGCACGTGGCGAGACTGAAAGATGAAAGATGGACAAAACGAATGGTCTAATGGAGACCCAGACAAGACGCACTCAGAAGTAGAGATAGACCACCAACGAGGTGGGCCGACAATGTAAAAAGAGTTTCAGGAAATTGAATCCAGATCGCACAGGACAGAAGTAGATGGAGGGGCATGAGGGAGGCCTATGTCCAGCAGTGGACGACTTAGGCTGGGAAAGAAGAAGAAGAAGATTCAAACAACCGCAAATGCATAGGTCATTTTAACCACAAACAGAAGACATAAGCCATCATTTTCAAAAAAACAATTTTGTAAAAGTAAAAACGGAACCCCCCCCCCCGCCCAATATTCCCGTATGTAAAAATTAAGTTTAGAACTTTATTCTTATATCATTCATAAGCAGTTCATCTTAAACAGAAAATTTTTATTGGCCCCATTTATTATATTCTGGGGTAGACATTTTTCAACTTTCAAAAATTCATAGAAGGTGTCACAAAGAAGTTAGCAGACTGAGACACAAACCAAATTGTAGCTGATCGTTTTTCTTTCTTTCTCAATAGTTATCCTCATTTTACCGGACCGGTGTAGAGGTAGTCCCATTCACTCCGGGTTTAGCTTATTGCTATGTTTCGGGAGGTAGTGGAGCTATTGAGCCTTTAACCACTATGCCCCCTCAGCTTACGTCAAACCATTGGCAGTACATTCACTCGTCCATTTACTCATCCATCTACACTTTGAGGAGACTTCCAACCCCTCTAACGACTGCCGCATTGTTAATGCAACATCCGGGACCACCTATTTGCGTACCATTCCGAGAGCACGAGGTGCTGCGTTGACTCGGCTTTCGGACACCCATCTAAGTACTGACCAGGCAGAGCTATGCTTAACTTTGCTGATCGCACTCGAATGGTTATTCTAACCGCGCCAACTCGGGACCCTGTAGCTGATCTATAGCTATATAAGCCTACAGAGTTAAAAAAATCGTGAGCCCAGTTTTTGAGCAGTATTTTGTTGAAAAAGTTTTCATATTTTTTCATTTAACAATTTTGGTAGTTCCAAAAGTTCTAGTAGCTTGTAGCATGGTGAACTTTAGGGCATTACCATTATCAAGTTTTATCCCGATCTGATAACTCGTTTTTAAGTAAATGGGCATTAAAATATAAATTTTCAAAAATTCATAGAAAGCGTTAGAGAGAAAGTTGCAAGCTAACCAAATTGTAGCTTATTTTAAGCTCTATAACCTTACAAATTTAAAATAAAATCGTGTGGCTAGTTGCTGAGTAATATTTTTTTTTTAATTTCCAAAATTTTGACAATTTTTTCACTTCACAACCTTTACCTTTTCGAAAATGTTTGTGCACAGCTCTATAGCTCCATTCCGATAATTTATTTAAACCCGTTCTATCGACCTGTTTTTGAGTAATACCGCGCTAAAGTCAATTTTCCAAAAATCGTAGCCGCCGCAATTTTGAAGCTAGAAAGTTCGGCAAAAAAGAGTTGGAATTGTCCTAAAGTGTTCTATTGTATTCTATTTTCAAATTTAAAAATTTAGTATAGGAAAAAAATGCTACCAAAAAAACATGTTCAACTTCTCCTTCCGGTTTAAAATTTTTTAAAAGGTTTGTTTGACGGAGAATTTTTAATATACCCCCAAATTCATAATCTAATTGAAATATCACCATCGTTATGATGCACCACACACATACAGACATGGTTTTGGGTTCCTGGAGGTTCAAAAAGTGTATTTCTATAATATATGGCAATGAAGATGAAAAAAAGAAGTAAAAGGAAAGCAAAAATTTGAAATATTTCTCTACGAATCAAGTGAAAACTGACAAAAATATGAAATTCAAAATATTCATGTAATCAAAAGCAACCTTTAAATTTAATTTATCAACAATAAAATTTGCGAAATCAAGATATACAGAGAGATGAAATTAGTTCCTGTGATCAAATCGATTGCCGAATTAAAAATTATTTAGGGACACAGTTAAAAAATAACGATGCATTTGTATAAACTAAGAACTAAGTTACGGTTCCAGTTCAAAAGAACTTACTTTTCTTGCATAATAAATTGATTACTTGCAGTAACTAATTATTGATCATCAAAACAATTACACATGCATTGTAAAATTAAAACTGTTTTGAGAACCAACCATCATATTAAATCAAATAAAGTCAAAGACATGTTTACATGGAAACTTTCGGCGTTTTAATTTAAGAGTTAGCAACCCTCATTTTAACTCTCCGCAAACACCTAAAAATGATTTACAATGAAAACATTGTAAACCCACCGTGAAAGCATAACGTGATAACTTTTTTTTTCCTATTGAAGAAATTGTTCTTATTATCAATTACTTTGTTATTGAAATTTTTTTAGGGATGGGGCTAGGGCCCTTCAGGTATCTTGCCCCCGGGCCCAAAATCTGAAGTTACGTCACTGCTTATAGCTCTAAACGGTCACTAAGACATTCACCATCACCCAACAGTTATCTCATGTAAAAGCACCCCAAACTTTATGTACAAAAACGACAACATGTACAAGAAAAGCTGCATAAGGGCATAGACAGCAGAACTAAAATATCGGAACAAAGGCGATAAAATCTATTCATGAATGAACTTAATAAAGCCAAAATTACCTTCGATGTTGGTGCTCTGCGAGTAGATGAATAAATAAGCTTCAATGGAATAACTAGCTGTATTAAGAGTTTGCTATGAAATGTCAAACCCAAAAATTCCATTGAAACAAGATTTACCAAAAATCCATATCACCATAAATCTCTCGTCTCATAAAAGAAAGGAATATTTTCTAAATAATCAAACAAATTGTATGATTACTCAAATATTTCACATTTTTTAAATTCCTCAACAACTCGGTGCATATTCAATAAATGGACAATTCTAAACATTTACAGCTAGTATTCTTTATTTCTTAGGTGTGCTAATCTTCCCCTTCTTACATTGTTTAGGTTGACATAAATTTGTTTTTTGACACAGTTTTTACAAGAGAACTTACATTTTCGGCTTCTAACTTTCCTTAGACGTTTCCAGTCTATGCGGTAATAATTAATCACATTTTACCACAGTAAAAGCAACATGATACTAACAGCACGGATTTATAAGCAATTATTTTTTTTTAAATAAGCGCATATAATAAGCTTGATAAATCAATAACAATAGCATGAAAATTAACAAAATAAACAAAATTAAAAAAAACAAAATTTTTATTTGTTAAGAATAAGGTAGTGTTACAAATATTTCAATACAAAATAAAAACTACAAAACGTATTTAACAACAAATAAAAATATACTTTGATATAAATTTCCTTGCCATTCAAACCATAGTTTTACTAAAAACTTAACTGAAGCATATTATGGGAAAACGACAGAAATTTTTAAGCATTAGGTAAATTATTCACGTCTAAACGTCTTTTAAACCGAAAAATAGTAAATTAATTAATGTTTTAACATAAATTTTTCAAACACAAATTTGCAAATGGAAAATTCTTTATAAAAAAAAAGCACCAACTAGCTGCATAAAAGATAAAATAAGCTCGAATAAGCGGTTTAAGGAGCAAAACTAAACAAAATAAGCAGCAAAATAAGCAAAATAAAGAAAATAAGCAAAATAAACAAAATCAAAAGTGATGTCAAGTGATTACATTTTTCATGAATCGTGAAGATACAAAATAATTTTCATTTGCATACAATAATAATGCATAAGCAAAATGCTTGATATCCGCGCTCTGATGATAATGTAGTCTGATCTTATAGTAAATGTGCGGAAAACGTTGATACAAAATAGTTTTGCAAATATTCAAGGTAAAAAGCTGCAGTAGTGAAAACTAAGAAAATGAGATTCGTTCATTTTTAACAATTTTAATAAACATTTTCAGAAGCTATACGCAGAAATATTCTTATCTGTTAATGGCTGTAAACAATAATTGTCTAATACAATTGAACCTCGTTCAATAGTCTAATATTAAATGAAAATGATTAAGTATTTAATACAAAGAGAGATCCATAAATAATAATACGTCAGTGCAACGTAAAATGATAAAATACTTAGAATTACTGTTTGCTAAAATTCGGAAAGGTCACGTTGAATTTCTTCCCAGTTTTTCTATTAGCGTGCAAAACTTTTATTATTAACTACGGTTCATCGCCGGCCCGAGAAATATTACTTGGAAGAGAATTATAAAGTATCAACTCTTTTCATGCAATGCACGTTTACAGAACACAAAACATAATTTGCATGGTGGTTTTCATCACATTCAATATGCATAGATTAGTTAATCCTATAAGACGGAACTCCCAAACGGGAAATATTTTAGTCCTTCGTTAAGCCCATGTAAGGGTTGCAGACAAGATAATGCAATCAAGGGAGTGATACAAGTAATTCTATACATTTAAATTGGCTTTTACGCCAGGACACTCGCCTAACAAACCGCTGGAACATTGTTTATTTACCCCCTGTTTGAACGTCCACTACAACGCTCAGCATATTTAATGTCTATAGAAATAAAAAAAAAGCTATTTTCGCTTTTTAATTATAAACGCACCTATGGAGAAATATAATGGGGCGTAAAAAGGTAATAAACGGCATTGCTAATCTCGTAAATGTCTGTAAACGGTAGCTGTCGCTGATGACCGCATTCATTAAATTCAAAAGACGCTTTTATGAGACAACAAAATAACGTTCCTATCTGAAATCATGGCTATTATACTTGCCATCCCTGAACCAATCTGAGTAATAACCTTTTATGGCGCCTTATTTTGCTTTTTATGCTTTATTTTCGTCACGTATTGTATTGAGTTCTTCTTAAAGATTCAATGTCGGATCAAAATTCTATATATGATCTGTGAAAGACTATTTCGTGAATTTCCATAACCAATAACAACAATTGAAATTTGGCATTTTGCAAGATACGGCTGTAGAATAGCAGAAATAACGGCAAGGCTAATTTATCCTGTTGATACGATGACCAATAAATAAAATTCTTATTTAATAATAACTGAAAAAAAATTAATGCTTGGAATGTTAGATACTTAAGATTTAACTAAAATAAAATCAATATTTATTCAGATAGCAAACGTACATCACCAAGGTTTAACCACGTAACTCACGTCAAAAATCATATTACTGTTCAAATAGGTATAAAAAGAGAATGAGATTTTATGGAAGTAATAAACAAAATGTATAAAAATCTAATAATAGTGCCCTTTGGCACAAAGGTGCGATCTGCTAGTGACATATAAAAACTGCTTTATGGACGCCTCTGCGTTTATTGAAGTTTATGTCCATTTGGCGGGAAAAAGATAAAAAAATAAAACTCGATGAAAAGCTGTATAGTGGGCAGAGGATAAATTTTATAGCATATGTACTTTTGTCTGTAATACTAGTCAAGACATTATAACGTTAACCTCTACGGTACAAGTACAAAAACAAAATAAATAGTTGAAAGTTATTACCTACTTCAGTACAATAACGTAAAGTTAAAATTACTGCTACTGTATCAGAAGCGCTTAGCCACAGGAGAGTACAGATTTATGACTAAGCAGAAAACCTGAGTATTTTCAGACTTTTGCGGAAAAAAAGTAATTTAAATACAAAAACCAGGCTATATACAAAAGCAGAGCCTAAAAAATTATTTGAATAATGATTATTCTATTTCAATTACTCCCAATTTAGCTTAAATTTTAATGTACGTTTACTAAAATCAAATTAATCAAAAAACCGTAGGTAATCTCCATCAGGAACCAAAAATTGAAATAAAGTATAAAAAAATTCAAAAGAAAATGGCACCTAGTAGTTAGATAAATATTTTGACGACGATGTTCAAATAAAATTATTTGAAAGGCAATGGTGCGGCGACTTCCGTTTTGAAAATATTATATTCGAATATTTGTTTGCGTAACTAAACAACAGTAACATCAACCTAAAAAGAACCTAAAAAAGGGTATAAAACAGCCGAAAAAAAATGGTAAAAAAACGTGTGCTTCAGGATCGAACAAAACAACCACGCCGCTCTTTCTAGAGCTGCGCCCTGGCTCAGAATCGAAGCATAAGCCTCTGGTCCAAGGCTGTCACCCCGATAGGCTGTTTCAAGAACTAACCAACCCCTAGATCCTCCAAGAGTCCCGAACTAGGAATGACGACGGGTACCCGGGTAGTACCCTATAATATCCTACCCGGATAGTACCCTATAATATCCTATCCGGGAGAATAATCAATTCACCGTTACTCGGTAATTCCCCGATTATAACCCGTCACCCGATAATTACCCGTTACCTGATTATAACCCATTACCAGAAAACTACGGATTACTTCATAAATACCCGTTACCTAATAATGTTACTCAATAACTAACATGACTTCATACTCGTTATGCCCATTAAAAAAGTGTTAATTGATATTTAAATTCAATTATAAACCAATTAATGTTAATTCATAATTGATACGGTCTGCTTCACTATGCTTTAAAGTAGAAGTCGGCGACTTTTTTCCTCCAAAGGCGTAACACAAAATTACAAAATACTATAAGAGCGCACAAACATTTTGACAAATACACACTTCCCTTAAAATCAATAACAATATTGTTCTTCTCAATCGTCATTCAAATAATATGTCCTTTGCCTTTTGCTTTTATTACTCATCATGGGTTGCACATTCACAAAACATTATTCAATTGTGAACCTATACAGGTAACTATCAGGTAGCGAATAACTATCGGGTAAGGGGGAATTATCGGGTAACGGGTAATTCCCGTCGAATATTAGAAGCGGGTGCTCGAGTATTAATTTACCGTGTATTGTCATCCCTACTCTGAACCAATTTCAAAATTGATCAATGAGTATACTTATTACCCCATATCCTAAACATAGTTCTAACATAAAATGTTCGACAGCCAATCTATTAAAATGTGGTTGTTGAATTGGATTCAGTCCACATACCAGTCCTTGTCAGTTTTTTTCATACCCCATAGATTAGACAACCAAGACCCAAACTGATAAATGACCTCGTACAAGGGGGCGAATTTAGCACTAGATTTGACAACGTGAAAAATCCTGGCAATATGCAGACAACGGAAGACATAAAAAAAATTCCCAGTAAAATACACAGAAGCCATACAAAATAGTTTCCATCAATCAGCTGTAATACAGCGACCCAGAAAACCTTCATTCTACAACTGTCTTCCTCAAGAGATAATTATTCTAATAATGCAGAAACACAAAACTAGACGGCTATGGCAACGAATCAGATTACCAGACTTGAGAGCTCAAAAACCTAACGCATCGCATCAAAAATGACCTTAATAACTTCACAATAGGGGCATACCAACAATACTGCAACCTTAGGAACATTCCATGTGGCAGGCAACCAACAAGATATTAAAATAGCAAACCGCAATTCCACCACTCAAAAATAACGATGATGTATATGAAGCGGGTCAGGAAAAGTGTAACATACTTGCTAACACTCTAGATAGGACATTTAGCTCATCCTCGAAGAATGTTGATTAAGACCTTCTAAACGAAGTACGCACTCAAGTGGCAAGACGATTGTCTACAACCGTTGATGATATTCAGCCCACCGCTCCTAGGGCAATTAAAACTATCTAATATATAAAATTCTCGTGTCACGGGGTGCGTAATTGAACTACTCCGAAACGGCTCGACCGATTTTCGTGAATCTTAGCGAGCATATCGGCTAGGGTGGAGAATCGGACAACATCTATTTTTCATCCCCCTAAATGTTTAGGGTGGTCCACCCTTAAATTTTTTTTTTATTTTTTGGGACAAACCTACAAATAATATACATGGCAAAACAACGTTTGCCGGGTCAGCTAGTAATACTATAAAACTTCCATTAGGAAAATCGCCAAAACCAGATAAAATACCCCATATAGTATTAAAACACCTAACAAAAGGGGCTATGGCATCCCTCGCAACGATTTATAATAACTGCCTTAGAGTCGGATATTTTCCCAAGAACTGGAAATTTTCACAAATATTGCCTTTTGATAAACCTGCAAAAGACAAAAATAATCCTGAAAATTACAGGCCCATAAGCCTGTTATCTACTCTGTCCAAACTTTTTGATAAAATCATACATAAAAGACTAAATGATTTTGTTATTAGCCAAAATGTTATACCAACAGTACAATTTGGGTTCAAGAAAAACCATTCCACCAACCACCAATTACAGAGAATCACAGAAATAGGAAAGGAGGTATGAAGGCAAACTATACTACAATAGCATTCTTAGATCTGACACGAGCATTTGGTGGGGTATGGGTAGAAGGTCTATTATTTAAACTAATTCACCCAGAAAATCCAAGTTACCTAACTAAAATACTAGCAACTTATCTTAGTAAAAGAACATTGACAGTCAGAATTGATTCAACTTTATTACAAAAAATATGCAGGCAGGAGTACCAGAGGGGAGTATTTTAGAACCACTGCTGTTTAACATCTATGTAAACGATATCTCAACATGCTGCCTGGCAATGAATGCAATGTTTGCTGATGATACAGCCATTGCTGCCCAACATCATGATCTACCAACAACAATTGATCGACTTCAACAATCCGTTGACGTCATTTGTGCATGATTCTATAAATGGAGAATGAAAATCAACCCTTTAATGTGTGAGACTTAAATATTCACATTTAGACGTATTAACTAGCCTCCTAACTTAAAGGTCAACTAAACTCCAGTACCCTCGAATGCAAAAGATTCAACTGCTAAATACTTGGGTGTTTACCTAGATGTAAAATTAACCTAGGGATACCATATTACAATTAAACTAAAACACACTACCATGCATAGCAGTTATTTGCTGAACTGGTTACAATTATTATAAAAAAAAGGATCGATCTACAAACCATTCCGAAGCAGCTAGCTTCCCGCAAGAACTATTGCCAAAACGTGCAAGCCCTCGGCTCGCTCTCTACGCGTAACCTAACTTTCTGAAGCTGCAACCAGAGTCCCTTGTTCATTGTTCATTGCATTAACGTATTTATTAAAAATTTAACTTGTTTACGTTCGTTAAAATACCTGTTTGTTAAATAATTAATATTCTAATTTAAAAAATAGTTTTGTATGTTAAATAAATACCTGAAACGAATAAAGGCGTTAACACTTTAGGTTACTGCCCATACAATCTACTTATGAAAACATACGAATAACATAATTCTGTCGCCTCCAATTCTCAGTTCTGACAAATCTGTACAAGTGTACTTTATACATTTAGTTTCGTTTTTTATTTTTATTTTTGAAGAACAATAGGTCCTAACTAGTTGCACAGATAGTAATAACTAATTATAAATTAAAACAATTAAAACTTGACAACTATGTCAAAAGTTTTATCAAATACATTGGTCCATCTTAGCAAGCACTGCACGAATGCAACGATATTTATGACAGCAATTTGATAATTGTTAACGATTACAAATATTTCAAAATTATTCAACTGTTGAAATGGTGGACTTTTACTTGAGGCAGTGTAACATTAATATTTTTTGACAGAAGTCACAACTACATTTGCAATTCGAGCTGCAATTTCAATTCCGCTGCCTAGAAAATTACAACGCTACAGTAAGTTATGAATTTCTTTACATTCACACATCAATCACTGCCTGACTCGTAGCATTTACTATTTGCAAGAGAACAAGTGATGAATATAAAATAAGCCACAGTACGAATTCTTTCTGATAAATTAATTTTGAATAGATTAAGTTTTCTGTTTAAATGTTTTAGATGTTATTGACAATAAAATTGCAAAATGGAATTCACCATTACATTTTTTATTTTCTAAGTTTGTAGAACGGTGTTTTGTCACATACATACAGAGTGGCTAGGAAAACCCCGGCCACTTTCCTTGCGGTGGTCAAGAGATGGCGCTTTGGTAAAAAAAATTAAGTTAAAATACTGGCAACAACGCAAAATCCAAGACGCTTTGGTTGTTGTGATTTAATATGGGGAGTATTTAATAACTAAAGCGACTTGAATTCTACGTTATTGTCAGTATTTTAACTTAATTTTTCTTTAGTAAAGCGGCCGTAGACCAGTGGTAAGCGCGCGGGCTACCAATGCAGCGGATCCGGGTTCGATCCCCGGCCCGGTCGTTCTCCCTCGCAAGGCAACGGGAAACCAGCGAGGTGGATTTTTCCGCAGGAAAACCTCTCTGGAGAAGAAGTGCATGCACTTCCTGTGGTTCGGAGCCCACGTTAAACTGTAGGTCCCCTATGTCTGTCTGTGCAAACTATCTATCACCGCGTACCAAACACAGACATAGGAGAGGGGTAGCCAACGCCCTGAATAGGGTATGGCACTATAAGAAGAAGAAAGCGCCATCTCTGACCGCCGCAAGAAAAGTGGCCGCGGTTTTCCTGGCCACTCTGTACAATACATAAAACGTTAGCAAATCATTTAATTTTAAACGAATTGAAATTGATAAAAATGCACACATTTCCGTTAACGAAAATTCTTTTTCAATTTAAAATAATACTATACTATGAAGTTTTCATTTAAATGCTACAGTGGTAAACCATGAAAATTCGTAAACCATAAAAGTTCACTTATTACCAAAATAAATTAACCACAAAAAAATCTTAATTAGCATAACATGTTGTTTTTCGATTTGTAAGGCGAATGCCATGCATTTGTCGCTCGTGGGTTCTTTGTGTTGTAGCGAGTTTTTGTGAATTTCTTTTTATTAGGCTCCACGTTTCGACGCCATACGTCATAACTGGTAGAACGCATTGGTTGTAAGAATAAAGCTATCCTGGGGTGCATTCGAGAAGCATTTAAAAATCGGGTTCATCCAACACTTCAAAAAGCCGAGTAGTGAAATTTCATTGCTCATACTGTCTTTGTTCATTGTTAGTGTAAGTCCGAGGTATATGTAATATAGTTATTCACGACTTGAAGCGGTCGGTCATCTAATAGTATGTTTATGTTTTGCTGATCGTTAGACATTACCGAAGGGCCAGCGGGTGGTCTAGTGGTTAAAGTCCCAGGCTTTGAAACTAGACTCTCAACGGCAGTAAGTTCGAGTCCTCTGCGCGCCGGAAATTTTTCTGAATAAGTTAAATCCGGCGTGTCCATGGATGTTGTGTGTGGTGTGTATGTTGGGTTGCATGTCTTTCAGGTGGTGATAGACCGGTGTATAGCACTTAGTGTGCTGAGCCCGGGTAAGGGGGTGGGATGCGAATCATGGAGTCGTGCCCACGCACGGCCTCGTTATTCTTTTTTTTAAGACATTACCGAACAATTATTGGAAGACAATGAAGCTAAAGTAACTTATATCGAACGCCGTTTTACCATTTATTACATAAAACGTAAAAAATCATTTAAATTCAAGCTATTTGACATTGTATACCTGATTATAAAAAATAACATAAATGCATTTTGGTTAACAAGAATTTAATTTCCGTTAACAAACGACGTTCATGTAACTGTTACAACAACAATAATTCCGTATAGATAAACAATCAAAATGAGTGAACCATAAAATTGGGTATTCCAAAAAATTTGAAATTGCGAAGGAAACATTGCATGTCACAGAAACTAGAATGACATAAAAATTCCTATAACATAAAAAAGTGTATACCATATAAATTAGCCACTATTTAAATTCTAAATACATAGGGATTTGTAAGCAAATGACATGTGTACACCAAATAAATTAGAATAGCAAAGATATCGCTAAATCGCTATAATAGGTATATCATAAGAATTTGCATGTAATAGAAATTCGTTTACCACAACAATTTGCATGTCATGGAAATTAGTGTAGCATGAAAATTCCGAATCTCTATTATCGGAAGTGGCGCCCTGTATCGCAGAACAGATTAGGTACCACCATCTACCATCTACCTGTTAATAGCCACTTGCACTTTTTCAGGGGAAAAAACTGAACGCATCACTATCATGTAAGGCAGATAGGTTGTTTGTAACGATACTATATTGGTTACTACTTATTCTCGCAGTGATTCTGTTTATGCTATTTATTCATTGTAAAATGATGTTTTTCGCAGTATAAAATTTTTTGCTATGTATTAATCTTCCAACTTCGTGAATATTTCGTTGAATTCTCATAAAAAAACAAGATGCGTATGTGATAGCATTGGTATTAATTTATCAATTCCACAATTATCAAATGGTAATAAATTTAATAAGTTTTTAATTTCGAATACCACCTACCTGAGAAATGAACCTAGTAGAGTGAGATAGTAGATGGTAGTGCTTAATCTGCAATGAAGGGCGCCATTTCCAATGATAGAAATTAGGAGTTTTCATTGTATACAAATTTCTACTACATACTTATTCCTATAGTGTACACATTTTACCGATTTTACAATTTCTTTTTATCTCAATTTTTTTGGATTTATAAATGTCATTTGCTTAAAACGTGCTTTGTATTACGAATTTTAATTGTTTACTCATATTTATGCTTTAGTATTGTTCGTGACTTTCTAGAACGCCTCTCCAGGTGGCGGATAGGGGAATGACTTTCAGATATGAAGGTTAAGAGGGAAATAAAACACCTCCCGCGCACCAGCAGGCACAAGGCAGCGTCTGTCCCAGAACAGGCGGCTACAGTTTCGGTATTAGGACGGAAGCTTAATAACGTGGTCCAACAGCGGAAGAGTTTCCACACGAAACCAACAATGGCGGTCATAACTCCAGTTATTGTGAACTATTTCCATACACCAAGACGTCCGGCCAGCAGCGTAGTGTATTACGGCTAAACACTCTCTATTGTTATTATTTATTATTATTATAAAGAACTAAATCAAAGTAAGGCCCCCAGTTCCCAGCAGCCCAAGGCAGCGGTCGAGCAAAGAGCCCTGCGAAAAGAAGCAAACTACATATCGCAACATATAACGTCCGAACACTTTCATCTGAAGATGACTACCAGAGCTAGAAAGTGAACTAGAAAGAATTAATCGCGATATTCTAGGTATGAGTGAAGTCAGACGGGCAGGAGAAGACGCCACAAAACTAACATCTGGCCATATACTGTACCACAAGGAAAAAGAAGAAACAAAAAAAGGTGGCGTTGGGTTCTTGATAAACAAGAGATTAATCAATAATGTTACTTTAATAATAATAATACTAACTCTAAAGGTATTTTTGACAGAGTCATATATATAACAATAAAGTTGTCTTTAAACACCAGATAGATAATCCAGACTTATGCACCGACATCCAGCTATGACGACGAAGAAGTTGAAATACTCTATAAAGAAGTGACAGAAAGTTTTGAAGAAAATCCATCTAAATATACATTAATAATAGAAAACTTTAAGGCAAAGTTAGGAGTGCGGCAGGAAGAACGAGAAAAAGCTATAGGTGACCACGGGATAGGACAGAGTAACGAAAGAGGAGATATGCTATTGAACTTCCCGGAACAGAACGAAATGTATGCTATGAATTCGTTCTTTAAAGGGAAACAGAAACGCAACTGGACTTGGAATAGCCCTGATCAACGTACAAAAAATGAAATCGACTTCATTACATCGAAACCACACATATCATCCAAGACGTATCGGTATTGAATAGACTAACAAAAGCGGCCATACATTGGTAAGAGCAAAGTTAAACATAAACACGACTATTCAAAAAGGCACGATGTTTACAAAGAAAGACAAACTGATCGATGCGTAAAAGTTAATTAGACATACAAGTTTAATCATTAACAACTGCCATAAAGAAATCGCTCAAAAAGTTGCACTAAAACGAAAACTACATTAAACAAAATTAGCGATACCACAAAAGCATTAAGAAATCCAAAACCGAAACAAGATCAAAAAGCAATAGAATGGGCAGAAATAAATAAATTAATAAGGAAAGAACCCCGGCAAAATATGCGGTAGTATAACATTAAAGTTATCTTGGACACACTTTAACATAACAAAGAACCCGAAGCTATAAAAAGCATTTAAGTGTGAGATGAAGGAAATATTCAAAATTCGCAATAAGGAAGGATAAACACCAACAAACAGAAATTATTGTTAAAGAAGTAAAAATGCTCTAAAAACAACTAAAAGCAATAAAGCTGCTGGGGCAGACGGTATCGTGGGCGAAATGTTAAAAGAAAGTGGAAATATTCAATCTAATAAGGGAACTGGCAGCTCTATATAACAAATCTTTAGAAGAAAATGAAAATCCAGCAGCAGCAGCAGCAGTTTTTTTGCAGTTTTTTCAACGAACCTACACAAAGGATGGATATCTATTTAGAAAACGATGTCAAGGTGGCTGGGCGAGGAGGTTGCCGTTGTAAAACAAAAGATATCACATAAACATGCAGATATTTAAATCAATTTAAGTTTCCGTGCATTTTTTCAAAAGCCAACGTATTACAGAAATACGAATTTTATTCCTTACTTTTGAATAACCCTATACTAAAGCTACACATCCCTACCAATTTAATACATTTAAATAGTGGGTTACGACAAGGAGATACCATTTTGCCAAAACTATTTGTCACGGCGCGGCGGTATAGAAGACATTTTAAAAACCATGGATTGGTCGAAGAAAGGCATGAAAATAGACAGAGAATACCTCAACCACTTAAGGTTTGCAGACGATCTAGGTTTAGCAAAACTAGCAAATAATCAAAACTTAGGTAATGTCTAACGATCAGCAAAACATAAACAACATTATAATCAGAGAATAAAGATCAAATTATCAGTATTGTTATTCACGTTTAATTTTTAGGCTTTTGTTTTAATTAAAAACGTGTTCACAAAAATAAAATGTATAAAATAAATTTCGGTATTGAATAAACGTTCTTACTAGTTAATTAAAATTGTAGACAAAAACAATTTCAAATCAAACCTTCTGGCTATAAAAAATATTAATTCCAAGCACGTCTGTTTCAGAACTTCATCCAAACCTAAATCAAATTACCTAAAAGGAAAACGGAAAATTAACTGTGTCAGTATTTCAGTTTAACCGGTTCCTATCCACATTGTTCTTATTTTTAGTGTTTTTTCCAGAAGCTCTTTTAATTTTATGTTTTCAAAGTGTTTGCATACGATAAAATAAGTTTAGATCTAACATTCCGATGTCACGTAATTATATTAGAAACGATCAACTAGTTTTAATAAACCAGCTAACGTAACGGATGTTATAAATCGCAGTAAATGAGCGCAGATACGAACAACGCCAGCAAAAAAATGTATGAATGTGAAAACGTAGATAACAAAATCGAGTTATTTTCTGTTGAAAAAGCAATAAAATAGCAAATTTCAAGAATTTGCAAATGCATATCACACATATAACAAGTATATGTGTTTTACTAAAAACTGTTATAATGTGCAAAAATTCCAGGAATGAGATACATGTTATCCACTTATACAGGTTACAATTAAGGACACTGCGCGAGTAATGTATGGAATTAAAAACACAAATATAAACTAAACGCAAAAACCCTTGAACTCATATAACGATTTAGTTTAAAACACACATTATCAGCCACAAAATTTTATTTTTGTCACCTCACTTAGTAAAGTCATCATATATTTTTTTAAATAGCAACGTATTTTTTTTCTTAGGTCATTTGATAGAGATAAATTAGTGTCCGGATTTCTAGTCTAGTATTTAGTCAGTATTTAAATTATGCGACAATCAATTAATATTAAAATTCTGTCATAATTCGTTTAAATATACATATAGATGCGCGTGCATACAACTTCAAACGAATTATTTACGGGCTTAAAATAGCAACACACCTATATTTTCGACCTGAGGAGCTTGTTTAGATACGTATTATTTACTTGGATAGCTGGTTTATTATCTCCAGCGATTTTATAACGAAGTTGATAAGTGTAGAATGTACATAGTCATGGGTTTTAAAAGTAATACACGAAACAATTTTATAAAACTTAGAAAAATATTTTTGAGTGCAGAGCAGAACCTCTGGCTTAGCTCAAAAATTAAGTAACACGGCAAAAACAAGACAAAAACTTGAATAACTCTTGTCTTGTTCCAGTCTTGCAAAATCAAAATCTTGTCTTGCTAGCAAGACTGTTGCATTTTCTTGTCTTGCATGTTTTCCGTTGACATGTCGGGACTACCCGTTATATGCTTCTCTTGCAAGACTTTTGGACTCTTGCAAATCAGGAATTCACCTGTTTGGCACCCGGACTGTTGTGCTATCACGGAAATCAGTGTGTACAGCGCGTAGCGTACTTACTAGTGGTGAATAGTAGTGAAATCATTGCATTTTTTCCAAAAAACTTAACCAAAATAACTATAAAAGTCTGGACTTTAAATTCTAAAACAGCAAACAATTTTGTTAAAATTCAATATGTAAACAAAAACCACTACAACTACAACTGCAATATTTGAGATACAGCGTTTCGTTGAGTGTTACTTTATTATTGAGCTGGACCAGAAAAGTTCTGCACTCCGCATCTTGCGATGGAAGAAGAAATGAAGCATAATGAAATGGAGAAAGAAATGGTATTAGAAGAAGAAAGTAGATAGATTACAATGAGATGTTTTATAAAATTGTTCGTGTAGTACTAAAACCCGTGACCATTCATATTCTACCCTTATGAACCCTGTTTTATGTTATTTTACTATTACACAAGCACCAATTGCAGATGACTAAACGAGCTCTCAAAACGTTAAATATATGGTGGGATATTGTAATAATCACGTAGACAATTCGTTTAACATTGTTTAAAACTATATATTTACAGGAATTATGCGAGAATTTATTCTTAATTTAATGCCTCATACTTTTAATACTGAGTAAATACTAGACTAAAAATCAGAACACTGTAGGAATACTGCAAAGACACTTACTTATATTATGCATAAAGTACCTATTATTGCAAGCGTAAAGGCGTATTTCTTTTCCTTCAAATATGTAAGCACGCTATATTATTTAGTTCATATCTATACCGAAAGAGTCTGCTAATCAATACTTTAACTATCTAGCTCGCTTTTTGAAAACCTGAATTTTTTACAACAGTGCAAGAATACAAGAAAATGCAAGAAAACCTTGTCATTCTTACAAACAAATTTCTTGTCTTGTCTTACAACTCTGAATGTAACTCTTGTCTTGCTCTTGTCTGTTATTATGGGCAAGAGCAAGACAAAAACTAAAAAAAATATACACACCCGTGAAACACTAACAAATATAGTTTTGTTTGAAAATTTCTTAAACAAACACCAGTTGCTATGCAGAAAATTTGAATCATTTTCCCCGATTATTTTTCAATTCATGGGTGGTTCACGATTAAATTATTTAAAGAATAATATATTGAATTGTAAAATAATTAGTATTTTAAAAACTAACAAATATAACAAATTAGTAGTTCGCTTAAATTGATTTGAAAAAATTGTGTATTTCAAAAAATTTTCTTTGTAGAAATAAACACGATTTGCTGTGCAGGAAATTTGCGTAACTTACCCCTATTACTTTTTCATATTTACAAATGGTATATGAGTAGCTTATTTCATGGATTATTTTATGCATGCATTAAAAATAATGCAAATCGAAAATAACAACCAATCAACCATGCGATGTTTCATTGATAATAGCCAATCATTTACCATTTTTGTGATCATAACCCGTTACATATACAACGATTATTATCGCCAGTTTCGGATCGGTAATAACTAATAACTAATAACCCGTCACCATAGTTACTATGTAAAAAAATTTAATAAAAAAAAAGGTTACAAATAAATGCCTAAAAATTGAAAATTTTATGCGTTCTGAAAGCATAATAAGCATAATCGTTACAGATGTAACGCGGACTTCATTAACGGAAGTTGTGACTCCAAAATTTACTGGGCATTGTTGACATTTTTAGGTTATTGTCCCACCAATTTTTTTTTCTGAAAGGGCGTGGGGATAGAATTTAGGAGGCAAGCAAAAAACAAATTTGCAGTTCACTGCAAGCTCTATCGGCTCAGAATAAAAAAAATAGCGTAAATAATATGACAAATTGTATGAATGGGATATTATTATTAGTAACAATGGGATGCAAATGCTAGTTCGCGTCCGTAGTTGAAAGACACTACACGTGCACCCTGGGTAATGCTAAAGAACTAGCACATCGGCGGGCAGACTATTCCCATCATTATCCTGCCCCTAAGCACATGAGCGAGCGAGAAAGAAGAAGAAGCTGATCTCGCAATTAAATCCAAATCAAAGTCAAAGCGGCTCTCCTCAGAGCCCCCAGACTAGGAAAATCGGACCCTCAGTCCGAATTTGCCAACTGAACATAGAAAATATTAGTAAATCCAAAACAGAATACTTGTCTAAACTGCAGACCGACAATAACATCGATGTCGTGGCCCCTCAAGAAACACATAATAACCGTAAATGAACTGATACTGATAGATAAGAAGTGAAAATTTAAATGTTAATATTTATGATACTTTTACTCATGTGTAGCCATACGATAAATAAATAAATAAATTAGTAACAATTATAACAAATTCATGGAGTTTTCAAGATACAGCATTCGGGAAAAAACCATTTGATTTGCCTTTAGATTCATACAACGTTTTGTTTTCAACATTAAAAAAAAGTGTTTATAAAACATCTATACCAAAAAAAAACACGTCTATCTTCCCTGTGCGGTTCCGGTTAAAAACCTTTAAAAACACTAACCGCAACTAGAAAAAAACAATCAAGAGGTTCCAGAGATATGGAGAAACGAACGCACGCACCCGCCCACCCACGCACTCACTCACAGACAGACATTTTTTTAAATCACTTTTTTAGGTTTTTTGAACTCGAAAGTATATTTCCGTAAAATCTAAAATTCGAAAATTTTGCATAAAACCATAACTTCCCATCATATTCAGTAGAAATATGAAATAGAAAAAATTATATCAGAGTCGACTTTGTAATTTAGGAATTTAACAGATAACAATTTTGGATAATTCTAAAACATTTCTTCTAAGTTGTTTTCCGAGAAAATATCCAATACCAAATTGAACATAAAGTCGTAAACCCTATAATTTTTTTAGCTGCATCTCAGAGATAATCAAAATTTGGCAACAGAGAAAGATTAAGAAATATTTATCGTTGGAATTTCTTTCAGAAAGGCACATATTTGAAAAACATTCCTGATTTCACAAAGATTGCACAAGAAATGAGAAAACATATTTTAGGTATAACTCGCAAAGTTTATTTACTAAGTTGCTAAATAATTGTACCACGTTTCAGCTACAGTTACTGAAAATTAAAACATTAATTGGTTTGCTTATAAGTTATGCAAGAAGTAATCAGTTACCATAACGAGTTACTTTTACTGGGCTACTACTCAACACTGCTTATATTAAATTTTTTTTTTAAGTTTCTAAGCGTACAGAAAAATAATACAATGTATACAGTCGCAGAAGACAATATCACACAAAAGACATTTTCCACTCAAATGTAATTCCTTCTAATCAACAATAAGATCGCAAAATAGAGCCAACAGCGATCACTTATTCTCATTACAACAACAGATCAAATTGTATTATTCTAGCAATATTTCAAAAGGATTTCCTCATCACTAGCTATTATACTTTAATGGAACAGCAAATCAAAATTCTCAGCGACACTCGCCGTTTTGTTGCTTAATTACTCTAATTAGCGCCGTATCTTTATAAAGAAACACACAGGAGATAAAAAGTAAACGTGTGCAACTAAACATTCGGTGTGATCAAAAAACATGAGGCCATTTCGTAATTACTACCGTACATAGGAGCTTTTTATGACCGTTAAGATTTATTGATACTTATTATTTAAAGTACACTTCATATATCATAAACATAAACGGGTAATTAGTAAATTAACAGCACACGCTTCAGATGATGTTAGTTAACCAGCAGCGTAACCAGTATTTCATAATGTCAAAGTTTATCAGTATTTAAAAACAAAACAGAAGTTAAAATATAGTGAACAGCTTTGTGCCACAAGATAGGCTTTGAGGTTGGTTATCTGCATAAAATTAAAACAGTACTACTTACAACATTACCTCATTTTAGGAAATTTTCCTTTACATTTCGTGGTAGAGAATTACAGCGCAATGGAAATTAAAGTCGCAGACATCAATCGGAAAGTCTGAACATGTTTCTTGGAAAATGTAAGACTTATTTCGCTCCTGTTACGCCACTGTTTAGTAGTTCATAACATGCCTTAAGGAAATTCTACCAGAGAATAAGTGAGTGAGATTATAATACCATTTATACAAAGCAAGTTATGTATATGGAATGTAAACGGAGTTTGTTCAACTTGTAACTTCTACCATGTAACTAATATGGAGCAGTGAATAATTGAGGTGAAAGGTGAGGCTTTACTCCTGATTGCCAATGGAAGTTGAAACAATAAGTTAGTGAGTTAGTAGACACGAGCACGAGAATTCCTGCCGACCTCCGACCTGTACACAGCACGCTTACAGCGAGAAACATCGTGTTCAGATCGCAGAAAAAACTATCTTTCAGCTTCATCTAAATAAACTCGTATCTGTATCAAACGATTTTAATTCGCTCTGATAGGTGATCGTTGGCAGGTATTCAAAGAATCGATTTATATATACTTCTGAATGCCAGAGCTTCATTAGTAAACGTCATCCAATTTTGAAAATACATTAGCATTTCGAATTTCACATTCACATTGGCGAAACAAAAACAAAGATCATGAAATTAATATCGCCAGCATATTACGAATCGGTTAGTGACAGATCATCAATTCACTTTTCGGATCATTTGTCAGTCTCTATTAAAGGTCAATCAGTGCTTGTAGCCCAAGGCGCCGAAATCGCTTACAAAATAAATCTTCAACACTGAACTTAATCGAATAGTGCAGGTACTAGAAATATTTAACATTTTAAAAATAAATTAGAATTTTATTAAACCACGTAGTCTGACATGTTTAACAGTTTTAAGGTTTATTAATCTTAGTCGTAGATAATATATGATTAAAGCTACAATAGGCAAAGCACTCCGCCTGAACTTTCCCTTACTTAAAAAATGAAATAGTTTCAAACACATTTGATCCTGAAAATCTCAACAGTTACTAGGTGCTAATTAACACTGTGGACTTAATCGGCCTTGTTAGCTTCGCGTTCCTTATACTGTCCTATATAGACGCCGGGGCCATAAAAATCAGTGGCGTTCCGTGGGTTCATAATTTGGGGAGACAATCGCAAAAATTATTTATAAGTAAGATTAAAAAGCAAAAGAATTACGGCAACTCCAATTTACCAATACCTGTTGTTAAATGAATTAATCTACGCATAAAATCCCTATTAAGTTCGCTTTGTCATTATGCACTTTAATTTGATAACGTAAACCCTCATCTAAAGCCAAGTTAATACGTGATTTGCTAAATAATTGTAATGTAACAGTTGCAGATACATGTTCTTTAGTCGACGCACGTTTATTAATTGCAGCTGAAAGATTTTTTAAAACAGAGTATCCTGTTTTAGACTATACTTTTGAGGAGTTAGATATACATAGATGAAAATAGTAAGCATTTTCAGAGAAACAAGTCCATTCTTTTATACCATTCAATATTAAACGATCTCCTTTCTACTGTCTGTCTGTTTTTGAATTTTGAAGTACATCTCTATGATTTTTATTTTCTATTTGTTTTTCGTAAGAGTATCTATTAAATTTTTTATTAAAAGCTGACCAATGAGAATTTTCATATTTATCGCAAATTTGCAAACTACGTATGAAATAAATAAACAAACAATAGCTGCCCGCTGCAACTAACTGCCGTTGACCGGCGCAAGTAAAGTAAAAACTTCAGAGGCAGTGCCTTTGCCGTGCTTATTGCGTTCTGAAATCCCTACTATTGTTTTGCATCAGTCCATGGGTGATCATTGCATTATTTGTAACAATGTGCATGCGAACGTATTAAGAATAATAGATTGGTTGCTTGTGCCGTAGCTGGAATTATTCGGCCCGATAAGGGACTTCGCGTATGCGAAATTGTGTTTATAGGCAACGGTCTATTTATTTGGCGCCTAATTTTTAATGTTAAACAGTAAAAACTGTGTAAAAGTAACTTTTTTATTGAAAGTTAGAATTTGATTTTTGTTTAAATAGTTATGGGTAGGCACTACCTCCTACCCTGCCTAATAGGACGAATCGCCACTGATAAATATCTATATGTACGACGAAAAATATCTTCTAACTTATACAAAATAAATTTGCTCAAATAACACCAGAGAAAAGAAAACGTTGCAAGTCAAAATGAGAGTGAGAAGGATTATCCCCTTCAAGATTACTGCATCCAAAAATTAAGTACAGAATGTTCGTCTGCTGTAACAGATGATCAATTTAATTTAAAGACGAATGTAGTGCCATTCGAATTTATTGAATAAAGAGATTAGTTTCTACATTCCAAAATTGATATAAAGCGTCACAAAGAAATTATAGCATTTGGGAAAAACCAAACTGTAGCTCATCCCCAATTTGTTACGCAACAAATTAAAAAAAAACCATGTGACTACTGACCAGAGTTGAGCAATAATAGTTTAAAAATTTCCCAAATTTAAAATTTTTGTGAATTCAAAAATTAGCCTATCGTCAAAATCTTGCTTACTACCAGTAAAACGTAAACCGATCTGCCTGCTTAGTGTTTCTTAAATAAGCGTTAAATATTGACACTAGAATACTCGAAAATATGAATTCAAACTGTGTGGATATCCTCCATCCCATTCTGCGTTTAATTTAAAAAACTTAATAACATGTAAACATCCGACATTACAAATTTATATATACCCTGATATTCCAAGTTTCATTAAAATCGAACCAATTCAGGTAAATATAGAAAATTATGTGACACCACTTAAGCGAGGTTTCCTTTCTTGAACATAGATCAAATATACTTAGTTCAAAATGCTTTCTCAGACACAGCAGTGGAACAGGGAAAGTGGAACATGCAACACTTTCCATGCACATAAAATAACAAATGGCTTAATTATTAATATTTCAAACATTCGTTATTTTACGTCCATGGAACGGGTTGTCTATTCCACGTTTCGTGTTCCATGTTTTACTCGCGTACGGCCTACCTTAGGTAGGTTGCA
Source organism: Ctenicera cuprea (assembly GCA_958336395.1). NCBI lineage: Eukaryota > Metazoa > Arthropoda > Insecta > Coleoptera > Elateridae > Ctenicera > Ctenicera cuprea. The sequence continues at coordinate 29,292,066 of OY284488.1, forward strand.
AGCCTTCGGCACAGAAAGCAAGGAACGTGGAACACGGAACATGTTACACGACACATTTGTGAGGAAGGCCGTACACCAGTTAAACCTGGAACATGGAATATGGAACGTGGAACAAGTAGCATATCACATGCACGTAAAATACCGAATGTTTTAATTATTATTAACTGAAACATTCATTATTTTACATGCATGGAACATGCTACCCGTTCCACACTCCGTGTTACATGTTTCACTGGTATATGGCCCGTCTAAAGAGATTTTAGACTTATGACACATGGAACATGAAATATGGAACACGCAACATAGAACATATTCCATAACACAATTTTAACATGCAATTTAAGAGTATATTCGCACACCTGTGGAACATGGAACATATAAATCTCTGGAATTCCAAAACAAGCTCATGAATCACGCTGCACAGTGTTTTTGTGCCGCGTTCAACGAGAGTATAACGAAGAAGTCGGTGCCCGATATTAATGTAAGTCAATTTATTCAATGTGTAGAAAAGTACAAGGTGATTAATAGTCTTCATGTCAAAAACGGAAGAATGGAACGTTAGCAGCTTGTCTTCCGTGTTCCACGTTCCATGTTCCATGCGCCATAGGTGTGCGATCTCCTTAGACAGGTCGCCAACCTATGGCACTTGGAGCATGAAAAGTGGAACACCGAACATGTTACACGGCACAGCTTTAACATGCAATTAAATAAAATAAGTGCACACCTTTCAACATAGGCGTGATAACTATCCTATTTAATTGCGCCTTAAAATTGTCTGATGGATCAAAGAATGTATTCCATTCCATGTGACAATTTTAAGGCAGCCATTAACAAGTCCAACTAGTTTCTTGCATCAAAACCGCGACCGCTGAACAAGTCTGTAATAGTATTATATTAAAACATTCGTTATTTTACAAGCATGGAACATGTTGAAGGTTCCATGTTCCACTGCCTAAGGTCACAAACCGATGGAACATTAAACCTGAAATACGAAGCATGTTGCGTGACACAATTTTAACACGCAATTAAAATTAAATAAGATAAGTGCACACCTCTGGACTTAGGCGTCATCACTTGCGGCCTATATGCAAAAGTGTGCACTTATCATATTTAATTGCATTTTAAATTGTGCCGTGCAACATGTTCCGTGTTCCAAGTTCCATGTATCATATGCTTGCGACATTCCTAAGGCAAAAGGCAGGTCGTACGCTAGTGGAACATAGAACATGCAACACGAAACGTTAAACATGCAGCATAGTCGATGCACGTAAAATAAGGCACATCATGTGCCATGAACAGGTTCCAAAACTGGTTGGTGCATCAAAATCACCACCGCTGCACAAGTGTGTGATCGTTGTAAAATACTAAAAACATATGTTATTCTTCGTGCATGGAAAATAGGTTTCACGTTCCATGTTCCATTGGTGTACGTCCTGCCTATGGCAGCCCCTCCCCCATGTGTCATAAATACAGGTTCCACCTGCCTATGGCAGCTTCCCCATGTGTCATAAATACAGGTTCCAACTTGTTGTATCAAAATCGCGATATAATTAAAATATTCGCTATTTTACGTGCAAGTAACATGTTCATGTTCCACGTTCCGTGTTATGTATTTCATGGTCTACCTGTCTTACAGAGTGTTAAAGCCTTCTGAAGATGGAACAGTATTCACACTTGTATTAATATCATCACCACAACTTGAGATTGTTTAATTCAAATTTGATTATTTATATTTTCACGTTTTCGTTTAAATACGAAACACCAACAGCCTGAATAAATTGGTGAGGGGGAGACTCGGCGTATTTTTTATGGTATTATTTACTCTCGCCACATTTTCTCATTTGTGACTTAAACTCTTATTCTTTCAACTTGAACTATCACTGTGTTGTGTTCTGGTACAGAGAATAAGATTTTTAAGTCAAAAGTTAGAAAATATCGCAAGACTAGAAAATACGTCAAAAGCGAAGACGATTAAAAATTAAAATCATAAATAGTAGAACAATTCAAACAAAAATTGATTCAAAAATTTCAATTTATGGTGGTTATATTGATTAAACCGTGATTAGACTGTTCTGAAGAAGTGTGGGAAGAAGGAAAACTTCGTGGTTAAAAAACCTTAGAGAATGGTACGGAAAGTCGACGACATCGTTGTTTCGAGCAGCAACTTCAAAAATACAGATAGCCCTAATGATAGCTAACCTCAGAAATTGAGAAGCACTCTAAGAAGAAGAAGACTGTTCCATGTTCTAGAGGAACGAGCAATTTTAGACCAAGATACATTTGGTTTAATTACTCTATTTTCAGGTAAGGAACCCACTCCAAAGCGGTGTTCCACTATTAACAGACCAAGGAAGGCACCTACTTACAGAAATATTATCTAAACTTTAAACGAAACGAATACTTTTCCGTTCTACAAGTAAGCATGCAAAGTAAAATCAAAAGCGTTACTTATGTATGAGTATTTACCAACAGCAACAACAAATGTAAATAAATTAATTAATACAATATTATGCCGTAGTGCGGATTTAATTAAACAGCAAAAATTAAAATTCAAAAATTGAATTCATGAAAAGTTGCTAAAATGAAAGTTTATAAAATTGTGTTTGATATCACACACAGACGAAAAAGAGACGATTTCAGCTGTAGTAACTGAAAAACTGTGACATACGGCACTAAATCGTATGTAGCAATTTAATGTACATAAAAAGATAAAATAATACTTATTTATCAATTCCAGCTTTACTTCGTTAAAGTCCATATTTAATGAGTATCTATATAAAATACTTAATTACTTTAACAATATCTATTTATTTTAACCTTATACGTATTTCGGCATGTTTACATGCCATTGTCAAAGGTTATATGAAAAAGTAAACAGTTAGTGTTGTTATAGCAATAGAACTTTATTACTTATCTTGGTAATCGTCTGCAGATGACTTGATTTCTTATTCCAAAATGTCCAGTAGAGGAGAATTTAAGAGATCAATTTGCTCATTCGAATCAAATCAATCTGAGAAAGTTATATTGTGGTTTCGTTATGGTGATGACATTTTAGCATGTTTTAATAGTTCATTTTATTTAATTAATGAATTTTTAATTTTTATTAACAGCTTGCACCCAAACATAAAATTTACACTAGAAACTGAACAAAATAAGTCCATTAACTTTTTAGATTTAAACATAAAAATTAATTCAACTAATAAATTTGAGTACTCAGTTTATAGAAAACCTACACAAACAGACATTACAATACCACACGATTCTCGTCACCATAAAACACATAAATTAGCAGCATACAGGTCCCTGATACATATACCTTTGACGGTCCCTTTAGATGAAATTAATTATATAATATAAGAGAGAAATTTCAATTATTAAACAAATTGCATACAGTAATAGCTATAATACTAAACTTATTGATACATTAATTAAAGAAAAGATTATAAATTAGCCATTCAAAAAATTTATCCGAATACCCTAACTTCGTTCGATACAATTAAATATGCTTCGATCCCATATTTTGGTGAGAAATCATAAAAAATCGCTAAAATTATAAACAAAACAAATAAATATAAAGTAAGCTTTAACACAACTAGGAACATCTTAAACACTTTGTTTAATGCAAAATCAAAAGCAGACGATTTGGTAAAATCAGGTATTTACAAATTAAACTGTTCGCATTGTAATTCGGTTTATATAGGCCAGACAATTAGAAATTTTGATATTAGGTATAAAGAACACGTACGTTGTTACAAATACAAACACCCACATAAATCCAATTACGCTAAACACTTACTAGAACAAAATCATTCAATGACATCTAATAACACCATAAAATGTTTACACTTTTGTGATGATAAACGTAAATTAGATATACTAGAAGCTTTTGAAATTCACAAACATTTAAAAACTGTACCGTTAATGAATGAGCAAATTGATCTCTTAAATTCTCCTCTACTAGACATTTTGTAATAAGAAATCAAGTCATCTGCAGACGATTACCAAGATAAGTCACAAAGTTCTATTGCTATAACAACAGTAACTGTTTACTTTTTCATATAACCTTTGACAATGGCATGTAAACTTGCCGAAATACGTATAAGGTTAAGATAAATAGATATTGTTAAAGTAATTAAGTATTTTATATACAGATACTCATAAAATAATATGATATACCTTTATGTTATTAATATTATGACTGTTTTCAGTATCATAAGAATAACTGATGAAAAATCAAGTCGCACCATCATATGGGAATATTACGATCCAAAATTTTAGTTTCGTAACTAATAAACTTATATCTTTTTTTTTCAGTTACCTGTAAAAATAAAAGACACTAAATAAAAAAAAAAACATTATAATATTACCATCTGCTAAATATTGCAATAACCGCATAGCGTAACACATAAATCACTTTCTAATTCATAGAAATATCTCATTTAAAAACATAAAATTAAAAAAATCTATTTGCAGGACAGGAAGTTGAGTGACGTAATACTTGCCAAAATGCTTTCGGTTGAGCGGTGGGAAATTAGTTTGCTTTTGTGTAATCACACACAGTACGTATAGTAAGAAAGTACACACTTACTGCTTACTGCTCTGCACTTGACAAAGTAATTATATTATAACATTAAAATATAATTTTATTATACGACTAGTCTACAACCAGCTCTCGTTTTTTTCTAGTCTGCACTCACAACTTTGAGGTAAAACTTCAAAAAGCATAAACTTTATACAAAAGGTTCTAAACGATGTAATGTAACCGCTAAGATATAAAAAAATACGAACCGGTTGTTCCAAAACACAAAAAGTTGGAGAACTTCTTCATGATTTAAAACAGCATTTAAAACCTCAAGGTAACGGAATGTTTGGAAGGTGAATTTAATTACACTCTCTTTGCTCCTTATGCAGACTTCATGTTGTAGACCTAAGGGTCCTAAGGTAACAAAAAATAACAGGCGTGGTTTTTCGAAGTAGTCGTTTAGGTACACTCAATTATATTTTTATAATTTATAAGACTATGGGTCTTTGGAAATAGGCCATCATGCATACAGCAATAATTTTCATTAAGAATCTGTCCTCCAATCTTCGATTATATTCTCCACTTAAATTCAACCTAAACTTTAATGAGCGCAATTGTCTCCATATTACTTAAGTGCAAGATAAATTTAACTACTGATTGTAAAACGGCTCCTTAATGTGTTAAGTGTATTGTTATCTTGGTCGTTCTAAATACAACGTAGTCGCAAGCAACTATAGTAAATAATTCACTAAATAATCGTAAACTAGGAGAATAGGTGAGCTACGCTGTACGTTATTTTAATAATTTACTTTTGGTTCGACCTGTAAGACGTGCACAGTGGCGTACTGGGAAGGGCCACCAAACTCGTGCCTATTCTCTCAAGTTGCGCCACTGTGCGTACAGGAATATTAACTTAATATGTGCAACTAGCAAATAATCTCAAAAAGTTTATTTTGAAGTAATGCGCCGACGCAGGTCTGCAGCTGTCCAAGGCGACATTACGTGCACAGTGGCTTACTGGGAGGGGCCACCAAACTCGTGCCTAATCTCTCAAGTTACGCTACTGTACGTACAGCAATATTAACTTAAAATGTGCAACTAACAAATAATCTTTAAAATGTTTGTTATTTTGTAGTAATGCACCGACGCAGGTCTGCAGCTGTTCAGGGCGACCTTACGACGGCGGCGTGGCGACGCATACAAATTACACGTTTTATATGTTTAAAAATCCACTTCGACTATTCTTATTCAAATAATAAAAATGTTAGAATTCCTGTTACTATTAAAATGGTCTCGTATTGAATTTAATACACATATTCTTAGCCTAATTATTTCGTAGGCATCACTAATTATCTAATTTTATATATTAATTTATTGCCTCTACTTTTCATATCTTAAGAAATGATTTCAGTAATATTATATCACATGTTGCAACACATTTCTGTGCAACTTATAAAGTGTTCAGTAAAAAGGTGTATTGTATATGGACCCGCTTTGCGAGAAGCCCGCATTGTAAATGAATGTTCCCAACGCTCGCTACCTTAACTCACATAGAAAACTATAGTAGCACATACAAATATGCACCTTATATGATGGACGCGTACAGACCTGGCGGGTGGAAAGAATCCGGATAGGAATGCATCGAAGCTTCGGTTCGTTTCCTTATATGCTGGGCGCGTGCAGACCTGGCTTCTTGCAGAGGGAGGCCGGCGACAGTGAATGGTGAGACGGGTGGAAAAAATCCGGATAGTAATGCGCCGAAGCTTCGGTTTGCTTCGGTATTCGGCCGATTCGGCGGACTCGTTTAAATATTGGTGGGTATGCATTTGACAGAACTTGCATTTAACAGAATGATATTTAAACAGAATCCGAAGTCGCCCGAAGCGAATTCGTATTCGGAAAACGATTGCGCGTAATAACCGAGCAGAATGTGCATTGAACAGAATTGCATTAATCAGAACCATTTTAAATTCGGATAACTTCGATTTGTATCAGTGTAACCAACATAAAGAAAAACAGTTCAACTGTTTGAACCATACAATTAACATCCAAATATTACGAAAAGATTGTTGTTTAGGCAACACACTCTACAAATTATTTGCCTGAAATTATACAAAGTAAATATGAAAGTTTAATAACCACGTGACCATTGTCTAATTTACATGTTGCCTGCCGTGCTGATTTCCTTTTGCAATGTCATTTTGTTTCATTACCGTTCGTACTTGTTTTATTTTTATTCACGTTTTTTCTGTTAATTAACAATTATCAAACTGCGACATTTATTTAAAAAAGCAGTTCTTTTCAGAACTAATTGATCTACCTTTAATAAATCGGTTAAAGGTAAGTGTACGAATGCAGTTACTTTCAAGGTTAATGTCATAACATAACCTCATATTTCAGATTTGATTTAACATGCCTTTTACAACTGAACAAGATGCATTTATTGCATAAGTCTAAAACTAAGGGTTTGTACTCTTACAACTGCATTTCTAAACTAATTGAGAGCCACTGGACTAACGACCTTGATTCCGGGCTAGGGGTTTCCAGCCTACGGGGCGTTTCGCATTTATTCTTATGGCCCATTTCCGGAGTGGAACCCGGAATGCAGATGGTTCATGGTCATATTCGTTGCAATCTTGTATTGAACAGTGTAGTGAAAGTTTCCCGAATGAGAACGTAGGCTATGAAAACTTTGTAAACCATAAGCTAGTTCTTGTCCATGGCTTTGAGAACAAGAACTGCATTTGTAACGGCAAGTCTACAGGCAGACGCACTATACTTACAGAAGAAGTTGTAGAGGATATTCAAGCTCGAATTGAAAGAAGTCCACATAAATCAATCAGGGCGTTATCTGCACAAACTGGTAATGTATACAGTAAATTAAGCTAACTACAGTTAACACTTATTTTTTGTACAGGTATTTTTTATGGAACTTGCCGAAAAGCACTCGAAAAAAATCTGCATATGCACCCGTACAGAGTATCAGTAGTACAACAACTGTATCCGCATGATTTTCCACAACGGGTACAGTATTGCCAATGGTTTATGGAGAACTTGAATCATGAGGATGTGTTGGATCTCTCCTTTGTCTGACGAAGCGTGGTTTCATTTGTTTGCACCCAATCAAAATTGGTGTTTGGGTGGCTATGCCAAGACGACCAAGTATTGGTCCCATATTTTTTCACGATACTACAAATGCAGAGAGATATCGTGATAATATATTGCAACCGTTTTTTATTGAACAGTTGCTCGACGATGAGTTAAACCAGGGTTATTTCCAATTGGACGGAGCGACAGCTCACACAACAAACGCTACTTTAAATTATCTCAGAGAATTTTATGATGATCGACTTATTAGCCATGGACGATGGTCTGGATTTTTATTAATTTGGCCATTTAAAAAATAATGCGTTCAAAAATCGTCTACACTCTCCCGAAGAACTACAAGCGGCCATTGAAAACGAGATACGTAACATTATTGTAGACGACTTGCAGAGAGTTTTTAATAACATGAGGAGGAGAGTTCATTTGTGTTTTCAAAGCAATGGCACTCATTTTGAGCAGCTATTGTAATTTATAAATGAAATATGTTTTTCTGGTAATGTATACAATAAATTAAGCTAACTACAGCTTAAACTTATTTTTTGTACAGGTATTTCTGTAATGTAAGTAGACTTGTAAGTTATATTCTTCAATAATATTGTCCTGTTGATAGAAATTATTTGTTTTATTAAATGCATTAATACTGGAAATGGTTTGGCGTTATTTATTTGGGGTTGTGTCCAGACATTGACATTTGATTTCCTGGGAATAAATTGGATCGTGGAGAACTTGAACAATGGCGATTCAGTTCGTATTTACAAAGCACTAATTTTAAGCAGCTATATTGTAATTTATAAATGAAAAATCTTTTCTACAATAATATTCTTAAATAAATCCTATCATTTACTTTTGCTTTATTAAATGTTTTTACAGTTTCTTTAAATTGTGACTTGCCAAATTTATTTTTTTATGAAAATTGTGCCCTAATTTGTACGTGCTACGCCAATGATAATTAATTTACCGCAATTTTCACGAAATTTTTACATACAGCAACTCTAGCATTTGATAATAATAATTTATTTCGCAGGAGTCTTATAATGTGGTCTCTCTAATATACGATGCAAAAGTACCTATATCTACTGAAGGTAGTACCTTCGTTAGGCAAAGTAATTATAGTATCTGAAATGTTTGTGGTTTTTGATAAATAGAAGCTGATTTTATAACATTCATACACAACCATCTTTGCCCAAAGTCAATTATATCTTTTTCATAAATTAAAACAATGCTTATAATAGAAAATTATTCCAATTATTCAGTTACGCTATAATCCTTCTTTAAACTAGAAATTTAATGGTATTTCTTGTTTAAAAAGGATTATAGTGTAACTGAATAATTGGAATAATTTTCTATTATAAGCATTTGTTTTAATTAAAAAAATATACCAAAATTAAAATTTGTAGTCCACAATTTAATTTGCTATTAGAAATAATAGCTGCTCTAGACATTTACCCTTAGGTATATTACTACTTTCAGATGTAATTTGGCTAACACTGACATAGAAAATCCGATTTCTAATTATTTTTTGAATAAACAGCTATACCATGAGCTGTACTTTGATATCGAGACAATCAAACGTCATTTAGGTAATTATTAGAACTGTCCAAACTGCCTAATAATTTTCATTTTACCATTTACGCTGTTTAAAGATCTTTGATTTGTAAATGTATTAATTAAAAATTAATTACGATTTTCAAGCAACTTGATATACCACATAAGATTGTTGTTTATGGTTTCGTGGGACAGTTAAAAGTTACTGAAGTCTTGTAAGTTTATCTTTATATTAAAAAGATAAATACAGAAGGGACGATTGGCATACAGGGTTAAAAATTAACGTTTATTTCCATGTCAATTTTTCTAATTGTACACCAGGTATATATGCAGGAATACAACATTTTATTTATTTATTAACACAACAAATTTTCTGTACCACTTTTTCGCAGTACAACAGAATAACTACAGCGTTATAGTTTTATTTTATTTTAAATATGCATTTCCTACCGCACAACGCTACTATTTTATCTTTGTGCTAAAACATTAGATTTTGTTTACTTAACCAAAGATATATTCTGTGTACTTAACCTTCAAATTCCTAACCCTTTTGACTGCTGCTTGTTGACGTTTCAAAAATTAGTCTTTTGTGGGTACCACCACAACAATTCATCAAAATAACTAAGTAAAAAGTATTAAAACCGAAAGAACACGAATAAAGTGACCTCTTCCAGTATTCTGTTTAATTCTATTCTGTTAAATACAATTTCTGTTAAATGCTACTTTACGTTCGCATGTCATCGGCTTCGGCTTCGGGTATTCTGTTCGTTGGTCATTCTGTTCTTTGCAAATTCTGTTCATTGCATGGCCATCTAAATATTCGGTATTCGCCGAAGCTGCACAATGAATCGGTATTCGGCACGCTGAATTTTGTGTTATTAGTCGTTCCAATTTTAGTGCAATGTTTTATCAAGAAATCATTTTAATTAGGTATGTTGCCGGCCATGCAAAGAGCAGAAGCACTACTGAACAGAATACTAAAAGCAGTACCCGACGACGTGCATTTAACCGAAATTGTTTTAAATAGAAGAAAATTAAACTTTAATTGAAAGAGGTCATTTTATCCGTCTTTTTTCGGTTTTAGTACTTTTAAGTTAGTTATTTTCTCTTTAAGAATTTTTTTCTTTACGCGAATATATTTTGTTTCGTTAAGAAAAATAATATTGGCCCAATCGGAGCCTCATAGAAATACACTATTTTTGCTCTTAAATCGTACGAGTATGAGTTACAGAGTCTTATTTGCATAATTATTACTATTTTTGTAATGTTTCGATGCTGCTGCTATGGTTCGAACAGTTGAACTATTTTTTTATTATGTTGGTTACACTGATATAACTTAAATTTATCTGATTATAAATTAGTTCTGTTCGTTGCAATTCTTTTCCTCGCATATTCTGTTCGTTGATCACGCGCAATCGCTCTCCCAATACGATCTCGCTTCGAGTGACGGATTCTGTTTAGATACCGTTGTGTTAAATGCCAGTCATGTCAAATTCATACCTACTGCCTTTTTAATAAAATTTTGAAAAACTTACTTTAAAAATGTTTACTTATGTTTTTACATATGTTCAGGATTTTTTTTAATTGCTTGCTTCGGGCGAATATTCGGCGTTTCGGCTGAGTTTTTGGCCGAGTAATTGGTTATTCGGCTAAATACCGCTTTGGCGCATCCCTAGATCCAGATTCACTATACAGAGAGATAAATAAATAGAACTCAATTGTATTCGCTTTAAAATAATACGGAATTGGGAATCAGTACTCCTTGAATATTTAATTTTTCGAAATTTATTTTTTGTTAGATAACGATCTAACTAACTGTAGCTAGTAAATGAATACCTCATTCTAATGTTACCGTATCAATTTGAAATTAAAGCACTTAATACATTGAAATTCAAGAGGTCTAGTAGTAAAGTTCATGTTCTACAGTTTCTCCTGGTTTAGATAGTAGCTTTGGAGTAGATGACAAACTTGATTAATCAAATTGACTACAGCGCTTGTCAACCCTTTATGGAAATTGTTCAGTATTTATCCTACACGTCAAAACGTGTAACATTATAAAATTTTTTGTGTGGCATCGGTTTTTTATTTTCCTAAACTTTTGGTATAGAAAGGCGGGGATTTTAATAACATTTTCGATTTTGTGATGTTGACGGAAATAGGTGTTTTGAACTTCCGGGAACTCCATAAAGTGGTTTTTCAAAAATGTCTGTCTATGAGTAAGTGGGTGTATACGACTGTGCGGCTTATATCTCCGTAACGGTAGACGATTTCGATAAGCTTTTAAAATAATTCGAAACCGGAGGAGGAAATTAGACATGTTTTATTAGTTGCATATTTTTCAGAAACTGAATTTTGTTAAATTATAAGCGAAATCTTACAGAAAACTTAAGTGCCATTCTAACGACTTTTCCCCGAATTTTCTAGCTTCAAAATGAAGACCGTTGCAATTTTCTGAAAATTTTGATTTTAAATCTCTATTATAGTCAAAAACGAGTTACCAGATCGGCAAAAACTTCAGTTATCATAAATAGACAAATAGTTCTAGAGGGACAAGTTGCTACTCTATAAGAAAATTTTTTGAAAAAATGAAAACTGTAAAAAGCAAAATTTTTGAAAATATGAAACAAATACCGCTCAAAAATGAAAAAAAAACGATTTTTTTAAATTTTGTAAGCTCATAGAGCTTGCGATAAGGTATAATTTGGTTGGTATCCCAGTCCGCTAATATTGTAATAACGCCTTCTATGGTTTATTCGAAAATCAAAACTTCACACTCCATTATTTAACAAATTCTGTTTTAGGAGAAATAGTAGAAAAATGTACAATTTAATTTTTAGATGCAGCAGCTCGCTCCCATTCGTCGGTAGACGTATTTTATCTGTACCCTCAGGTTTTTTCCAAATTAAAAAATGTATTCCGCAAAATTTAAAAAAATCGAGATTTTTACTGAAATACTTGTTTTGAACCTAAAAAACTGGATTTTAAAAAAAGGCTGTCTGGATGGACCGACCTGTGTGTTGTGCCTCAAACTCACCAACGAATGCAAATGAAATGGGATAAACTTAACAAAAAATCCGTCCGCGGAAACGGAAGTTAGACATGTTTTCTGATAGCAGAATCTAATAGAGGAGAAGATCAGAAGTCTAAATGTCGAACCCTTCGAAGAGAATACTAGAATACAGACAGAAAGCGGCATTATTGCATTTGAACAGGATGGATAAGACCAGGAGAACAAGAAGGGTAATCACAAACCAATAGGCAGAAGAAGTCTAGGCTTGCATAGAAACCGTTGTTGAATCGGAACAGGTCAAGGACATAAACCGTGAAAGCCACGACGACGACAACGACGGAATCTGATAGAAGACCTGGGGGGGCAAAACGAATGCTTTTTGTCTGTCTTTTTAGCTTCAAAATTGTGGTAGGTAGGATTTTATGAAAATTTTGAGTTTAACGCCTTGGTACTAAAAAACGAGTGAACAGATCAAGATCACATGCACAAAAATTTACGAAAACATAAAAACTATAAAGTAAATAGTATTTTAAAAAATATTGCTCAAAAACTAATAGAGCTTGGAATGATCTACAATTTGGTTTGTGCCCCAGCCCGCTAATTTCTATGTGACGCTTTCTATGAATTTTTAAACTTTGGTTCAGCACCTATTCATTAGATCGGGATGAAATTTAATTACCCTGGAATTATACAATGTTACGAGCTACGAAAATTTTTGGAACAACTAAAACAGTTAAGTCAAAAATTTTTCGCAATTTGGATTTTTTATAAAAAAAATGCGAAAAAAACTGACACACGATCTTATAAAACTAAAGATGAATATTAATGTTCTTACTGTCGCAAACCCATTAAATGTTTCGCGACGCCTTCTACGATTTCTTGTTGAAAATTCATTCTTTTTTATTTAATAAACGGGAGACGACAAAACGACAAGCTTAATTGCCCATGACTGATAGTAGAATAAGATTTACAACTTAATTATTAGGCGTAGTAACCTTTAGGGGGGATAATTTTGACCCTCCTACGAAATTTTAGTGAAAAAATTAGTCTTTTTGTTTTTCACTTTCTTTATTTCCAAGGACTCTTCTTATAAAATATCGAAAAGAAATTTTTCGTACAAAAAATTTAGAAAACACTTCAGCGCACTACCAGTTTTATTTCCATCTCTGTCTGAAGCCTGAGTGATATTCTGTTTACTGCTGAGACCGAAGCATACAGTCTAACGACGCATGACTGAGGTACCCGGCTACCTGGCCTTTGCTTCAGCACTCTCTACTTATAGCCAGCGGTTGTTACAAATGAAAGATTCCATACAATAATATTTAGGTGAAAGCTTTATACAGTATTGACGCTGTTTTACTGTCATGTGGCTATGCTGTCGGTAAAGTTGTAAGAATGGTGAGATCTCACTTTAGTCAATGTAAAACGCGTAAAACGTTAATATAAAGATACTACTGAATATTTATTAATGTGAGCTTGGTGACACGGCCATAATGAGAATACCTATATCATGGTATTTAGGTTTGTAACACGAAAATGAGAAAAATAACTAAGCAGCTAATTGTAAACAACAAACTAGACATACACTGTATGACAATACTTTATCATTGCTTGTGACTAAACATTATTCACTTTGCAATTAAGTCGATCATTGTACTAGATTTACTGAAATAAAACGAAATCTCAAAAGTCATAAGATTGATATCAAATGATTCGCTACTTTATGTATAAAATCAACACCGACAGTAAAAGTGGTAGCAATGACTTCTAAAAAGGTTGAAAACATTTGCCTATTTCGACTCGAAAATAAAATAGTTTACGTTTTATGTTTGTGTTGGAAGGGGTTTCCAGAACTAAAGTTCTAACCAAACCATGTGTGCCTAAAATTAATGCGAAGCTTTTCCACTCTACTTCAAAAGATCAAAGAAATTAGTGTTGTACAAAAAGCAAGAAAGCTCATTCACCATTGTAACTTTATTTGTGTTAACAATAAAGTAAATAACACTTGCTTTTCATAATAATGTTTGTAAAAATTAATTTTATTTGACTCATTGTTAAAAAGTGAATATTACAGCTTATCCAATTTTATACTTAAATTGTTTTAAACTGTGAACTTTCAAGAAAGCAACAATGCTTAAAAAATGTTTTCAAAATTTTAGTGAATTGAGTGTTTTTTGAAGTTGTACAAAACCAAATTTTTTAAATGCCGTTTTTTTCTATATAACGATCGTTTTAAAGATTTAAAATATACTAGTGTTACCCCAGCACACAATGCACTGACAGACAGCGTTGACAGAACCGGCGAAATGTCAAGTCACGTGATGCATTAGTTCCAATAATGACACGCGACGTTATTGTAGATAGCGCCCCAAGTGACGCGCGTCTAGTCGACCTTCATAAATATTATAAATTAAAATAATTATTATAGAACAATCGACGTAGAATAAAAATATAAAAATGTTTCATGTTCCATCTGTGGATAGAGACCTTTCATTAAAAAAAAAATGGTCCAAATTGGTGAAGCGGTAGCCGCTGGAGGAACCGGAGGAAAAAACCCTTTGTGCTTTTATATATGTATGGATAAGTAAGACAGTAACAAAATACCGAGTGATCATAAAAAAAATGATTCAGAGCAGCCCATGACCGAAGTGTTAAAGTTGGCAATACGTAATAAAAGCCAATCGTCAAATGTTGACAGCTGTACAAATTTTTGGTTAGATACATTTAACTTAATGTATTTACCCAAAAATTTTGACAGCTGTCAACATTTGACAATTGGCTTTTATTACGTATTGCCAACTTTAACACTTCGGTCATGGCCTGCTCTGAATCATTTTTTTATGATCACCCGGTATATTCAAAATGATCACGAACCGCCACTGAATAAGAGAATTTCCTAAATTTGAAAGCAAAACTTAAGATTAATTCAATACGTTTTCTCCGAACATTGTACTGTATGACCACGTCCGCGATTTTGAAGTACTAGAGAATCAAGAAGAAGTGCTTTTCCCAACATTTTCTTTCAGGAAATTTGATTAAAACTGGAGATTTAGACGAGACTCGTTAAATTGGAAAGTTCGAGGTGTAGATTTTGATTACAGCGGAGTACAAAAAAGCAAAAGCTGAAAAGGATTATTTTTACACATGTATTCAGTTTATGATTCCTTACCCGAACACAGTGTTTATAGCAAATATGTGTCAAATGAAAAATATACAGTACGGTACGGGGAACCGACATGAGACCTTCATCGCATGAAAGATTTCAAAATTTTCGAATACTTTAAAAAGTGGTTTTCGAAATTTAGTTACACAGTTTATTTAAATTTCTCAAAAATTTTATTGATTTTAAAAATTACACCAACATAAACATTTTTTAATTCTTTGGACATTTTAACTGTTTTGAAAACTGAAATTATTTTAAAAATGTTCAAATTTTTAAGTTCAAAGTTTAGACAATATTTGAAAATAAAAAATTTCGAAATGTTTTGAAAATTTAACAATTTATAAATTTTAAAAAAATTTGATGTTTGGAAAGTTTTTGGAAATTATGAAGTTTCTTTTAAAATAGTTTCAAAACTTTGGAAAATTTTGAAATTATCCAAAATATTTTCAACTTTTCGGAGATTTTGGCATTCCAAAATTTTTGGGTTAACTAAAAAATTATGAAAATGTTTTGTTTTCGGTGTTTTTCAATTGCAACTAATATATTTTCGTTGAAATCTCTAATCTCTCCGTTTTTTAAATATGGTTTTGTAGTCAATTATTCAATTAAACTGTACAGGTGGGCGACCTAAAGAATTTTCTCTATGATAAGTTGTTCCTATTGCGATTTAACACCTTCATAACGAGTTTGAAGCCCTAATTTGTATATCTTTAAAAAAGATAAAATCGGTGTGCAATCTGCTTCTTGATATGCGTAGAACACATGTCCAAGTTTCTTTTTTTAATCCGCCTGTATTGAAGTCCACCCCCCCCCCCTCCCTCTCTATTTTGTGAGGCAGTTATAAGATTTTATTAAATATTTTTTCATTGCAAATATAACATTTATTCGTTGAAATCTCAAAATCGATTTTACGGTTTCCAATTTTTTTTTGCGATTATCCAATTAAACGGTTCAGGTAAACGACCAAGAAAAATCTCCTAGAGATGTGTTCTCAACCAAAAGTTGTTTCTATTGTCATTCAACGTATTCATACCCATTTTCAAGACGATACTTGTAAATTTCTGAAATAACTAAAAATCACTGGTGAGTTTAAAGTCATTTCTAATTTGCAATACGACGCAACAGCACCAGAGAAAAATAATAATTGTATATGAAACTTAATTAATACAGTTGCAAACTGCTATTGAACTTCCATGGCCTAGCCTATGACTTTTTACTTTCGTATTGATTTCATGAAAATATACGAAAATATACGCCAAAGTCAAGATTTTCAAATATTCGTAGCCGCACTATTTTGAAGCTAGAAAATTCTAAAAAAGGCGTTGGATTTGCCCTAAAGACTTCTATCAGATTCCGTTTTCAAATTTATAAAATTTGATTTAGCAAAACAATGCTACCAAAAAATTTCCAATTACGGATTTTTCTTAAAGCTTATTTTGTCGGTGAATTTTTGATACACCTTCACATTCCAAAGTTCATCGAAATCCAACCATCCGTTCGATAATTATGATTATGATGCACCACACACATACCCATCCACCTACCTACAGATCGACATTTTTTAAAAACCATTATTTTGGGTTCCTGCAGCTTCAAAAAATGCGTTTTGTCATAAGGCGCTTTATCACTTAAAAACAGGTTGACGTATAGCGACACAACGTTACTGTGCACAAAAAGTTTCGTAAAGGTAAAAGCCATAAAGTGAAAAAATTGTGAAAATTTTAGAAATTTTTAAAAACTATTCTTCAAACACTGGCGACACAATTTTTTTTAAATTTTTGTTTCCCATTTCGTAAATCCCTCTCTGACGCCTTCTATGCATTTTTCAAAATATGACAACGCCTATTTACTCAAAACCAAGTTATAAGATCGAGATGACATTTGTTATGGGAAATGAACTAAGGATACAATACGTTACAGCTACTACAATTTTTGAAACTAGTAAAAATATGAAATGAAAATAATATCAAAATTTTGCCTTTTTCAAAAACACGCTGCTTGAAAACTGGCAACACGATTTTCTTTTAATTTTGTAAACTTATAGAGCTATGGCTTAGTTACAAATTTGTTCGTGTTCCAGTGCGCTTACTTCTGTGTGACACCTTCTATGAATTTTTGAATATCAAAAATTTTAGCCCATCTCTTCAATAAACGATGTCGGATAATAAACTTTTGTTAAAGCTAAATTGCTCATGAGTGATAGCAGAATACAGTTCAGTTAATTTTTACATGAGCAAGGGGGTAATTTACCCACTCCCATCCAATTTTTGATAAATGAATTTGTCCTTTCGTTTTTGGATTCCTTTAATACCAGCAAACCTTTTTCCATAAAATTAATTTTCATTACAAAAAACTCGCAATTTTAAATTTGGGGTGTCCATTTTAAATTTTTATAGTGCCTAAATGCTGCCTATTTTTAAAATTATTAGTAAGTAACAATATCTAAAGTATAGGAAAGTTCACACGAAGTGCTTCGCTCATTTTTTGCTCATACGATAGCAAAAGTATACGAACACTAACATTTTTTGAAATTGATCTATCAAAGTAACACACCGCAAAACAGTTTTAAACTTTAGAAAAATAAATTTCCAATAAAATTAAAGCTTTATTTAACATCTGTAAAAAAATTATTAAACTGCTATGCAACACGTGTCATGTAAACGTCGTACAAGTTAGGAGGACTTTAAAGTTTCTTACTTTGCCAATAAATACCTAGCTACTTGTATTGTTATGTTTTCCTGTTACACAACATTAACGTAAATTCCAAAACGGTTCTTCAGAAGATCTTTATTTGCGTCTCTCAATATAGAGCTTGCCGTTGAAAGTTCTCGCACGGTCATTAATAAAGAGCTACACAAATAAACTATTGCAGTTCCATTAGAAAGAGATTTTATTCAATTGATTTCTTGTGGTAAAATATCAATAATTTTATATATTTCGCAAGCTTTCTTATAGAAAGAAAAAAGAAATGATTGATTGCTTTATTAGAAGTGGATGGCGTCAATAACAGCTTTACATAGAAACACTGAAATATTCTGAAAGATAGTTTTCTGGATATTGGCGACGAGTAAAAGTTTTTCTGTGTTTTGCTTGAAAGTTCTCAGTTTGTTTTTTTGTTGAAATATCCGTAATGTCAGAGAGCTCCAATCTCCGCTGTTACAGATACACAAACAATTTCCTTCAAGTTTCTATAGTGATTTAGCAGACATGCATGGGATTTTCCAATTAATTTAATTTCTACTAACAAAGGCATTCCTCCGATGTGCTAGACATGCATAGTTATTCCTGCATATAATTAATTCACATTCACTTCACATCACAGCCAGAATTGCGGGCTGTACAGGTGTCATGTAATATTAAACTAAGATTGTGCGCCTAAAATAGGCGACTGATTATCTTACAGTTCAATTACAGAAACTAGGCTTTTGAGGTAAACCTCAATAATACTACCGATTGCAGAATACAGAATAGTTGAAATGTGAAATGTAAAATAAAAAACAATTTCAAATATGTAGATAGGGACAGGTGTAAGGAAGAACCCAATTCCATGTCGTTGCCAAAAAGTGTTTACTTACGTGGGAAAATAAGAAAAACGGAAGTTAACTTCCGCTGCTTTTCTTGCACCGATTCCTACTTTAATCTTAGAAAAAGTATCGTGTAGATGTGACCTCTTTGAAACAAGTATTGGAAGTCAATTCCACGATAATGTCTTATCTTAAATCTCACACCTCACAAGCTGAATACTGATGATGTGAAATGCATAAGATAGGAATTTTAAAGAACATAAGAGCAAAAAATGTACAAATCCTGGTTTACCTACATCTACATGAATTACGTGATGCACTTAAAACAAACCAGTTTAAGATTCTTGCGTAATGGGGGTATTATTGGCAAATTGCACTTTATAAGTGGCCATATATCCTGTACCAACAGTAATTTCAAAAACGTGTTTCTTCAAAATTACGATATTAACGGTATCCAAAAGATATATAGGACTTAACAATATTGCTGACATAGCTGCGTTAAATACCAAGAAAATTGCACAGTACGATAAAAATGTGATTGCTAAATCAATTATTTACTATTCAGTATTTACCTTTCTCCTTGGTATACATAGTATTAAATACAGAATAAAAAGGGTTACAGAAACCTGGTTTTCATGCAATGCTTGTGTATTTGCGTACACTTCAGAGCCCAGACAAGTGAAGAGAAACCAAGCTAAAATCTAAAATTTGGTGTAATAGTACTCGGTTGAAATTGGCAGATAAAGTTTATCCACAACAATTAGAAAGCGGTAAGGATGCTTCAACGCCTTTTTAATGTAAATACCTAGTAAGTTCGAGTTCGTATTCTTCATGGAAAAATTAGTCGATAATGTCGACTTCAAAAATGGTACGAAAGCGTGAAATGTTGAAAAGAATCGCACCGGGTTATAAAAATATTTATTTTTATAAACTGTGTCAATAAAGTACCCCCCCCCCAACTAACTTTTGAACGACTTGATATTTTACCATAAAATTTGGTGTGCTGTAATGGGAAATCAAATACTATTTTTTAGCCCATAATTAAATGTTGTATCATTCAAAATGGCGGCTGAGCGCCACTTTGAATTTTTTATTGGAAAGGGGGATCAAGTGACACATCACTTGAAAGGTCTTCTAGTTCTGCGCCTGATCCTAGAGTTTCAAAGAAAAATATTCAGCCATAACAAAATGACAATGTTTGAAGATAAAGAAGTCTATTAAAAAAAACTAAGAATTAAAGCTTAAATTAATTAAATTAAGTGTTCGAAATGTTTACCATTCACTTCTTGGCACATAAAAAGTCAGTTATGAAATTCCTGCCTTACATTTTCACAAGTTTCTGGAGTGATATTTCTTTTATGCTTGCTTTAAGCGTTGCTCCAGTTCTTCAATTATTTTTAAACGGGTTCTGTACACTTTCGATTTCAGATATCCCCATAGAAAAAAATCTAAGAGGGTTAAATCTGGGGAGCGAGCCGGCTATTCTATAGGGCCGCGCCTGCCAATCCATCTTCCAGGAAAATGTTAGTTGAGAAAGTCAGAAACAGGAGTATAATAATGAGGCGGCGCACCGTCTTGTTGGAACATAACGTTTTCAATATTATTTCCAGCCACCTGAGATATTTCTGGGAAAATTTTGTCCTGCAAATGAAAAAGTTAACTACTGGATAAAAAAATCAAAACAATTTTGAATTGAGTGAGTCCATTTGTTTAAAATCCGCCAGTTTGCTATGGCTGTATATTTTTCTTTGAAACTCTAGGATCAGACGCAAAACTAAAAGAGCTTTCAAATGAGGTTTCACTCGACCCCCTTTCCATTTAATTAAAAATTCAAAATAGCGCCCAGCCGCCATTTTGAATGATACAAAATTTAATTATAGGTTAAAAATAGTATTTAATTTCCCATTAAAGCACACCAAATGTTGTGGTAAAATATAAAGTCGTTTAAAAGTTAGTTGGCCCCCCCAACTTTATAGACAAACGGTATTTATTTTACTATTCTTCACTTTGGTCGATTACCTGAAAAGGTAAAACTGATGATGCAGTATGTGCAATTGGCCATTGCTAATAGTGGAAACGCGAAAAATTTCACAAAACATAAAGTATTATTATTTGATTTATTTTTGGTAAATATGGCTCCTGAAAACAAATATTATATATAGATTACGACTGTCCTTTCCCAAAACAGCTACAACAAACGAGACATCCAACACGCTATTACTCAAAAGGCCCAACCCGCAAACACAGAACGTACCAATACTCCCACACCACCTACCTCTATAGCATTTCTACCTTACATACACAAAACCACGGACCGCATCAGCAGACTACTTAAACAACAAAACATAAAAACCGTTTTTACTCCCTTTCAAAAACTTTCCAATTTCTTTCCTCCGACCAAAGACAAGTTACCTACCCTCAAATCCTGCGATGTGTATAGTGTACCTTGCTCCTGTGGGAAAGCCTACATCGGTGAGACGAAGAGGCCGATCAGCGTTCGAGTTTTTAAACACGAGCGCTGCACTCGAGTGAAACGTCCCGCAGAGTCGGCTATCGCAGGACATAAACACGATACAGGACATAACATTCAATTTGACAAGACCAAAATCCTAGCCCGTTCTTCCACCTACCTCAACCGTGTGATCCGTGAATCCATAGAAATACACAAAACTCCTAACAATATTAACCGAGACCAGATCCCAAAGTGACCACAGCCCTGAACATGTCCCGTGGAACCGAGGATTAAACGTCGGCAGTTCATGCACCGATGACGCGGCTCCAACCCGGAAGCCTAGCTGTTATTAACAACGGCCGCGGAAGCCTGCAACTTAGATTATGTTTTAATAACTTTTATTATTATAGAAATCCAGCGGCGATAGAGCAAACTTAAACCAAAAATTGGGTGAGAGAGAGAAAATTAATCCTCCTAAATATTGCTACTCTTAAAAGTTATATGTCGAATCTAATTCTACTATCACTCACCAGCAATTTAGCTTAAACATAAATGTTGTATCATTCACTATTTATTAAATAAAAAAACAGGAATTTACGAATTTCAAAAATTCACAGAAGGCGTCGCGTCATACAGAAATAAGGGAACTGGGACACTTGCCAAATTGTAGCTCATTCCTATCTCTATGGCCCTACAGAATTTAAAACTAACAAGTTTGTCAATTTTAGACCAAAGTATCTTTTGGAGATTTTAAAGTTTGTGAACATTAAAACTTATTATTTACATCGCAGTTTTCATTTCTATAACAATGGTCTACAACAATGGTCTTATTGTGTTCCTCTATTATAATACCAAATGTTATGCGGCAGATAGGGGTATCTCTACGACCCTAAAAATTAAAAAATAGTCGTGTTGCCAAATGTTGAGCAATTATTGTTCGAAAATTTTCAAAATTAATTTTATTTTGTAGTTTTCATTTTTACAACAATGGTCTTACAAAGCAGCATTGCATTTATCTATATTGTAATAGCAAATGTTATGCCGGTCTGTCAACTTGCTTTTCACTTAATTGTAGCGGCGCGGCCCCACTGTTGAAGAAGCTACAGGGTATGAAAAAAAAGAGTAACTTGCGAAGACGGTAAATTTCATTTTCAGATTTAGATAATTCGTTTTTCAGGAATAATTCTAGCAAAAAAACAAGTCTACCTTCCCCTACCGGCTTTGAATTTTTTTAAAAGCTTATTTTGTTGATCAATTTTTGATATACCTACAAGCGCATTAACATCGGACCAACCGTTCCGGAGATAAAAGCGAGCCAACGTACAAGAGGTCTTAGAGGTCCAAAGCATGTATTTCCGTCAAAATCTCGAAATCGAACATTTTCATGAAATCAATACTTCCCTCCACTGAAAGTATAGGAAAGTACAAATGACAAAATAAATTTGAATTTTCATATTTCTTCTAAACACAATATTAAGCTGAAGAAGAAGCTTAAGAATGTTAAAACTCAATAGTTCCCAAAGAAATGCCCGAAGTTTTTTAGTTAATAATAAAGACATCCACAATTTGTGAATGCTGCATACATATTTTGAAGAAAATATAGAGATACCGAAAATCAGAAGAAATTTGTTCTTGACGTTTTTATGGGGAATATCTCTGATAAATACGAGAAAGTATTTGATTAAAAATAATATAAACTTATTACCACTAACGCAATTTTAACGTTACTTGACAAATTTGTAAATATTTTTCTATAGCATTTTCCAAGCATTACTAAACAAGGTAACATAAATAAGATAGATAAAAGTGAAGCTTTGTAGGGGTAAGCAAATTATTCAAGCTTAATCTTGGTTACATCAGCAGGTCTTTGTTACTCCTTACACATAAATTTCGCGTGCGAACATTAACACACAAACACTAATTAAAAACAAGTGAAATATAATGAAAACGTTTTCCCTAAAGTGCATATCTGTCTAGAAAATGAGATTGAAAGTTTACGTATTCAGGGCCATCAGTAAAGCTTGCTTGTTTCGTATTCAAATGTTTTCGATTGTTTTCTTTCACGGAAAGGGACTGGGAAGATGAAAGACGAAAGCTTTTCAATTTACTATATAGATACCTTCAGAGATTGCAAATCAATAAAAAGAAAAATTTATATAATTAAATGAATTCTAGAGAATGTTCTCCTGTGTGGGCAGATTCGCCTAAATTTATTTCCATATATATCTTAGAGTAACTTACTAAGTATATTCAAAAGCTTTTCTTTGTAAGCAAAGGTAGGAAAAAAATCAAAGAAGTCCCTTAACAAAAGAGGAACGAGAAATTGCGATTGATATGCTAACACCCCACACCTGTTGCTGAGAAACTGAAGATTTAAAATCTGGACTACAAAAAACTATGCAAAATGTAAGTAAAATAATGCTATTTTTTGAATTCAACCACAACTGCTGCAGGTGAAAACCAGTATATTTGGAGCTTTCGTTTTGATTTATACGCAAGAGCTAACATTTTTTAGTTAGAAGTAAAGCAAACAGAATTTTATTTCTAATTTAACGCCAAAAAAAAATTATTTTTATGATTAACACTTATTTATATTTTAGTCTTCCTAAATTAACACAAAAAAATTATTTTTTATTAATTTATCTGAACTTTTTTCCGTTACAAATATAATACGGATTTTTAGTTTACAAATGAACCTAAATGGAGAAAATATATCGATTTGAAAAATCCTACCTTGCAAAAAATGCCGCTGCAGCAGATGCCTGAGCAGGATTTCCAGGGAGTCCGTTGACAGCAAATGCGTATCTTGTTTCGGAATACATTCCAAATACCCCACTGTCATGTCCCACAAAGCCACCCCCAACGTAATCCACTCTGCTTTGATAACCGACAACCCCTTTCACTTTCTGAACTTCCACCGGCAGAGCTCTTTGTGCATTACTTCTGCTATGAGACTGATGAACATGCGTTTGTTTGTTCTTTGATAGATTTGCAGAAATTTTTGGAGACGGGATGCAAGTTCGATTATGGGAGTAAAGTAGTTTCTCTGATGACTCCATGTGAGATCTTATATGAGCTGGTTTGAAAGTCTTTGATTCCGAGTTGATGTTTTTAATATTATGTGCATCCACCGTCCGCGAGTTTCTGCGATCTGCCTTATCGCGTTTCGCGTCTTCAACGGACTGTGTTAGGGTAGGTACTGCGACGACCCGCGGTTTCGCGCGTCCATTGACTGCGGACTCCCACTCTCGGTCGTGAGCTCTTCCGCAGCCCTGCTTCTGGTGCGACAGATTGTGGTTGTAGTAGCCATTCATATTTCTCACTTCTGGAGGCATGTACTCTGTCGATGTTATGACGTTCATATCAATCTGCAATAAAGAAACATATATTTAAGCACATCTGTTTAAACGAAGGAAATGCGATAATGTTTTACGTAATAAATCTTTACCACCACTCATCCCCATATAGGGGAGTTTAGCTTTTTAATAAAATCGAATGCATTAACAAATTAATTTAAATGAAAATGGTGAAACTTTTCAGACGACCATGAACCACTTCCAATGCGTGCTGGAAATAAGAATATGTAACGCACGTGTTTGTGAATGTAAATCTCATCAACAAACTAATTACCTTCAAAAACTTGATATTCTGAAACATTAATCTTCCCTACCGTGTATGTCCATCCAGGAAATATAAGACAACATGTAATGAGAGGTAATAAAAATTTACGGTGAATTACAATATAAGGCAAATCGAAAGGGTACCCTCAAACATAACCGCTGAGCTTTTTCGCGCACCATAATGAGATGATTTTATACAATAAAAAATTGATATCTACAAAAAAACGTTTATTTGTACAATAGAAATAGAATTCTACCATAAAGGTAAATTTAATTTCAAAACAATTGGTTTTTACAATAAGGTTAAAACGTAAAAAAAAAGATTATTTCTAATAAAAACGAGAAATTTACTACAACAAAAGAGTGATTTCTACAAAAAAAACTTCACAGTAAGGTAACAACGTGAAAAATGATTATTTCCTAAAAAAAATGTTTCTACAAAACAAGTTTATCCTTAAAGTAACCTCGCGTATGCCATCTAGACCAACAATATTTATTTAAAAAGCAAAAATTTGTTTTCCCATTGTTTTCTGTAAACGTATAATTGTTCTTAACGATCACCTCGCGCATCCCGGCTAGATCAGCAACATTGTTTTAAAAAATGGGCAAAACAGGGCGTTGGTACTTTCCCATACTTTTTAGGTTTTAAAGAATGATAGCGTCAAGAAACGATAAAAATTTACAGCTACTAATCATCTCGAGCCGGTGGTACACGCCGCTCGCTCCAGACTCAAGGCGTTGCGTTGGTTACGTATGGGGCGCGCTCGCTGACTACATAAAAGCGATAGGTAAAGCGCGGATCAAAAATGCTTATAAAAACTTTATTTATAGAGGTATCAAAAATATGCAAAAAATGAAAGAACTTTTTTAATAGAACTATTTGATAGGCGTAGTTAAAATCGCGTAACATCCGGAAAACGCGTCAATTCCAAAATTTTCAAAAATTCCCAGAGAGCGTCAGAGTGAAATTTGGGAAATTAGTAAAAAACAAATTTGTAGTTCATTGCAAGTTCTATAGGCTCAGAAAGTCAAAACAAAATGTTATGGGTAGTTTTTGAGGAATTTTGTTTTGAAATGACCATAACTTTGAGCCGCTAGTATATTTACAATTTTCATCTTTCCAAAAATATTTTTATTGCACTTGATTATACTTATTAAGAACTATCAAATAATATGATAATTTGTATTCATTGGATATTTTGTTTTTGAGTAATCGCGCATTAAATTTAATATTGTCAAAAATTCGTAGCGGCCTTCATTTTAAAGATTTGCCATTTTGCAAAAAAGTATTTGATTTGTCTTTAGATGCACTACAACGCTATGTATTTAAAATTTCAAAAAAGTGTTTGGAAAACAATCTATACAAAAACACAGATCTAATTTCCGTTTCCGATTCCGATAAACGAGCTTACAGAAAACTATCTGCAACTGAAACAGTTCCACACACCAAATCTTATTAAAATCGGTCAAGGGGTTCCAGAGATATAGGAAAACGAATTCACGCACCCACCCAGACAGACGTTTTTTAAAAACCACTTTTTTGGTTTCCTTGGGCCCCAAAACGCATATTTCAGTTAAAATCTGAAATTCGAAAATTCGCATTAAATCATAACTTTCCTTACTTAAGTAAAAAGGCTAGTGGGTCTCATTTTCCGCTAAATGAACTTTCCATACAAATTTGTAATTGTTAATTTAGATATGTTATAATATAGGGGCCGTATGAGTAGTTAGAGCTTCAGTAACTCAACAAATCTTAAAAAAGCAATCGAGCAACCGCCACGCAGCCTTCTTCGCATTTATTAACATATCTGGAAACTTTTAAATATTTAGAAAATGTTAAAAGTTTTAGTAATTGTTTAGGGTTTTTGACAATTCTATAAGAATAAATAAAATCTATTAAAGTATTGAAAATTTGTGAAAAGTATTCAATACTATTGAAAATATTTAAGAATTTTTGAAGTTTTTAAAAATTTAATTTTTTTCAGAATTTAAAAAAAATGTAGTTTGAGAATTTTGATTAAGTATTTTTCTTCTTCTTTCTCTTATTATAGGCCAAATAATAATTTTTGAAAATTCGAAATTCGTACAATGTTGATATATAGAAAAATCGTTGAAAGGGGGCAAAAAGAGTGGCGTGTAGGATACGAATCTACAGTTCCTTTTCGAGCGCGTCGATATTGGAGTGCTGCACCCCTCCCCCCTCATATGTTTTAAGACAGTCGGCTGGTTTTATGATGTTTTGTGTTTTCTATTTGCAACCAATGTTTATCCGTTGAAATACCGATTTTTCACGTCCCATGCACCTTTTGATGATATTAGATATGTTTTTTGCGATTACTTAAAACCGTTCAGGTAAAACTAAAAAGAAACACCTTAGTAGTGTTTTCTTAACGGAAAGTTGTTCATATTGTCATTTAACACGCACATGCCGATTTTGAAGTCAAAATTTTTGAAACATAAAAAATAAATGGCAGCGGAAGTCACTTCTTATTCAAACAGCCCTTTTTATAGCTAACGAACCGCGTTACCTTGCGGTTTCACCCGATTGCAATTACCAATCTGTTGAGTCTAATTTGGCTTTTCTACGTTAAGGCTTTTGGACTGTAAGTCCAGACACCCACACACACATTAGGCAGCGCTACAGCGTCCGCTTTATCGGTCTCCCAAGGCCCCGAAACCGGCTTATTAGTCAAAATATTTAAGTTGAAAAAGTATGCCATAAAAGTATTTTTCTTTTAGGTATGACTCGTATATCGGCTAGTAAACCCACAAATCCTACATTATGAATGATCACAATACTCTAAAGCTATACTTCCTATAGCGAAAATCGTAAAATGGAAGGAAACTTTTAGTTAAAAAAATATTAAAATCTTGGTACAAGTAGAAGTTCCTTCTACGAAAAATGTTAAATGTATCTTCTTGCTGATTTCAAGAACAATAAGGATTGTTATATAAAAGCTTAATGTACGAATTAAAACAAAACTAATGACTCATAAATAGCAAACACTTTTACACGTCATATACACTTTTAACTTGGCTAAAACAATTATTTACATTGATGCATAGATAAGAATTTACAAACGCTAATAAGACCGAAGTGATCCTAAGAAGACGCTTAATGGTTATACTATGTCATATGATAAAATAGTTGGGAGTGCTTATAAATCTTGAAAATATAGATACAGGTAAAATAGATAAATAGTCATTGGTAATTATAAAAAAAGTGTATGCACATAATGCTTGTTTGTAAGTAATTCGTTAACCTAGGACTGATACAAAGATCTTTAGGTCGTAAAAAAGAACTATATTTATTTAAATTTTATCAGCAGGTCGTACAATATATATATGATGAAAATTTCTTACAAAAATTACTTTTGGGTTATCGAAGACATAAAAGTGTATGTTATAAAATTTTTAGTACTTTGCCTCGCTTGAATGTTCTCCTGGGTAAGGAATAATATGAGCCAACGAACAAACAATATATTCGTAGTAATCATTTATTATATGGAAATAAGTTTATGTTTACATAAAATTCATCGGGTCAAAACGTTTGCCTTTACAATCCGCAACCAGAAACGGACGTTCGGTATTTGGTATATTTTTCCAAAAGTTAAATTTTACAATTTGAAGGATAGAGTACAAAGAAGGCACTAAGACAAATCAAAGGAAAGCTTTTACTTTAACACCCATTTACTCAAAAAGTTGCAGATCGACATAAGCTTTGTTATACACCTGAGAGAACAAAATCTTACTAACTACAAGAATTTTTGAAAAAATGATAAAAATTGTAAAGTAAAAATTATATTCAAAACTGAAAATTGTAAAAACCCTGCCGTTTCAATTAAAAGCACGTCTTATCTCGTTCTGGTGCCCGGGGCCGTCGCCGCCCCAACCGCAGATTTGAGTGGCGCCAACCGGGTTTTCACGGTCAAAAGCATTTAAAACAACAATCCGCCCCTGCTTTTAGCCACCAGTATACAAAGTGCTCCGAAACTCGCGGACACAAAGTGTGGGATGGTATTCTACCAAAACAACTGAACAAAAAGTTGCTGTACAATTTTTTGATTCGATCAATTTTTTTCGAATTACTGAAAGTTTCGAAAGTCTGAACAGGATAAAGAAACACTCAATATTTTTGGAGTATTAAAGTTTTGAAAAATCTGAAAAAGGTAGATAAAAAACATTCAAACGCAAATTTAAAGGTTTAATAAAGAACTGAAAATAAAACCATGATAAATTACAAAAAACAAGAAATAGTTCAAAATGATAATTAAAAACAAAATTACAGATGTTGTTCAACGCGTTTACGTGTTCAATTAAACAGTGGCACGCTATTGGCTGTTAAAAGCAGGTTTTCATTATTTATAGTTTGTCAGTTGTTTGAATTTTGTATCGTGCAATGATTAAACGCTCCTGCTTTGATATCGTGCAATGAATAATCGCTTAAATTCGATTAAGAATGATTTTTCCCTATTCAGATTTTTTAAAACTTTGAAAACTCCAAAATGGTTGAATAAAAAAGTTATAAAGAAACTTTTTGATCAGTTATTTTCGTAGAGTACAGTCTTATACTTTCTGTTCGCGAGTTTCAGAACACCCTGTACAATAATTTGTACGCACTACTCAACAGTCAGCTCAGCGCTGAACCCCCACATAATATTATGCCACATAATGTGCCGACCGAGTGCCGTTGCTGTATTTGGCACACATGCATATGTGAGTCCCCGATTTAGTATTGTTAGGGTAGGAGAAGAGAATGCGAAAACAAGCGAAGTTGTTGCCGCTTGCTGTGTAGAAAAAGCTATCAGGCAAGCGTAACGGGATCTTCCTCGCATTTATTGATTTTTTGAAAATTTAGACATTTTTTTGGTAATTAGAATATTTTTTTAAGTTTCGAATGTTTTTTAAAAATTTAACAATCTTTTTAAAAATTTTTGACAATTTTGTTTACTATAAAATTTATTCATTGAAGCTTCTGCGGTTTCTCGAATTGTCAATATTACAATTTATTTTCGGCTTAGACCGCGTCAGTGCTCTAATCACTCTGAAGGTGGAAGCTGCAATGTCTTGCGAAACGTTAGTTTGTATGGGATCAGAAACAGCTAAGAGGAATAAGCCGATTAAGTATTCTTGTCCTGACATACAAGATATATTAAAACCAAATCCTTGTCAGGCAGGCAGGGCCCACGAACAACTATCGCTCAAACTTTTTGAGCAAATACTTGCAAAGGCCGACAAAGATAGAGGTCGGTCCTTATCTGATTATGCTGCATATAATCCCCAAATGACAACGCGGTCTAAGCGGAAAGTAAATTGTAATATTGACACTACCTCTGAATTTTTTTCAATTTTCAGTTTTTAAATTTTTGAAAAATTTAAATAGTTTTAAAAATTTTGAAAGTTTTTAAAAACTATTAAAAATTTACGAAAAAAAATCTTTTGTAAAATTTTAAATTTTTCTTACAAAAAAATCAAGACCAAAAAATATGTCTACTTTCCGTTTCCGGTTCCGGTTAAAAACCTTACAGAGCACTAGCTGCAACTAAAAAACTTCCACACACTACCTTAAAAAACTCGGTCAAGGGGTTTCGAAGACGAACGCACCCACCCATCCTCAGACAGACATTTTTTAAAACCCACTTTTTTAGGTTCCTTGAACCCCAAAAAGTTTCTTTCCGGTAAAATCTGACATTCGCAGAGAAGTATGGGAAAATAAAAATGACCTTTAAAACCGTATATCTGTGAAAATAAAGAAGTTATAAGGCTGAAGAGTTTTGGCTGGGACACCCTACATACAGTGTGTCCACGGCTCGGGTGCTTAATAGGTGTTTTTATTTCTTTAGTTTCTTTGCTCTAGCATTACCATTTTGAAAAAAATATTAATGTACAAAACTGACAGTGACAATTAACAGTAGTGTTACTAGAAAATACTAGTTTGTCATGACGACTATAATTATGGGCTTTGACAAATATTCAGTCACATTCACATAAAATTTTAAAGTTTTAAAATTTTTTAAAATAATAGAAAAGCTTTGAAAATTTTAAAATTTTTTATTTTTTATTTTTTTATCTTTCAAATATTTTGTGAACTTGTAAAAAAAATTTAGTATTTTGAAAAATTTAGAAACTTGGAACATTTTTGAAAGTTTTTTAATTAAAAAATATTGAGTTTGCAAATGCAAAGTGAAGAATTGCCTTACTAAAAGGTGTTTTTATACTGTTGGAGAGTACTTAAACACTGCTTTTTGTTGGCCTATTTTGTCATTTTTTGTGTGATAAGACTGATTGATGTAAAATACTTTTTTAATATACATTTATATTCTTGCATAAGTAATATCTGTTATTACCGTACGTGCTGCAAATGTATGTTAATATGTAAAGCGGCTTAATAAAGTATCTTATCTTAAACCGTTCAGGTAAACGACCAAAAGGAAACCTCCAAGAGGTACTTTCTCAATGGAGGGTTGTTCCTATTGTTATTTAACATGTTCATACCAAAGAAAGCCGAAATTCGTACATTTTTGAAAAATCGTTGGTGGGGGACACTGCGGGTTGTTGGAAGATCGGGCTTGCGCAGATCAGCTACTCGATATGCGTAGAATACGAATCTAAGGTTCTTTTTTCATCACAATACCTTCCTCTATAGCTTTACTTCGTATAGCGAGGAAGATAAAAACTGTACACTTGCTGACTAAATTAATTGTTGTTTTGTTTAGTTTAATTATTAATTTCTTTATATAAAATTCACTCGATTTCTAATTAGGGATGGGCTTCCAACTAATACAAGATTGACTTTACATTTTTTTGCCGCGTCCAATGTCCATCCCAAATCTTGCGCCGGGAACTATTGCTCCCTTATGTCCCGAGTAGATATTACAGCACTAATCAAGTATATGAATTTTTCAAAAATTTTAATAAAAAAAACTTGCCGTATATAGATAATTGATATAAAAATTGAGATAAATTGAAAATTCATATAGAAATCACCGTAACCGAAAATACAATAAAAGTTTTTCATTTATTTGTTAACCAAACTGAAAATAGAATTATGATTGCTATTTTTATAAATATGCCCTTCCACGCATATCTGTCCTTTACAATAATATCCTTCGTTTGTAATTTATCTAA
The DNA here is from genome assembly GCA_958336395.1 of Ctenicera cuprea. Taxonomy (NCBI): domain Eukaryota; kingdom Metazoa; phylum Arthropoda; class Insecta; order Coleoptera; family Elateridae; genus Ctenicera; species Ctenicera cuprea. Next base: position 29,324,135 of record OY284488.1, read on the forward strand.
GTTTTGAAATATAGAATAGTATCACGACTACATCTTATGTTCTAGGTACAAACGTTTACGTACTACAAAAGCACAATTTAGATGTTATCTGTTTTGTATATCTCTTCTAAACGATAGCTACACGAACGTCTTTTTGTATCGTATTTCATAAAAATAGCCAATAGTATAAGTCTATAATAGAGCTTTGTATTTTTGCTTTTCGTTTTACAAATATTTCCTAATACCCCGTGTTAAACTCCGAAAAAGTAAAATTATTGTAACGATTTAGATAACTACAACATCATAAGTGGAGTGCTAAGCGTTACAACCTTTCAGACGTTTTTAGAAAGATTTTATAACTCTTACTGAGCCAATGTTTACAAACTATCCGGAATTTATCATTTTATTTCCATGTTAAGTTGTTCACATTAAGATAATTACCAAAAAACTTAAACAACGAATGCAACGTTAAGGTTGTATTTAAATGTTAGTTTCAGATGTATCTTCAAAACATTTTCAAGTTCACATAACAAAGGAAAACATATTAATAGTAAGTTTAAGACATGAATCACAGAACCACGGAAAGTAACGAACCGTAAAACTGCGGAAAGAACATCAATGAAACCAAGCCATTAAAACAAGCCAATAAATCAACGTAATTGAATAAAAACAAAAATTACTTAAAACTTTCACAAATTGGTTAAACTGCGAATAAAAACCAAGCTTTTTTCTTCCCTTCTGACGTTTTGACAAATTTGTTTTCCTTTGTAGCGTTGTCATTGGGCTTTGCCAGATTCCCGTTCCGGAACGTATTGCTCCGTGTGAAAGTGAAAAAGCTTGTTTACATTCGCGGAATTGTCCATAGGTTAGTTCAGACAGATCAAACAGATTTGCTCATTAACTTTAACAAATGTCTGCTAGTTCGAACTAATGAGCGCATGTAAATATTACACAAGTAGTTTAAATAATGAGGGAATTTACACAGTGGAGTATTTTTAGAAAACCAGTCGTGCACAAACCGTTAAATCAAACGCATTTTTTTAAACAGCAGCTTTGATCGTAAAACAAAAAAAAAACACTGTGAATATTTCAAATTAAACTGTTTTACCTATACTATTTATTAGTTTCATCATATCGCGCTCGTGATCTAAAACGATTTATCGGTTGCGTTATATTATACCAGCAGGACAATTTTTTGCAATTACACGTAATTTAATAAATTTTACCGATGGAAATAATTTTACTAAAGTGCTAAGTATAAATATTTTATGGTGTACACCTGAACAAACCAAGCTCACAACGTGATTAAGTATTTATATCCATCGAATACTCATATTGTGCTCGATAATGACGGGATTGATACTTTGATTGATAGGTTTATATTCGTTGCTGCGTGCTCTAAATCCTAAACTAATCCTTAATACGACGTTGGGTAAACTAAGGCGTCTGTGGAAGGGACCTGAAAACTGACACTAAGAGTGATTGATAGAACGCTGCTGATAGAACAGATCGGAGGAAAAGAATTACAATAACGACGGAATTACGGAATTAGTGTGTGCAGAATCTTAAGTATTTTCCACTTCCTACAATACCAAACTTGAACGTATACTTCCAAGAATGCCTAAACAATAATCGAAATAACGCAAGTCACAAAAATCAATAATCAATCTCGCTTCTAATTATCTCCGCCAAGTGCAAATAAAAAACTGGATATACTAAGACTAACCCACAGTACACGCACTCTGCACATTTTCCGTAATCAGCGGCATCTCAAAAGAGATTCCTTTCATCTTCTGCTTGTTTTGTATACATTTCTTATTTACTGGGTAAAAGAAAATTTAAATTCCAATAAGTAATAAAAATGATACCTGAATATACCGTTTGATACTAATTAGCGCGGAGCAGCTTCTTTGACCAATCAATCCTTTTGCATTAATGAAAATAGTACATTTATTTTTAACATCAATTAGCACCTAAGCCAACTATGCCGTTTATATAAATTTATAAAACTTAACTTGAAACTGTTCTTTCAAATAAATGCCCATGAAACATTAAATATATAAAACGTACCTTTGAGACTAATTTAGATATACTACTGGGATGTCTAATTGTTCTCTTCTAGGCTACTCAGAGTCAAAACTGCATATTTAGATAAAACAGTTTTTGCTTTTAGTATATTTAAATTTTAAATTCTAATTAATAACTAAATATTTCAGTTAATAAAACTCATCAAAACGTTAATGTTTAGCAATCGTATAACAAGAACGTCTATCGTAATCTATCGTAATTCCTATGTCTATAGTATTAATTCTTTAGCACATTTTGGTATATAACTGTTTTATATTTTTGATTTAATTTTTGAGGTTATTATAAAAACTTTAAAGCGACAGTGCTACCCCATATCAACAATCAAAATTTTAAAATATCTTGCAGTTTTAAATTACGCCCTTTTTAAATTATGTTTTATGATTTTGTCATTTTTACTTTCCCATAATTCTATTAAAGTATAGAAAGATTCCATGCGAATTTCAGATTTTAACGGAAATATTCATTTTGGGGTCCATCGATTCCAAAAATGTTTTTTTATATGTCTGTCTGTGGCTGCGTTTGTTCATATATATCTACAGAATCCTTGACCGATTTCTTTAAAAATTTAGTATGCGGAAGTTTTTTAGTTGGAGGTAGTGCTCTGTAAGGTTTGTAAACGGAACCGGAAATTAGTCATGTTTTTTTGGTCTCCATTGTTTGTAACAACGGTATGGAATTTTTGACGAAATAGATTTGTAGTGCAACTGAAATGCTTTTTCCCTAATGCTGTATCTTCAAAACGAAAGTCGCTACGAATTTCTGACAATTTTGACTTTAATGCCCGATTACTAAAAAAAAAATATCAAATCAATACAAATTGTCATATTATTTAATAGCCCTTAATAAGCATTATCAAGTGATGTAAAAATATTTTTCTACGTAACAAAACTGTAAAAATGCTAGTTCCTCAAAATTTTAAACATTTTCAAGAAATTATTTCTAAAAAACCGGCTACATTTTTTTGGAATTGTCTGTGACGATAGAAATTGTAGTTTAAATTAATTTTTTTCTAATCTTTCACATTTTTCAAAAATTCAAAATTGATTAATTATTTATTCTAAAACGCAAACACCTACCGTTATAAACTTTTAACAGTTCTACAAACGATTTAAAGTAGTTTTTTTAAATTAAGAAGAATTATCAACTATTTTAAAAATTAAGAAAAAAATCGATACTGTTTCATATCAACAACGTGTTTTCCGGAAGTAAAATGCTTTCAACTACGACCATTAATTAGCTCTAGTTAATAAATGTATTTTTTATTCTTTACATATTTTTTACCCTTTTCATATCTCTTTTTACTCTTTTCATATTTTTGATAACTCTTTCAATAAAGATGTTATAATCATTTTTGGTCCGAAGTCGTAAGCGCAATATCTAGCTATCCATGTCGTTCCAACGCTTTGGGTTTGGCTTTGGAGTGGGCAGTTTGTAGTAGGTGTAGATGACTAGCTGTAAATTGCAATCACTTATTGGCCCGCAAATATTTAAAACGTAAAAGGTATGGGAAAGTTCCAGCGACCTGCTTCGCCTATTTATTTAAAACGGCGCCGTATGTTTTTAAATATACCGTTAGAAAGAGAATTATTTCCTTTTTTAAATAATGTATCATGCCCATATGCCTGCATAACAAATTTTGCGAAAAAAATACGATCTTTGAAAAACTGTCAAAAATTACTAAATAAAAACAAAATAAAATTCTAAATATGATTGTCAGTAGTAGTCTGTTTTACTTATTATAGTTAAAATAAATTAATCAGCACAATTTAAAATTGTAATATTAGGTTAGTTAGCAATCCATTTAAACAAAATTGACCTGAACATCAGGTATCCTAGAAATACCTGTCATAGGTTACCTGAAATTTACAATAATGTTTTTTTTTTAACATTTGTTATGAACATGATACTTTAATCGAAAGAGAAAACAATGCTCTTTTCAACAGTGTTTAAAAATATGGACATTTTTGAAAAAAAAATTAAAAACATAATTTCAAAATCGCGTGTATTAAAAAGGGCAATATATTTTAAATATTTTATTTGTGATTTCCATTAAACATTGAACGCTTAAACATTTTGTATTAACCTTTAAAATTTTATCTTTTCAGATAAAGAAGTTATAAAACCGAGATCTTTTGGGTGGGACAACCCTGTATAGCGAAGTAGCTGAGCGGCTAAGGACCCTCCTTCGATGAGACGCGTGAACAAAGACAACTTTCGAGGGCCGGTGTTGAAACGGTCATTCCGGCGATTTCAACTTGGTACGTCCACCTTTCTTCGGAGAGGTTCAAAGTTTACCTTAATTGGGACCATGGAGAACTGGGTTAGTGATTTCATAAGGTAGAGTAGCTCCTGGTATGTGTGCACTTAGAAGTGCACCCAACCAAACTCCGAAATTGGGAACATTTGTTAATATGGCGAGAATCATCCCCCTTTTTAATGTAGTATTTCTAAACTACCCCCAAGCGCGCCGTAGCCGTTAAAAATTGAAAATTTCCAAAGTGACAACACCTTAGCGGCAGCGCGTTCACTAAAGCGGGATCCTGCTCCCTGGCTGTGGCTATAAATATGCTTGCATTCCAGTCACTACGTCTGGGCGACGGGGCTATGGGTTATAAATTTTCCCTGGCGATAAACTGGGTGGTTAAAAGCCACCAATTTAGGCATGTAAAGGCAAGCTCCAGGAAGGAGTAGTGCGGCTGGTGGTATTAGGGCTGTGGGCCCTAGCGGTAGACTGGAGTTTGCTTGCTCACGCCCACTATCAAAGTGTCGACTTAGGAATCTCGTACTTTTGAACACCCGTTTCTGTTAAGATACCGGTCACTATAATCAGACCAGCTAGCAACCTATCTGGGTAGTGCGAAGATGATCAGTACTGAATACTGCGATATGCCCAACTGGTAAGGTGGGGGAAAAGTCCAGCCAGTAACTTTATTGACTGATACCACGGTAACCAAGTCACGGGGTTGGCGTGGCAGTGGTAAGCCTGTGTAGGCTACTGTCGTCTTGATGCGGCTCGCCGGTTAGCTGCGTTTCAGCTCCGACACGGATCTGCAGAATCAGTAAACATTTAGGCATCTCCCCCCTTAGAGGGAACGTGGCGGATTATGGCTCACGCTAGGTGCCGCCACGGTAATAATCGAGGATGGTTGTAATAGCCTCTTCACTTGAAACTTGTATAGGGCAGTATTGATTTCATAAATATAACCGATTTCGATATTTTGATGGAAATGCACGTTTTGGAACGCGAATAACCAAAAAAGTATTTTTTAAGAATGTCTGCCTGTGGTTGGGTGGATATGTACGTGTGTAGGTAACGCACCATAACTTCCGAACGGATGGTCTAATTTTTTGGTGACATTTGTTTCAGAAATTGCGTTTATGAATTTATAAGCTGAATCTGATAGAAGGTCTGAGGGCAATTCAACGCTTGTTTCCAAACCTCCAAGCTTCAATATGGGACATCTTCAGGGCAAGTGACCACAGCCTGAAGATGTCTCGTGCAACCGAGGACGAAACGTCGGCAGTTTATTCACCAATGCGCGGCTCCAGCCCGGAAGCCTAGATGCCATAATATACAACAATTTTTTTGAATTTGTAGTTAAACAAAGCTTAACAAAAACACGCGCATCTGCGTACTAATGCTACTTGGCAACCGATATGCCTAATATAGACGGTTCATATTCAATTAAACGCTTCTGTTTGTAATCCTTGTGTATTAATTTCAATTAGTTACTTCTAAATTGTACTTATCTTTACTGATTATATTAATGCAACTGTTTGTTCTCAATGTTGTGTAGATGCTTAAAATTAAAATACATTAAAAATTTACGTAATTATCATAATTATTCCTGACGTAAAAACGTAACAACTGCAATTACATCGTAAAAATCACAATCGTTCGGTCGTTATCGTAAAAATAGGCGCAATTAGTTTTATTAGTATTATTGTATAAATTTACATTTTTTTTTACTTCAAACCAGTTCGTGCTGTAAATCTTTGCAATACCTCTCGTTCGTATAATATGTTCCCTGCTAGTATTGACAATGTGCCATGCTATCAGTGCCAAGTGCCACTTGTATTAAAATTATTGGTCACTCCGGATATTACTATCGATATGCTTCTTACGGTGGCTTTAATTTAAAAAAAATTGTATATGTAATATTTTAAATCCTATAAATTTATTTAAAACGTATTTAAACGAAAATTAGTTGTAAAAATGTTATTCTGGCGTTTATCAAAATGCCTGTCTTAGTCATAGGAATATTTTTGCAGTTTCGTTTTCCAGTTTTCCAGATCGTCACGAAAGCATAGTAATGCGATACTAAAATTATTAAGTAGCAATTTTACAGTTTATAGCTGCCGATAAAACTACCGTCGTCGCTATGTAGTAATTTGTTTGGATTTAGTAAAAAATTTACTTAGAATTGCAAATGAACCTGGTTTAACAGTAGGGTACCCACTTTTGATATCGAAAGGTAATTTACATAACAACTTTAAAAACCGTTCAAAAGCCATTAAATTAAATTGTTATCGTTATACTTAACTCTTGAATAATTTACATAAAAAAATAAACTTACTTAACTTGTAGCAAAAAACTAAAATACACAAGCGAAAAGCATCAGAAACCAAGAAGGCGAACAAACACAAACAGAAACCCTGCATTATTATCCATCAACGACTGAAATCAACCTTTTGATCTAATAAATCTAAAGCATGAATTGTAGGCATGCAAAGTGACAATAAAAAATTGCCACTTTCCGATATTCTTGTAAAACGCAGTCCGAGAAACATTAAGCTAGATTTATAAATAAAAAGCTGCCTGACAATAATTCATAAATAAATATTTGCATAAATTATTCGAGTGGCTAACATGCACAGAAACTGAAATTAATCGCAATCTGTGGGCGCGATACTAAAGAAATATTTTGAAACATAACGAGGGTATCAGCTCGAAATGGAAGCTTTAACAAATTTACTTCAAATTAAAATAAATTAACACCATATGGTGTCAAGTAAGTGAATAAATCTTTCAATCACTTTGTTTCGAGGGAGGGCGAAAATCAAATAAGGTGTCCTAAATGGGGCCTTCGGCGCTATGAACGAGTACTGGTAACCACAACCACCCCGATGCTGATTGATACATTTTCCTACTTCCCTTTCAACGCCACTGCAAGCTACAGTACAGCAATGCTTACTATGCAGAAGTTGATTAATGCTGTACGCATTCACCTTCTCCGAGGACTAAATTTACATATTGTATGTGTATTGTAGTTTAGGGTAGTTTTCCAGGTACATCCAATTATAAAACAAGGTGATGTAGTAAGGCTTTAAAATATTACACGCAAAATAATCTCCTAAAATGATTAAAAGATTTTCAAACAACCCCTAGCACTCTTCGCGTTTTCCCCCATCATTTACCGGATGTACAGTAAGTGAGTCAAGTACCACCCCTAAGCAACCCACCCTAACCTTGTTCCTATCTTCCGCAATCTCGGGATTCATCCCGTCAACGCACTGGAAACAAATTATTACACTTCCTGCTTCTTAATCTGCAATCTTTCGAAAAAAAGGTAGGTTGTGAAAACGCTTAACATCTAAATATTTGACTATGATAGGTTTAGGTAAGTAAATAAAACAGTTTCAGCGTATTACTGAAAAAATGGTGATTAGGTGTTAGATTAAGCTCTAAAACAACGTAAAATGTATAGTAATGCTTTTCTGTCCCTTTTCTCGATAAAAATCTCAGACGCCCTTAAAGTTTGTTGAAGAGTCGTCCCTGCATAATCCCTCCATATTTTTAGTGCAGCGACGCATATTCACTTGGATAGCCTCAGGATAAAGTAAAGTAGTGAAGCCATCAAGTGTTGCAAGTTTGCTGTAGACAAGCTATAAAAACTTGTCACCCCTTGCAAGGGTCAGAGTGAATTTAATGGATATGCATGAATATTTGATTAAACACAAAAAAAACATTATCAATAACCTGTTATTTTCGAAGTGCTCTGGTTTATAGTTATTTCATGGTTTATCCGTAGGCATAGGTACATTTCTGCAACTAACATTGCATAATCTAGTAATAAGAACTTAACTTAAATCCACCCTCTTTCCTGGAGGCTTCCTCAATATAACTTTCCCCAATATTATTTTCATTCCGAGACATCAATTTCTTCACACAGCGGTATGAAATATGATTTTATGTACACCCTGCCAAAACGGATTAGGGGGTTTTGACTTTGTAACAAAATTCAAAACGAAAGGCTCACTTGGGTTATGACTATGTTAAAATTTTATTTTTATACGAAAAGTTATTTTACGTTCTTGTTTGTTATTACATTTACTACTTTTATATTTTATAGCTTTCTCTTTTTACAGATAGGTGAATTTTCTAGAGATAAGATGCTACATAAAATTGGAAACTTACAAAATGAAAACCTTCTGTTTTAGAGCTATTACATACGAAAACATATCAGAAATCCAATTTTATGGATTTAGAGTTATAGAGATTGATTGCATAAAAATAAATTACTCGTCTTTGGATCTGCCCTCAACTTTAGATTTAAAACAGTGATATAAACATAAAATGTTTGAATGCTTATACAAATTCTGTTCAATGTTTTAAATTTGCATATTGGGAAAAAATTATATAATTTTTTAAATGTTAAACGTAAATATAAAAATTTAGGTCGGTATTTTAAATAGATTTTTTTTCTTTTAAAATTTGAATTCGACGCAGGGTAACATGATCGAGTCCCTATAGTATCAAGACCATGAGATTGTAATGTATTGTACGGTCCAACTTATACAAACTCCTGAAAAATAATAAAAACACTACAAAACTTTGTACAAAATATCACATTTAATAATCACTACAAGTGACTATTATAAGTGATTATTAAATGTGATATTTTGTACAAAGTTTTGTAGTGTTTTAATTACTTTTAAAATGCAGTATCACCAAGAAAGGCTGAAACTATTAATTATTCCTGAAAAATAACTTTATTCAAAATGGGGTTAAATATCTTTTAGTAACTTTCCTACATCTTCAACTTTTACCTAACTAACGTTGGATTTGTAGTCTAGAGACTGAATAACGCAAGCTATGTTACTGTTATCATTAAACAGAGTTTCGACCCCGCATGTAAATTATCGTGTGCACTTTGCTGCGCATACGACGCTGTAATTACCGCTAAAAAATTCCAGTGAGCATAAACAGTAGCGTTCCACCTTGTACACAATATAAAAAATGTACAACACGTTTATAATAATTGCTCGAAAGGTATACTCTTTTGTTATGTTAATGGTGGAGTGGTACTGCTTGTGCTCCATGGGATGTTTTTACTGATAATGGCAGATCGTAATCGCAGAAAAGTACACAAGGTGTGAACCAATAACAGAGGCAGTATTAGTTATTTATAGGTTCCAGTTTTACTTATTTATACTCAATAAGTATGAGTCATGCTTCTGATTCGCCTAGGTATGTAAGGGAAGGTAATATGCATCCAGATGTAGATTATTATTTTACGTGGCTACCTTCGAATCGATACTAATAGTTAGAGGTATACAATGATTTTTCTTATATTTTGTGATGAAAAATTTAAATTGAATTTAATAAATTATAGTCATCATTTTTAAGTTTAATAGTTAACCACAGTGTTTTTAAAAGATTTCACACATGTTCAAGCTAAAATTATCATTGCTAAATTGAAGATGTATGTAATCAGTAGACTAGTTGTGAGCCATTTATAAAAATATTTTTTTGAATCCTTTAATATCCTACAAATAACCATTTTTAGTAAATTTGTAAACTTAACTTCACTTCCAGAAAGAGAGAGAAATAGTAGTGGAGGAATTTAACTAATTGCTTTTGTACGTAAAAGTTTTTCAAAAGTTTTTGATTTTCCGAAGAAAACATGTATCATTAAACCAAAAATAATATGTTTGCAATGTGTGACGCCTATGTAATTTGCAGTTTGTTCCACTTGTTCAATCACATCACAGGCAGGTTAAGTTAAAATAATCAACCTTGTAACCCCCTCTCATGGTATTAGTTTGCAATGTTTTCATATTTACTGCGATTAATACGATCTCAGTTAACAGTTGCTAAAAATTATGCTTATTGCTTACGCAGCTAAAAAAATCCAAAAACAAAAACGCTGCAATTTACTAGATTTTAAAACCGGCAAAAAAACCCACTGGGCCTATAAAGTTTATCCACCCAAAAACCCAATAAAATCCACAAAGACTACTAGGTTCTTTTAATTGTACCGACACAAAAACACCAATTGGGTTTTTAAGGGACCCATTCAGTTGCCAGCCCTGTTTTTCTGTAGTAACAGTTACCATATTGTTGATTATTGTCTTCCAAATAAAATAAAAGAGAATAGACCGGGTTTCCGACCGACTGGTACCTTGGATACCGTAACAGCTACAAAGTCGGTCAAATGGAAAAAGATGTAAATACTTTAGAGCACAACTTAGTAGCGTTTTTGTTTTTAAAACAATGCATATTATACTAGACATTTGGCAATAACGAAAAACATAATTTTTTTTAATTTAAAATATCTTTGTTAATACTGGAACTAAAAGAAAAGTTAAACGTTAAAGTTGTACAACATTTTAGGTTGTGTAAGATAATAATTTTCAAGCGATTCTATTTTGTTTAGTTTTCGAGATATAACACAAGCTTGTAATTTTTTTAATGACAAACATCGTTGAGTTTTACAACAAGAACATGCGCACTTGTTTCTGTTTTCAATGATATACGGGTAACAAACTAAAAAAATCTTTATGGCAAAAATTAAGCTGGTTATCCTTATTAAATATCAACAAGCCACAAAACATAAATTAAAATTTTGAACATAATATAATATTAGACGAATTGCCCTTCTGTACACTCTACAGGAAACATGTGTTTTCTATATACAAGGTCGATTCTACTTTCTTTCATAACTGTAAAATCAGTGCAAATAATCCCTTATCTTGCCGTATCACTTATCACTTTGTTAAAGTTTAAAAATTATTTCTATTAGTTTGTCTAAATAGTATCCATTAAACTTGTCTTTTTAAAGTTGGTTTACGAGATTTTCCATCTTCACTGCAAACGTACAAACCACGTTTAAAATTAATAAAAACTTGCTTGGTGTAGTATGACGTATCCTGCACGCTGCATACGATTGCCGCTCACTGACGGTTCTCATCCTGAACCAAATAAAAACTACGGCAAGTCGGGAACAGGCGCGCCTATTCAATGGTTACTGGGGCGTGATATCCCTACTATTTCATTGCACCTGATCATTGTTTTCTTTACCAATGTGCATGTAGAGGTATTAAGAATAACAGATTGGTTGATTGTTTGGTAGCTGGGAGCGTTAAGGCTCGCCTTCGCGTATGCAAAAGAGGGTTTAAAGGCAGCGGTCTATTTATTTGGCGCTCAGTTTTTTAATGTTACACGTTTGCGTTAAAAGGTAAACACTGTATGTAAATGTAACTTTAACTGAGACTTAGAATTCGAATTCTTTTTATTTGAAAAATTATGGGTAGGCACTGCACGTGCGATTATGAAAGCTCGTGCTCAAATACGTTTCTCAATTTATATGTGAATAACGATGATCGGCATGAAATTTTAGAAATGTATTTTTGGGATAGAATTTTAGATCAGAATCCTTTCGGCTGCATATGTGTGCGGCCACACATACTTTCGGTCTTACACTGTTATTTTGGAAACCATACCAACTACAAAGTCGCTTAATATATAACCTTTGATTATGGCATGTAAAAATGTCGAACTACGTATAAGATTAAAATAAATAATACTTGTTGAAGTAAAAAGTATTTTAAGAATACTCAATTAAATATTCCACCTAAAAGCAGTACACATTTGTGCAAGTTACAGCGAGGATCTTTAGAAGCAAGACTGCACGCGCATTTTGTAACGTTTCGTGCGCTGATTAGCTAAAGGTACCATGCGACAACCCGATCGTATTTAACTTAAGTAACAGTGGGTCAGACCATGCAAACGAAACCTCAATCAAAGATATTCATATTTAACTCAAATACGGTTTGTTTGCAAATTGCATTGCAGCTGACATTTCAAGAGGGCAGATATCTGGAAATATAATTTAATTACCTGCAATTAATGGATCAAACAAAATCTTAAAAACATTTTAGGCAAGACTAGCGTAACCTAACCGAACCTATAATACACAATCACCATTAATAGAGTTGAAGGACCGACATATATTTCTACAGTTAGAAGAGTTTCCAATGTTATAATTACAATTACTAAATTAACTAATAGGGACAGTTTAAAGAAATAGTGGGTACATTTACTTTAAAGATTATTTATTACTCTACTGACTACCTACCATTATTTGCTCACTCTCGGGTACTGGATTACTATTTACAAAAAAAAATGTTGAATAAAACTAACCTAACCCAACCGAACCTACCATACACAATGACTATTAATGGGAATCAAGGCCAGACAATTACTTCAACAGTATGAAAAGTATCAAATGTGAAAATTAAATTTAAACGCTATTAAACAAGACCAACTTGAAAGAAAATTGAGTACATTTATTTTAAAAATTATTTGTTGTCAATCACGCTGACATGTTACCCCTGAGGTATAAACATCCGCATGATTACTTAGTAGTTATGCTTGTTCAGTTCGGCCGCCGACTTTGCGTATTTCAGAATATACAATACTGCGGTGCGCATTCGTTACATATCTTGCATTCAAAAACAATTTATTGATTACTTTTTAAAAAGAAGTTAATGTTTTTGTAGAACGAATTCCACAACTACTTACACATTCTTTCGATTCCAACACGATGGCGCTCCGTTTCTTAACGGAATTGCAGCAACAATTCTTTGAAACTACAAATTTGGTCAAAACTAAACGTTGGGGACAGCGATTTCCCGTTCCCGATTTCCGGGAATTGTTTTAATGTTCTATGTTCTCGATTTCCGAAATAATTCCTCGAATCCCGGGAAATCGTTGAATCTTTTAAAGAAATTGAAAGCTAACAATTCTTGTTTAAATTACGTTTGTCTGACGAATGCTGGCAAACAGAATATTTTTTTTTACATGAGCGTGCGTTTTTTTGTTATTTCGTTTAATGTTTAAAGCTTTTAACTTTGTAAGTTGTGATGCAATCAAAATAATAATTTTTTATATTTACTAACTTCATATCATTGTTTAGTATTAGTGCATTGGTTGTGCGACCATTTTGTAATGCAACAAATACCATTTTTAAATCAAAAACATGATGTTTACTAACAATAAACAGTAATTTACATATTTCTCTAAAATTCCCGGGATTCTTGGAAAGAGCTCAAAATAAATTCCCATTCCCAGTAATGAAAAAACGGGCAGGAAACCTAACCTATAGTCAAAATTGAATAGACAACAGAGTACCCATTTTGTGGCCTCCCGATAATCCAATTTGTCAATACTTAACTTGCTTCGACTTTTTTTTGAAGAACAAAGTTTATAATACTCGTCAAAATCTTCAGGAACTGATTGATCAATCGACACGAGACACTTAATTACAAGGAGGCAGAAATACAATGCAGTGATCGACATTTTTAATAGTTACTAAGATAGTCAGTTTTTATTATTCAATTATTATTTTTATCGTTGTGTTGTTCGCAGGGCAAATAAAGTCACAAACAACTCTCGTAATTTTATTATTTCAATTATTATGGGCCATTTTAACGCACACCCTGAGTTACAAAACTTTAATATAAAGAGGATTAATGTACAGTCCATCTCTATAAAAAAATACAGAGTGTTTCATTTAAACAACAAAAGTTGAATATTTTACCGAAAAGCAAGCTGTAATTAAAAACAATTATATGCACTATATTTTAAATTAGGTGAAATAAGAATACTTTTTCTACGAATATTTTCTTGAATTTCTAATATTATTTAACAAACCGAAATACTTGTACTTAAACTGTTAAACATTTGTTGGGGTTTGCCATCAAACATAAATAAAAATTCCCTTTTAATTTGCATAAGTAAGATGGTTTAATAAATGCAAAAATAATTAGTTACATTCCACCAAGGAAACTTTTTTAATAGTTTTAATAAACTTTTAAATCTAACATCTGTAAACAATAGTTTAAAGTACATAAAATTTATAGATAAAAAATAGGTTCTACCTACAACTGTTAGATTAAACATAACTTAATGTATTAGGTAAACTAAAAAATTGTACATTATTTGAACCATTTCAGTTTTTAATTTTATACAAACATGTGCTGCAAAATAATGAGTACAGCCATTTTGTGAATTACATTTGTGGTAACTATACTACTAACAATATACGCTAGAAAATCACAGGTTCCCTAAATTTCCAAAATTAAAAAAAAAATAAAAAATATTAACTAAATGATACTTTTGTAAATTTTGCTAAGGTTGTGTCCGATCTAAAATTAGCAGTTTTAAACTTTTTTTATATGTACTATGTACCATTTTCATAAATAATCGTATTTTATATTTTTGTTCAATTTGTAAAATTTGTAAATACCTAAAGCAAGTTTTCATAGGGCTGTGTCATTTTTATCATTTTTATATTTATAGGTTGTGTCCATAGGTTCTTTTTTCTTAATATCTTTTGGTTTGTCCCGTAAAACTATCTTGGAAATCTTAACACTTAATTTTATCAAGAGCATGTATTCTTTATTAATCAATATTGTTGTAGATTTTTATCTATATCTTTTTGCGTGGTTGTGTGCGCTCTATAAGGCCGAAACGGATGGTTCGACTTCAGTAAGTTTTGGAATATGGAGGTGTAAATTCATAGAATTCATTTTCAAAAAAAATTCGAAACCGGCAGTTGAAAATAGACATGTCTTTTTAGTAGCATTTTTTCGAAGAACAAATTTTCTAAATCTGAAGGGGGAATCTTATAGAAAACTTTAGAGCAAATCAAACGCTACGATTTTATCAAAATTTTGACGCCTTTTACAAGTTGCCAGATTGGTTTCATACTTTTTATTGTAATAGTCCTATAAATACACAATGTTACTGTCCACAGAAATTTTCGAAGAGCTAAAAGCGTTGCAGTGAAAAACAATTTTAATAATTCAGAAATTTTCAAAAATTGGCCCAACATTTTTTTTAATTTATAAGCTTATAGAGCAGGGAATGACCTAATACTGAGTTCGTCTACCAGCCTGCTAATTTATATGTGAAGCCTTTTATGAATGTCTGAAAATTTGTGTTTTACTTTATTGAAAATTGAGTAATCAGATCGGGATGAAATTTGATATTGGGAATGCCCTAGAGGCACACAATGTTACAAGCTACGAGAACTTTTAGAACTACTAAAACTGGGAAGTGTAAAAAATATGAAAATTTTGAGTTTTCCAAAAAAGTGTTGCTCAATAACTGGCCACAGTTTTTTTTTTAATTCTATAAGTTAATAGAGCTAGAGATGGGCTATATAATTTACTTCGTGTCGCAGTTCACTGGTTTGTTTGTGACGCATGCTATGAATTTTTGAAAATAGATAAAGTATGCATTTTCGTTTAAAAACGGATGATGATATACAAAATTTGTTTAAGCTAAATTGCTCATTGCAACTTAATTTTTGGTGCAACAATATATAGATTGGTTAATTTTCTAACTCCCATCAAATTTTTGGAAACAGTATTTGTTTTTCCGTTTTTAAGTTTTATAATAATAATAATATACTAATAACGTATAAAAAAACCGAGCACAGTCATTGACGTCGGCAGAGAGTGAAAGGTGTTGTTAATCCTAAAGAGAATAACAACTTTTGCTAGAAAACAGGAAATAAGACTGTGTGTTGTAAAAATGTATTTATTCCAAAAAAAAACTTTTAACTACTACTCTAAACTCTAATGAACAAGTAATAAACATTTTGTACATCAAAAAGAAAAGCGCATCGATTTTATTTTTAAACAAATTAATTAAGGTAAACCTGTCACTTTACGATACGAATTTTAAATTATACTAGTGTTACCCCAGCACACAATGCACTGACAGACAGCGTTGATAGAACCGGCGAAATGTCAAGTCACGTGATGCATTAGTTCCAAAAATGACACGCGACGTTACTGTAGAGGGCGCCCCAAGTGACACGCGTCTAGCCGACCGTCATATACATTATAAATTAAAATAATTATTATTAAAAAATCGACGTAGAATAATAATATAAAAATGTTTCATATTCCATCTGTGGATAAAGACCTTTCATTTAAAAAAAAAAGGTCCAAATTGGTGAAGCGGTAGCCGCTGGAGGAAGGGGAGAAAAAAAACCTTTGTGCTTTTATATATGGATGGATGGATTCCTGAACAAATGTTTAAAGATACCCTTAAGTCGCATGTGCTCTTAGAACACGTTCAAATAGGCCACGCCCACTTTTGAAGAATTTGCCTGCAGTGCATTTTCACATACTTTCATAACTGCCGTCCCACTATGCCACACAATGAGCCGCCACTGATTCAGTTAGTGTTTGCAGTCTTAAAATTAATTAAGTCTAATTCTAATTGTAATTGTAATTGCAACTGTAACTGCATTTGTAACTGAAATTGTAACTGTAACTGTAAGTGTAACTGTAACTGTATTTCTAATTGTAATTGTAATTGGAACTGTAAGTGTAATGTAACTGTAACAGTAATTGTAATTGTAATTGTAGCTGTAACTGTAACTGTATTTTTAATTGTAATTGCTACTTTAACTCTAACTGTAACTGTAATTGTAAATGTAATTTTAATAGTAATTGTAGTTGTAATTGTTGTTTAACCATGATTATCATTTCAAAAATACTCTAAAACTGAACAAAACAGAATCGCTTAAGAATTGTTATTTCATACAATTTTAAAAGTTATACAAAATTTCTCTTTAACATTTTTTTAGTTTCATTATTAACAAGGATATTACAATGTCAAAAATTGACATTTTTCGTTATTCCCAAATATCTAGTAAGCCATGCATTATTTCAAAAAACAAAAACGCTAGCTACTAAGCTACGCTCTAATATATATGCATCTTTTTCAGTTACCGACTTTCTAGCTGTTATGGTTTCCAAGATACCAATAGTATACATTCTCCCATGGGACACCCTGTATATATCATTCAAAATTTAACAAACAGGTTTTATTTTGTCATTGTCAACGTTGTCATTAAGACATTAATACTGAAATACTCTTGAAAACTGCTTCTCTATTTTTTTCTAAATATGTTTTTGTTTACCCTGTATAAGTACCGTGGTAATATTTACAACTAATTTTATAATAAGTATTGTCTTGTTTTTGGATTGAAAAATTGTCTTTTAATTTTGAAAAAAATGTTTTTAGTAGTTATATGGTTGGTATACGATGCTAATAATTTATATTTATTTGAAATTATGTTATATTCGTAATATCTGAAAAATTTATAAAATATCGAAACGGAGAGCTAATGTAATTTGATTTAAGATCATTATGATGTTTTGATTGATTATTGTTTGTGAAATGAATTGTTTTTAGTAATAGTTTTATTATAAATTATAAATTTCACGTACCCATTTGTTTATTCCATTGTTTACAGATGTTAAATTTAAAAGTAAATTAAAACCATTGAAACAGTTTTGGTGTGAGACCGAAACGTTTGGTGGAATGTAATTAATTATTTTTACATTTACTAAACAAACATACTTGTACTTACGTACATAAATTGAAAATGTGTTTTTATTTATATTTGGCTTCAAACCCGGAGAAAAGTTTCCGTTTTTAATAATTAAAAAAGCCAAGATTTAATTAGAAGAAACAGCAGACATATGCTGAATAATAATAAATCAACAACCCTTGTTATTTACAGTGAAATACAATAATTTGACAACAGAAATCAATTTCTTATTGTATTTTTAAACATCTGAAACTGCTGAAGTAATAATTGCGTATTTTAAACCTACTAAACTTTCTCGAATTTTGCGTTTTAACAGTAGCCATTTTTCGCAACTACAATATTCTTGGTTACAATGTTATACAATGCAAGATAGCTTGTTGTACCAAAATAAAACTACTGCCTAAAGTTTTTTAAGCAAAGTTTAGCAATAGCCATGTTGTGCCCGCCCTGCTTGTAAAAACTAGCATGTTATAAAAATTCTACAAGTTATAGAATTATACAATAAGAATTGATAATAAAAGGATAAGAACAGCTGTGTAATAAATCATTTTATCGCAAGATGGCAAGGGATAAATCAAATGTGTACAGCCTCACCAATAATATTTTTAAAAGACGGCAATTCGAGAAATAATGGGTAGGCAGGACACTTCTTCTTGTGATATTTAGTGGAGCGAAAGAAATGGCCCATTGAGCACTTAGCAGAGGAAAGCCAGGAATGGAAATACATCATGTTCCGTCTTCAAGAAAATGGGACAAAATCAAGGGGGAGCCCCCTCATGGTCACTTAATGACGCTTATACTGGTCGTTAAGATCAGACCTCAGCTATTCTTATTATGAGTCAGACTGTTGCAGAAGTCCTAAACTAGATAGGAAAAACCGCTAAATTTGTGGTTTTCCCCTGAAATACGGTATTAGGAAACGCTGTTTTTTATCCAGACACATTCATCGTTTCGTGACATTGCTATGAAGTAATGGCCATTTACCAACAGCTATAAACTTTTACTTGATGTTTGTTTTTAGTAGTTTCTCTGGTTAATGCTTTCATCTTCCTATTGCCATTTTTCACGTTAGTTACGGAAGAAATCCCCGTTAATCAGAGAAGCGTTTACGGGAAATTAAAAACGCTTTCCCACCGTTCTTCAGCAGCCCAGAGTAAATAAAACCATTAATGTCAAGTATTAAATGCAGTATGCATTTTAATTTACCATTTTAATTTAGTTCATGTGATCAAGTTACCGTCGGAATGCAGACCCTGTTAGGTGATGATTTATATCTTCATCAAGGCGAGCTTGATAATGGATTTCCCCCTCAATACAAATAATCAAGTAATGAGGCCCAAATTGTAATTATCGTAAAAGTACGAATAACGACTATTGAGCACTTACCTAAAATTGGAATTTCGAAGACACCCTATTAATAGGTCGAGCATAACGTTATTACAAAATTATCTTGTTTCGTAATGTCAGATCATCGCCGTAAGCGAGGGAATCTGTGGGAACTACATGCATAATTTTTACATTTCTAACACAATGTAAGCTGATAATCTAGGTATTAGATAAAATATTAAAGTCATTTATCACTTTTTTTTTCTCTCATGCATGGGAAATTTTTTAGCACTTTTTACATGTAGATCGCGTAATATTACAATGGAAATATGCTTATTTTTTACATTATTCAAAAAATTTAATACAACTAATGGAATTTATGTAACGCACCAGGAGTTTTCGTTGCTGAAACATACTCAGAAACTTTGTGAACAGTTGCATTTTGCAATTTTGCATAGTATAATTGAGATGTAAACAAACCTACATGTCATTTTTCTGAACTAACGCCAAACTAAGACAGCATTTTAAAATCAAAGTAATACACTAAATAATGGACAATATCGGTTTATACTCCAGTATTATGTTAAATTATCTAATTTTGATTTACAGAAATTTTAATAGCAGATAGCAGACCAAAAAAACATTCAGTCGTATAAACATGATTTCGGAAACGCTTCCTTACGGAGTTGCAACCTCCTTAAAATAGAACAGACTAATCAGTTTTTTGTCCATAACTTTCGCAACAGTTGCACAAAAATTTTGAAATTCTATATCACCTCACTTAGCGTAATATTTCTACTTATTTTTCTATGAATATGTGCACCGAAAATGGGTCATATGAAAGTGTCACGTACTATTTTCTTCTAAATATTACATTTACATTATAACAAACGCTAATGCTCTATACAAAAACACGCAAAAACGGTATTGTTGTTCACAAAGTCGCTAAACCTATAACTTTTCAAAAGAATTCAATTTTTGTGAAAAATCAAGTTACGATGATAGTCCGAGTATTTGCTAAAGATGCGAAAATAGTTCGTATAATCCGTGAGGAAAAATTTTCCACATCAAAGCAATAAAAAAGTACATACCAGAAATTCTTACGTAGCTACAGCCTCCGGAAAAAGCAACAGTCGGAATTGTTTAAACTGTTCTCGCTTCCGGGGGCTATAACGCGGTAGCAAATCTTTTCCGAACTTTTGACATGGTTTTGAAGTGCATAGCTCGCCCTAAAATTTGTGGAAACTATGTAGGCATTATAGGAAAACACCCGATTCTTCATGGCAACTCGAGTTTACAAAAATATGGAATTATCTCAAAAGTGTTGGATTTGGCGACTTTCGGCAAGAGTACTGTTTTAGTATTTTAACATGGAGAATGCAATTTTCTATTCCAAAATTCAAACATTGTAAAGGTCTAAAGTATTAAGTAGTAAATATTACGACCCCCCCCCCCCCCATATGAAAGGATAAGACGCCTCTGGTGCACGTATTCAAAAACAATTCAGTAGACATGCCAAGCTAAATAAGTAATAATTAGATATAAAAGTTCAAAATTTTAGTGCTACTAAAAACTACTCCGAAAGCTATCGACAAAAAAGAGATTAGATTGATCCTTGAGGCTGTGAGTCCCTAATACAGCGTTTCCAGATCGATTGTTGTACAAACTTATTATATTGTTGTTTGGTCTGCTATTATAATATTTTTCCTACTACTACTTTTTGGGATCACCCTGTATAACTGTCCAAATATATATAGCGCAGTGAAAGCTCGTAAAGGAGGCACATGTGCAGTTCCCTCCCTAGTAAACACACAGTGCAGATAATATTACACATAACATACTCCACTTTTCTAAAAGATATTAAGTTTAAGTTAAGTTCAGTTTAAGTTTTACTACAAGAAGCAATATTTTTAAAAAAGATCGCGAGGGGTAAAAGTTGAAATATTCGCATCCTAAACGGGCACCATTGTTGTTAAAAGAGAAAACGACTACATAAATAAATGAAAAAAAAACATAAAACCACCATTGCAGGCGGTTTTTGCCCTAGCAGCGTGGCGAGAAACAGAAGAAACAATAGGCGATTTACATTAAGCGAAGCGCCGCCACGCGGCAGTATTGGTAATTACCGACGGACGTATAGTTTGTAGTTTTACGTGGCAGTTGTATATAGGCTTGTTGAAGTTTACCAGTTTTTACAAAGTTTTATTAAATACGAGTGGTAAAAAATGGTAAATAACATTAATTGTTGTGTATATGGATGTCACACCAAGAAAGGAATTTTGGTTTTACCAGAAATGACACCAACGTTTTATTTGTAAATAAGAATCATAATTTTTGATTGTTTTTTTTTCTGAATTCAGTTATGTACCACAAGCATGACTTTAGACAACAAAAAATTATTAAAAAATAATTTATTGTTAGAAGTCATGCATTACAAATAACTTACCTAGTTGAAGAAGCAATGCATTAGCCAATACTCTCACCATAAATGAAGATAGAAATAAAACCAAAAACATATTGTAAAGCAATTTATTGTTTAAATGTAACAAGAATTATTTCAAAACTTCTGTCTACTGGTGCAAAATACATAGTTTGTTCTAAATAAAATACATTAAATGAAAAACACATCAAACTGAAAAATTACATGGTCTAATATTAAAAAAAAACTGCTAAATATTTTAATAATTATTTATAGTACAAGTGAGTAAAGTGGAAAGACCGTTTAGTTATGTGTTCTATATAAAATTTTATCAACAGAATAATATGTACAATTTTTAAAAATATTTAAATTGAAGTTTTAAAAAATGAAAGCATTGCATCACAATGCTTTTGAAACAAAACATAAAATTGCTGACTTGACTAATCGCAATTTGCATCGCATTACTTTGAAAACTATTAATAATTGTAACAATTGTGTCATACATGTACATATTTAAAGTGTAGTACAAAGTATAAATGTACCAATTTAAGTTAGCGAGGTAATATCAACAACTGCTTGAAAGACAAAAAGGTGCTTTCCATGCCTTCTGCTAATAATAAATACAATTCAAATTAATTAAGTAGGTAAATAGTTATTCTAACCTCCATGACACCACAGTAGCAAAGTGGCAGAAAACAGCTTACCTGCTCAATATAACGTTCGTATTGATAAATAACTTATAACTACACAATAAAAAAGTATATAACACACAACCACGAACACAAACTAACTTATAAAAACGACAAACCACTCATGAAACTACCGCTAACCCACACTGCAAACATACAAATAACAAGAAGTATACGTCCCACAACAGCCATTTTGTTGGTTTAGTGGCGCCACCACCGGTAATGTCAATCGCCTATAATATTTTATTTCAAATCAGCCTATTTCAGTTTTGTCTAAGTTCCCAACACAGGATTTTTGTTATCGTATAAGCAAACGTTCTCTCAGGACTATTAGTTAGTTTTATTACAATAGTTTGTGGTGTTGGGCTATGCCTAAAGCTATCTGATACCAAAATGACTGCGGGACATGTTTTGCGCCTCGACACAGTTTATTTCTTATATTATGAAGAAAAGTTTGCCAAAACAAGCGTGGGGCGTAAACCACGGGTTCCGCTAGTCACTTTATTAAATTTTTATTACAATACTGAAACTGAATAAATCCTAAAGCTTACTTGCCATGGCTCAGTAATTTCTCATCGTATAAAGTGAGAGTACATTAAAACACTAAAGGATATGCAAAAGGCAAAAGTATCAGTGACCACAATTCAATAACCTGAATGTAAATATGCAAATTCCATAATATTCACTTTAAATGGAAAATCAAACATAAACCCGTGGTTTTGAACATATATCAGAACTACGGTAAAATAAAGTCACCTTAACACATAAATAAAATAATAATGGCCTATAAAACCACCTTGTATATTAAATTTTAAATATACTTAATGTGAATTGATTTTAGATATTACAGTTCAAATCTTTAATGGTATGTATTGTAACCAACTCGGAAAAGAATATTTTCTCCCTTAACTTTGCTTATGTCTCTCCAGTAAATGAATGTGGTTCGCTAATTTCCGGTTTACTGATGCAAGTAATTTGAATTTTTCTTGGATTCCGTGTTTAATTAAATTAATAAACATTTATACCGATTTTTAAGTGTTTATTGTAGTTGTTCTGATACTAAATGGACTGGATAATTCAAAGTTGGTTTTAAGCCATAAAAATTGAGATCGTGTTTAAATAATTTGCATTCAAAAATTTGTTTAATTGTTAGTATGTTTAACTGATATAGAAAGAACATTTTCTGGCACCTGGTTGGAGTTTTAGTTTTAACCAAAAGTCTTTGACACAGAAGTGTTAAGATATTTTACATATCGCTTTTACGGACTTCTTTAACTCATTTGCAACGCCTTTACCACACAGCTAGTGGTAAACTATCGTATGTTAGATTAATAACGCGTTTTCTCGGTTCAGATGGCTGCAAAAATTAATTATTTTTAGCTAGGTTTCTGCTTTCCAAACTATTATCTCGATAATCGTTAATTTTTTCGAAAAATGTACCTCTTCCTTGTTTGTAGTTTTAACATCGAAGATATTAACAGTTTGTGTTTCAGATTATTAAAACTAATAATAAACGAAAAAAGCCAAAAATCCAAAGTAGTGCATAAATTACGGTAGTCGCGCTCGATCCACACGCTTCATGTGTATCTATGATTAACTACAGTTCCCACCACGTTATTTCGTCCCGCATACCGTACCCCTTGCCTAATACGTCCAGAACTGCGTGTTGTGGGGTTTAATGCGAGTTCAATAAAAATTCAAAATTAAATTAAATTTACAATGGTGTATATAAATTAAGAATTTTTTTTTGTTTTTGAAGTTTTGACTTAGCACCTGTAAAAACATTAATTTTAATTAGATTATATGATAATGATGTTTATCCTAAGATAAGCAATAATAATAATAATGACATATCATAGTATAATTTATTTTTTCAATAACAATTAGGCATACACTTCGTTTTTGGGATGTATTTAACGATCGATTAGAATCGATTTGGGTGGGTCAACGCACTCTTAATGGCAAGCAAAACTTGAAAAATA
This sequence comes from Ctenicera cuprea, assembly GCA_958336395.1. Lineage (NCBI taxonomy): Eukaryota > Metazoa > Arthropoda > Insecta > Coleoptera > Elateridae > Ctenicera > Ctenicera cuprea. The sequence goes on from OY284488.1 coordinate 29,348,259, forward strand.
ATTTTTTTAGATGTCAAAACTTCACTTAATTGGCACAGACAAACTACTCAGAATTCTATCGGAAATCCAAATATTCAAAAATATACAGTGTGTTTAATTAAAAATAAGATATGTGATATCATTTTTGGTGATACCGGAAGTGAAAAGAGTTGGTTTGTAAGCCACATAATGAGTTTCTAAGGTCTCTCAAATTTCATTTAGTTATTTAAATAAATAATCCAAAACTGGGGTGCCCCATATTTCATTAACACCCGATATAGTATGTGTCAAATTGCGTGTAAACTATTGGGATCTCGCTTATATTAAAAGATAGAAGAACGGTTAAATTGGAGGAAAGTTGCAAAATTTTATGCGTAGTAATAATCCTACATAAAATAATAAACCTCCACATCATTAGGATACTTTTTGATACGGAATCTAATTATTTTATCAAAATTGACATAATGGTTATCATTGTTGATTTTCGACTGTCAACTTTTTCTACTTATGGTCTTCGGACGACGTTTACAATTTTTCCTTGTCTATCTAACCGGAGCCCATTCCCTCTAACTCAGTTTTGAAAGACTCCCACCACCAAACCTACATATTTAAGCGCTGCTTACAGAAAGTACCAATACGCTTGCTACGTTATACCCAAGAAACACGATTCTATAGTGTGCAGTATTCGGTTGCGATACTTTAACATAATCTGTTGATACCTCATTGCTGAAAGAGACGCAGAGAACAAAGCAGGACTCTGCTGCTGTCATTTCAAACGCAAACACAGAGAATGAATCAAGTAGCTTCCGGCTGTTTATTTAAAAGGCTGAATTTGTAACACAGAAGAACGCTAAATCCTCTCAAGGTCCCCCAGGCTGTCGCAGTCAGACGTAGCACTCGGGGCGGCCCGTGGCACGAGATAGACCAAACAATACGTTCTCTGAAATGCGATCACACTAATAACATGCGATCAAGAAAACGCTTACGCTTATAGGGGCTATTTACGGTCTACGGTGAAAATCTGCCTAAAACATCCGATAACAAATTCACTACAAAAAACATTAATGGAAAAAACAAACGCCGACAACCATCGGCTGAAAAAAACTCCGATAAAGACATGCTCCAGCAAAAACATTACCCGGGAAAACAATTTTCCAAAAAAAAACAACGAAAAAACAGCATTTTCTTTCAGGTAAATCACTGCATAACTAAGAAAGAGTTTTTCGTGAAAACATACGATTTTTTTAGCTGATCAATTTATATGAATAAGGAAATGTATGCAAATGTTCACCAAGTTGCTTTAATGCGTATTTATTAGTTACAAAAACAGTTTGGAAATCGGCGTTATAACACTCCCCTAGAAATGAAGAAAAGTGCTACGTTTAACCTTCGTTCTCGTTTTTTAAGGAATAGTTTCTGGAGCTATGATAAATGTTTTCTGGGGGATGTTTTACGAAAATTTTTCTTTCTTTAACTTCTTTTCCGTGGCTGTTTTCCGGTCTGTTTTCGTCCTTTTTCTGCAGTTTCTTTCGGTTATTACACGAGATTTTCTTTCCGGGAGCAGCTCTCATTCCTGAGACCGACTCAGCGGAGGAAACATTCCATTCGGGTATGAAGTTATCAAGAAAAATTGGGGAGCGTAACCCATGAATTTTGCTAATTTACAATACATTGCTTGTTTTACACATTTTTACTTGTTTCACTGTAGAATATGTTTGTTTTCAACTAGATCAAACATTTGTATACAGTTTCGCATACAGTAGTTTCAACTACTTTAACTATGGCCACGTGCAGGTTTATTCCCCAGTGTCGTGTCAGTATTAAAGCTTAGCAACAAAGACAAATGAAAATGCATTGTCATTAGAGCCTAGCCTAAAATGTTCTTTAATGAGAACTTGTCTTGGGTATGTCAGAATCAGCGACAGTAATTTGTGTTAACTTGAGTTATGTCAAACGGGAAGAAAATAGTGAAACCTCGTACCTAACTTATTATTTTTTAAGGTTAATTAACCTTGTGGGATACAAAAGTGCGAACGCAATTATACAAACAAGATTCGTTCGGACAAAAATTAACCTAAGTTGGCATTCATGGCGATGCGGAGTTCGGTTGTACCGTGACGTTAGCCGACAACTCCCGGTGTTCTTTAAGATAGTTTCAATGTAATGACCGTGCCTAGAGCGTCGCGGGAAACGCAAGCTATTATCGCAAAATTATATGTAAAGAACGGGATAACTGCATCAAATGTTATTCACCCAATTAATTTTATTTATGTTTTCAATGGACCCATTCCATCGACATTTTTTACGATTTGATTCGGGTTGCTTATAAACTTATTTACACAGTATTTTGAAATATTTCTCCAGAATATAAATTAAAAACCTCAATGTATACGTGTATTTAAATTTAATGCGTCCTCAATATACCATCGTAATTTTCTGAAGCTTCGCTGATTTTAAAAAACTTCGGGTATAAGAGGTGAAAGATTATGATGATGATGATTTCATTTTGAGCACCCTTCCGTAGAAATATTTCATGGTTTTCGCAACATGTAGCATTGTATAACGACGTTTGTAATAATAAGTTTCAGTTTTTATTGCTCCAAATAGTACTCTACACTCCATAATAGGTATTTCTTCAGCCCAAAATGCAATCAAAATGTGAACCTTTAAAGACGAGCTTAATTAGTTAATTTTAAGTTTTGTTTTTGTATCATTGTGTTTTTACATCTACGAAACATTAAAGAAACACTGGTAATAACCGGTAACCGTAATCGAAACCGAAATTTGAAGTAGTATCAACCGAAACTGAAATTTAGTACAATTTGAACCGTAATCAAAAATCGAAATGTTATATTATGGCGATCCACGTTCCTGATCTAAATACATTTACTATGTATGTACAGTACGGTGAAAAAGCCGCACACATACTCCATTTAAAATCATACCAGGACAGCCTTTACACGCCATTAGGAAAATTGCAACGTTCGATTAATACTTTTAGGATGAACGATGACACATCAGAATACCAAGACGCGACACAAGGGAAATTGTATTCAGAAGAACATCTTACAGTAATATTGTTCGGAACATGTGAGTGTGCAAATTAATTTAAAAAATGGTGATAAGTTATTAGGAAATTTCATATTTCAGTCAGAATATCGGAATTCTGTAAAAACTAGATATTTGCAGTTTTAAATTTATTAAGCAAAGTTTTATAATAAATAAGTGGTTGTCTTCCGGACAAAAAGTTCGCTGCGATATTCTAAAGCAGAAAATTAAATAAAAATGCAATTTACTGGTTGGGTTTCAGTTTTCTAGATAAGCAATTGAGGATTTGAATTTAAATTAAGTATAGCAAATCATATCATCGAATACAAAAGAAAACAAATTTTTTAATAGTGTTAAAATAAAATATAGTTTTTATTTAAAAAAAATGCATGGGTTATACAGACTGTCCCAGCCGCAACACACCAGCCTAATAACTTCTTTATTTGAAGAGATACCGTTTTAAAGGTTATCACACAATATTATAAGAGTTCAACGCTTGATCCAAATCTACAATAAAACTGTAGAAATGTATTGGCCCAAAAAAAATCATTAAAATAAATATGGAAAAATCATCCTATCATAAACACATAAAAAATTCGTAAAAAAAAAGCTGCAAAAGAAGTTAGTTAAACTCATCACTTTTCCTCATTTGCTTTAACAGAGATTTTCGAAATGTTATTATCAATAATAAATACACAGGAAATCATAGAAAGCGGCCAACAACAAAAAAACACCTATATTTTTAAGGGAATGCTCTTTCTTAATTATGCAACGGTCCACCAGCAGGTTTTTTAGAACAATAACATCATCCGTAATAATTTAGGATTAGTTGCTTGTAATTGCTAAGAGGTGTATGAAACCATACGTCCCAAAAATTAAGAATGCATGTAGGTAGCGCCTATGTATTAATAGTGTAAGCTAAAGCAATCTGTAATAACGACTACACCTAAACTATTCGCTGGGTCAGCTTAAGTGCGCACCGGTTGCTCTTCTGGCATGCCTCCAGTTTGTTTGCGCAAATAGAATTACTTTAAAGTGAAACTTCTTTGCCGGCAGGAGTAACATTCGATCGTGGAAAGGGAAATACGTCAGACGGATACTGCGCGCATTTGTGTAATTCCTCCGCTTGCCCGGAGCCCGCATGTTTTGCTTCTGTCAGTGTCACTACACTTGCGCCAGGGACAGGTCGATCACAGATGACCCTCCACGTGAATATGCACCAATAGCAGTAGATTTATAAGAGGATTCAAAAAGTCAAACCGTAATGTCGACATTTGACTTTTTCTGTGTTAGAAGAACTTTATTAATTATTACTTTTAATCAAAGGCTAAATGTGGCAGTAGGTTACTATTTATTGTGCCCTTAAAAAATACTTCAAAGCCAGATAAAATTCTAATTCTGAACGAGTACATATGAAAACCATAAGTAAGTTTATAGCTAAATTCTTTTACAAAATGAAATAGTTGAGTGTATGTTGTTAAATAGGTATAATATTGTTGGTGTACATATAATAATTACAAACAACTACTTCAATTAGTTATTGCAACAAAACAGCAAACATAGTCGAGTCATAGATTAATAACTCCTTAGATATCTGACTAATGGTTATGCTTATATGGTTAGTACCGGAACAGCCCGCATCGCGTCGCTGTCATCGTTTGGAACAGACATGTACTATCGCTACTATCTCCGCGATATGTTGCCGTTCGACGCTAAGTTGAGTGAAATGGCTATAGCCAAGTCACGTGTTTTCAACTTCGTACAATTAACTAATTCCTAATCTCAGAAAAGGTAAATTTCGTTTACCTGAGCATACTTATACGTAATTATTTACTGTGGCACCTATTTGGCTTATGACTTGGAGTATTTAAGAACTACTCTATTAACAATAGATTTTGCTATTTTAGTAAGCGCAATTACGAATACTACAGGTAATAACGATGTGTGGTATTACTAACTCTGAAAATTTTGTTATTTCTATGCAAAATTATTTTATATAAATTTAAAGTAGGTACTTATGTAGTATATTTTTACTTTTCTGTACTTTCAGTATAGGGAAGTATTGATTTCATGCACATTTTTGTTTTTGAGATTTTAACGGAAATACATGTTTTGAAGCTCCGAGAACGCTAAAAAGTGGTTTAGAAAAAATGTCCGCTTGTTTGTTGCTACATAAAAATTTAAAAAAAGCATACAATGTTGAGTATTTATTAACACGACGACTTACACAAGATGCGTTAGAAAATACATTTTCTGTATTTCGCCAGAAAGGGGGATTTAATGATAATCCAACTGCAAGAAGCTTTAGATTATTGTTCCGACATTTTTTTTGTGCAAATTTAAAAAAACCGGTGGTAAATTCAAACTGTGAAGAGGATCAAGTAGAATTTGTATTTAACATCAAGGATTTATCAATGCCTCTCCCACCATCTTCTTCAAATGCCCTGATATCTGCGAATGCATATAATAAGGATAAAGAGGACACCGAGATCAGCAAGATAAGTATACAGAGTGTTGCAACACGCGAAATCACGTTAGAAGACTGCTCTATACGGTACACTGCAGGATTCGTATTGCGAAAATGTATACAGAAATTTAAATGCAGCACATGCGAAAAAGAACTCAAAGGTCTGTCAGAACCTCGCTGTCTGCGATCAAAACCTAAAATTAGAAAGAGTAAAACTGACACCGAACTTATAAAACAAAAGGCTTATCCCTGCAATGTATCTGTTTTCGGAAGAATGTGCGCGCCCAACGATCTAACTAATGCGGTTGTAAAAATTACTTTACAGGTGTTTGCTGCATTGTATCCAGCTATAAAGGGCAAGACAAAAATAATGAATATTTTGTACCAGAGATCGCTAATGCAAGTAACAAACATACTTCCTGGTTTTCTTACTGCTACTGAATCTTGCATAAAACATAGAGAGTTCATAATTCGCTATCGCTTACTAGTACGTTTGCAAAAACAAACTACCTGGGATCAAAATATATTCGAAAACCTAAAAGTGGAGTAAAAATGAATTCTAAAATTCGCAAATTGTCACATATTTAAGATTACGAAAGCTTATTTCTACCTATGTTGTTCAGGATTCCGTCCACATTTCAATGAGAAGTTTATAATATAATTATAATAGTATATTTAAGCTATATTTAAGCAACATCATACTAGCAATAAGATTAGTTAATTAATCAATTATTTCTAATATTTCTATCCTAAAATTTAGATTACTGGACTTTTGTGCAATGTTAAACAACAATCGGCTGCTAGTTCAGAAATGTATTCTCTATTTTTAATTAAAAGTATAAATAGTACATTCCTAAATAAAGCTACTATTGTCATAAATTGAGATGTTTTTTTTTAATAAACAGGATATGAATTTTTTGAGAAATGCCTCATCAAAATTTATATCACGTTAAACATAATAAATGTATATATAAATAATAATGTATACTATTTTTGCTGTAATTTTAATATTCGTATTTATAAAAATATTACTTAAGCTTAATAGTTCAAAAATGTATTAATATAATACTTGAACAGGTAGAAAGTAAACCCTGCCCAGTGCTTTTACCTGCTTCAAGATTTAATCCTTAACAAAGTTGACCAGTTAAGTGGTTCATTGCTTTTATTCTACCACTATTCACTTGAGTAAGTTTTCAGTACCTGTGGGTACTGCCACCTAGGATAGTTTAATGTCACTATTTCGAGCAGAACTACTACACCATTTAAATCAGTGATCTAAGGAGTTATTAATCTATGGTCGAGTGTATTTATTTAAAGTAACGTTGTTCATACCAAATACTATTTATACACTACGCTTCAGCGTTTCTTTTGACAGACAGACTAGTGGTTTATATTTTGCGCATGGATGATCATCAGCGACTGACTGAAAGCGTTGATTGCTGCTAATTAGACCTCAGGTATCCAAATTACAAAATTATCAATATAGCGTAATTATATTATAAAGTTACCCGATTTTCATAAAAATTGGAATTGGAGGTGTTAATTAGGAATACAGGATTTAAATTATAAAAATCAAGATGGCGGATGTAATATGGCAAGGTGAGTTCACAAAGTTACTGAGTTGCATAAAAACTGGTGTTCGGAGAGCTTTAGGGATGCTAATTATGAATCCAAAATCTAAATTATAAAATTCAAGATGGCGAAACAAATATGGCGAAAACATTTCAGAACTTCGATTGATTCTGATACAAATTGGTATTCATGGTGTTTTGGGGCTGCTAATTACAAGTTCGGAATCTAAATTATAAAATCCAAGGTGGGGGATTCAATATAGCGGAATCATTTTATAAAGTCATCCGATTTAGATATAAATTGGTATTCATGAGGTTTTGAGACTGTTAATTAAGAATCCAAGATCTAAATCATAGAATTCATAAGACACATTCGGTGAGAACACGCTAAAGAGTTTCACTTAGAACGTACGTACTCGGCACACATTTCTTTTTTTAACTCGCCGCACGCAGCCTTGTCTTAGCAACAAAGAATGTATTACCAAAACACGGCCAATAAACTGTGTCGAGACGTGCCCGTCGTCATGTTATGGCGAGACAGTTGGGAATTTAGTATATAGAAGATAGATGTCTAGATTGACCAGTCATTATTTAATTAAATACTCAATTATTTAAAGAGATTAATTATAAAGGAATAAGACAAATTGAAAAAAACAATGTGATATACAGGGTGATTCACTAAAAGTTTTAAATTTTCTATCTGATCATTACTAATTTACTTAATATTTCTGTTAATTTTGTCTGAAACGATGCACCAGAAGTGTCTTATACAGGAGGGGGGTCACGTAATATGGTATTTTAAACATTCACAATCTTTGAATTTATGGTTAGAATATCTTACTCGCCACACAAATAAAGTACTTTTGTTTAAAGTCGATGAATCCAACAGTTTTCGAGATAATTTAAGGTGTTTCAAAAAAAAACGTTAAGCATTTCCTCAAGAAACCCAAATAGTTTCCAAAAACTTCGAGTTACAGCCAACGGAAGTGGTAACAGTTTCGCTAATTTAAGCCGTTGCCTTTTCTGGAGGTTGTAACTCCACAAGTAAGCATTTTTGGTCCTATATTTATCCGAACTCTGTTGATAAACTTATAAGTTTGTTTTGTAAAAAAGAAGAGAGACTTGGTTTCAATTATGGTTAGAATAGACCACTACATGTTTCGTTCTTATTTGAACTCATCAGGTGAACATAATTCTAACCATAATTAAAACCACAAGCAAACAAGCAGATATATGCCAGAAAGTATAACATTAAAGGAGAATATAGAAGTAACGCCCCCTAAGATGTGCAGCCATTCCTCGCCGCACATCATAGGGGGCGCTACTTCTATAATTCCCCTTTAATGTTATAAGTTTGTGCGAATTATTTTTGCATCTTCAGCAAAAATTCAGACTTCTATGGCATCTTGGGTTTTCACAAAAAAATGCATCATCTTGAAAACTTAGAATTGTCAAAAAGAGTACCCATTTTCTGTATTTTTGAATGGAGAATAAAATTTTACCTGATGTTTATCGTAAGTAGCGCTTTTCCAAAGTTACCATTAAATGCGCATGAGTGTCTACCAGCCATACGATTTTAGGTAGTTGATAAAATGCTCGTGCGCGCTCAAACACACGCATACACATTAACACATAAATGTGCGCCCGCGCACGCGTTTTACAAGTACACACTTATGTAGCAATTTTGTATCTCCAAATATGCCATAGTCAAACAAAGAATGATTTTTGAATATTGGGTAGCAATAAAGAAAAGCTATTTAACTGAAAAACAGTTTCGAACAGTACTGTAAAGCCGAACTGATTCTTATTCAACTACCTATTTCATTATTATCAATACCAATGCCACAAATTTACAATAATATTTGTTATTGTTATACGAAAAACAAATGAACAATAAAGTAAATGTTTCGATAGTAAGAATGAGATATTTATTATCAAGTATCATTGAGTCGTCAACCTCTAAGGTGACAACACAAAGGGCGGAGATATACCAGCCATAGACTCATTGTGTTCTCTACATAATATCAATTAACCTACCATTGTTATGTTGTATTGTTATAGTAAACTTTACTGAAATACCAAATGAAGACGTTAACTTGTATGTTAATATAATAACTAAATAATGACGTAAGGTTTGCTGCAAACATAATAGCGCTAGTAAAGGTAGACGTATTATTAAATATGAAACATCTAGTTAAACGTTTTTAACATACGAGTACGCAGCTAAACCTACATCTAATATCAAACTTTCAGTAAAACCTAACTAGGAATCTGCCCAGATCCAATTACTGTAATATCATATTTTATAGAGCCATAAAGTTAATAGTAAATCTTCTCTATGATTACCATGTGTGTTTAAGTAGCTGATGTTTCATTACTAATTCATAGACAAATTATAACAAGCAGTCGTTAAAACAACGGTAGTTATTTATCATAGCCGCTACCTTATAATTTTGTAATTTACTAGATAAACCATTTTATGCTAACATGAATAAATTTAGAACGAGAACTCGGTTAGTATAAAAAATGTCAAAAGAATCAGCTTACCTTTGAAATGAGCCTCGGGTTGATCCAAGCCGTTTTGACATCATTATCCAAGAGCTTATGAGAGTCCTTTGAGATAAGTTTAGGAATGTCAAGTCCAACTGACGAGGGATGGACTTTCGTGTTCTGCTCTCTCACACGTGAAGATCTGCAACGATAGAATTTCTAAAGTTCACATATCACACTTAATTAACTGTTTTTGACATTAAATTGAAAAAGTGAATGCGTATAACAAAATTGGATTCTAGAACAGAAAATTTATTGAGTGCCACCCGCAGAGATGTTTAGTAATTTGGCTATTATCAGTTTGTAAATTATTGCTGCAATAAAATTAAACCTAACACTAAAACCCCTAACTTAATAGCCCAAAATTTTATTATAACTAGTTTAAATAGGTATAGAAAATATAAAAAATTCCATGCAAATCAAGAAGTTTTAACGTCGAGTCATGATTCACTATAATAATATCCGAATGACCATTATTTACCAGTTTAGTTCGAAATTGAAACTTTAATAGGATAATTTGAAAAGTAATTTCAACTTTATATAATTTCTGGGCACATGCACATGTTATTCTACTTCATCTCAAAATTAATTTTCTGTACACGAAAGGGTTGCAGTGCGTATAAAAATGTAATCCCAAAACCGGCCCATATGTCTAATTAACAGCTCAAATAAATCCTTTGCCCAAGGGAACTTTACTTTCCCTAACTAAACTGCGCACCCTGTTATTTACATGCTTAATTTCATAATACATCTTCATCTTAATCTCTCTTGGTCCAATTAAACATGACGGCATAACTAAAAGGAGCAGCTTTAAAAATACCCTTTATAAATAGACACCATAACTCTGAGTTATATGAAGTAAAATATTAACAGCCTCTAAACAACTTTAAGCATGTAGCTAGTGCGATCAAAAGCAAATTTAAATAAGAAATAGATATAGAAAATTTAAAGCTGTACTAGTGAAACCCGTGGGAGATGCCCCCGCTGCTTTGTTGCTTTTTTAAATAATAAATATGCGAATGAGGTAAGTAGATAAGCGGGACGCGGATCGCCGTTTTACTTTTATAAATTAATTTGTTATTGCTTTAATTGTTGTAATGGTAGTCTTAAATGCGTCCGGTTGTTACTGTAGCTCGAGCTCCCAATATTTGGGTCAGTAGAATATGGGTCCTGATTAGGAATTCCTAGATTATATATTTGTAAACATGACCCCAAAACACGATAAATCCATTCGAATATTCCATCTCACTGCTGCACGTAAGCCTGAGATAGCTGTATTTATTTTAGAAATTTATGAGCAAAGATCGTTTGTTGTATAATTGGTGAATATTCATTCGTCCAACAATTCCTTTTCAGACGCAATCAGCCAAGCAAATGTTCACCCAAATCGGCTTGTTTGCATTGGACAGTGTAGAGGTCTGCTGTGCAAAGAGGTACGAGCCCTATATAATAGACGCGTAAATTTTTAGGTTTTAGTAGTGGGGACTACTCACCACTAAACGTTTGACACAGGTAAAGGAAATCGGGATTTATTATATAGATATACACTATACAGGGTGTCTCAGCCAAACCTTCCCAGTCTTATAACTTCTTTATTTGTAGAGATACGGTTTTAAAAATTATTACAAAATATTTTAAGCGTTCAACGCCTAATTCAAATGAACAATAACATTTTTATAATGAATTGCCGTTTTTAAGTTACCTTATTTTAAAATTTTGATTTTAAATGTTTTCGTTTTTTTTTCAAATAGGACCGTATTTTTTAAACATGCCATCGAAAAAAAAATTGTAATAACCTTTAAAACTGTAATTCTACAAATAAGAAAGTTACAAGGCGGTTGATTTTCGGCGGATACCCTGTACAGATAGATATTGCTAATAGAGCTGGCAAAGGCTCCACAATTTGGTGCCAAAAATAGTTGTGAATATGTCGAAAAGCCTCCCGTTGGGTTCGACAAAAACAATGCTATCAGTAGCCCCTTACTTTGGGTACAACATAAAATATGGAAAATATTGAGTTTTCTCGGTTCCTAAATATGTATCAGCAACCTATATTATGAAATGACTTGAAACAAAATTTATAAATATGTTTAACTTTTACTACCTTGGCTTTCGGACTCAATCTTAGGGTTGTTTCTTAAGTAATACTGAATTTACATTATGTACACAACACAATGTAAAATAAATGTGGCTTCTCCTTTAGATACGGTAAGATTTCTTTTTAAATTATTATTGAATTTACATGTAAAACTTTGTACATACAAAAAATACAACATTTTATACTATGGGGACCAATAAATATTTGTTTTCGTTGACCTTGTTGGAAAGTAGGCTTTTCGAGCTTTGGTGATCAAAGGTTAACAATTTTCGTCCCAAGGGACAAAAACGCGATTTTGCTCCCGCTTTTAAATGTTGGTCACGCTTTGCTTATTTTACAAACTTTTGAGTTCACAAAATATAGTTCATTTTTGTTCTTTTCCTGCTTTCAACCGCTGTACCCGCTCCATTTTTATTTGAACGAAAAATTAAAGCTTTAATTAATAATGGTAACACATTTACCGTCAACATTTAATATTAAATACACTTTTAAATAATTTTTTAAACACACTTTATTCAAAAAGCAACTTCGTTACTAACTCGTACGTCACTAGTACGATCGTGCAATTTATTCACTTCGTAAGGTTCCACCCTTTATTATTTAACATGCCTTTTAAGCTTTGTTTTCTTTAAACAAGTTTCTTTACCATCTTCTTAACAATTCCAACATAAGTGAATAATTAATAAGATTCTACATGTTTTTCAAATCGCATTAACTTGATACTTGTATTTTATTATTAAGTTTTATTCTCAAGTGAAATCACGTTATTTGTTGGCTTTATTTAAATCCAAATCATTGTCTTTCCTTGTCGAATTCTTGAAATATAGTCAAGTCATTAAAATTAAACAAATTCTCTATAATATTCATCTCCTTTTTTAATAAAATTAACTTTTATTTAGCTAAACTCGCACGATATAACCGAGTATAGACTTTATCATTTATTGCTTTAATAATAAACTTCTGATAAATAAATAATCAACGGTATGGTCATAAACTCACTGATACACAATAAATTTTCGTTATATTTATTACATTTTTATAATTATTTCGTAATTTGAAAATTTTTAGAATTTTTTTACATTTTTATTAATTTTATGAAATTTAAAATGTTTTTGGAAGCTGAAATATTTTTAAAAATTTTAAAATTGGAAATTCTAAAAAAAAACTCGAAAATTTAAAAAAACTTGAAACTCTTGAAAATTGTGTAGTTTTTTTTTATCTAATATTTTTTAAATTTTGGTTATTTTTTAACATTCCTGAAATTTAGAAAATTATGGTATACTTTAAAAATTTTAAAAAATATATCATTTTTGTAAATTTTGATGACTTTGTTGATTTTGGAAACCATTTAATATTTTGATACTGTACAAAATCTTGAAAATTTTGAAGGAAACCTGCCAACCATGGCGAAACTTGTTTTTTCGTTATTGTCGACCCTAAAAAGCGCATATCCACTAAAATCTCAACTTTCAAAATTTTGACAATAACAACTTCCTCTAGCTATATTTAGCAAACAAGATCAGCATAATATTTAGAAATATATTTTAAAACCTGTACCTGTACCTTTTTATAAAATGTTGTTGTTGAAGAAGCCTCAGCAAACTGAACTATGTATACGGTTTATTCTCTTTTATGTTGTATGTAATTCATTTAAATAAAACTTCCTATATACTTAACTGTTACTTACTCCAAATCTAAAACGAGTTTGGTGTGAACAGTTTGTAATAAATAACTAGACTGTGATAGTTTTACTGAAAACACAGGAAACTAATAAGTGCAACAAAGAGGGGATATAATGGCTCATTTTAATAAAAAAGCATAAACAACCTTCAAAGTATCCACGGATACATGAATTCCCACCTGGTCTGCCAACCGTATATCTCTCTCGCGGTATTTCCTCGCTGCCAGGGTTGTATAAAAATCCAATTTCTTTATTTACACCGGATTTTTCTAGATTAAATCGGATTTTTTCTAATAATTTAAAACACCCAAAATATCTTTGGTTGATGTAAAATACGCATTAAACTATATGAAAATTAGGTATTTATTCAATCATCAACTTAAAATATTCTTATTCTCATAAATTACAAAAACTAAATTCAACTTAGGTGCAGTGCATATTTTATTATTTTCTTGCAGTGGTAAAGATGAAAAAAGTATTTATTACTATAATTATAAATTTAAGTTTGACTTTCTTAAGTAATAAACATTAATTGTGCCGCTTTTTCAACCCCCAACTTATGTGCCAAACTTAGGAAACACACGCATGAACATAATATTATTAATTTGGATATTAATTTCATAATTTTTAAGTTATTAAGAAAGTGATTTAAATCACTCAAATCTATTAAATAAATCAATGTGGTGTAAATCAATGATTTAAATCAATTGCTTTAAGTCAATGCAACCCTGCTTCCTGCACATTATGATTTCACAAAAATTGTGCAACCCATATGCATGAAAATGATACACTTAGACAATTTTATTCTGATATAAGTCAATCCGATACTAGAAAAGAAAACTTGAAGTTTACGATTTCGCTGAACTTCTTGCAGTTTTCATGAGACGAGATGAGATCAAGAAATCTCTCGACATTGGTATTCATCTATCATCTGATGGTGCAGTCTGGTACCGCAAAGATATGTCTGTATGTGACTTTCTATTACAATGGATGTTTTAGCTTGTATTTCTATTAAATTTTTTTCAAAAACGACCATTTTACATAAATTAAGAAAGAATACAAAAAACTAATTTCTCTTGTAGGGAAAATATCCATTTTTGAACTAAATATTGTTTCAGAATTTTTTAAAAGGTGATAATTATAACCCATACTTCCTAAAATACAGTGATCATCAACAGCAAAACCAATAATTAGTGATGAAATATTCACCCCGATCACAATCTTACTCTCCTTACTTCCCCCATGTAAAACAACAAAATCGCGAACACGATATTATATATTTACATAAATTGGAATTTAAAAATTGAAGATTTAAATCAACGTTAGAACCAATTAGTGCCTTTAGAGTAAAATTATTTTTTAACAAGCAATACTTCAAACGAAACGTGGTAATAAAAAATAATTTCATGAAGTTCGGAACATTTACGACTACACTCGTAAAAATAGCAGATTTACTGCAATATTGACTTTTATGCATTCCTTTGAAACGTTCGTCGAAAACATCCACCATTGTTCGCAAAATTTATACCAAAAGGTCTTATAGTCAAAATCAATTAAGGATACCTCTCGAGAGGCAATTAATCTTCGGTGCAAGAAATAAAAAAATAACTTCAGCTACTTGGAGCTCTGACTTTAAAATTTTCCAATTAACGTTTCGTTCGCGCTTCATTACCTCTAATAGTTTAACCTTTCAGATGCGTAAGGTCTACTGCTTAGCTTGCATTTTAGTCGCAGTGTTGTATTATAGATTCCATTCATAGTCACTCAATCGATTACGAAGCATAGAGGGTTGCATATTGCTGGGGGGTGAGACTTATGCTAAGCTGGAGGGCGGCTAAAGATCCTTATGATTTATGGCAGGGGAACACCATATTCTTCCAACGTGACTTAAATCTTAAATTATTTTATTGTTTTTTTCGTATTTTGTGGGGAGCGTAATTTCATTCTAGATTGTTTTTCTCTTGATGGATTGTTTACTGACACACTCCTTCTGAAACTACTGCTTGTAAAGACAGAAATAATGTAAATGTATTGTCGTGCTGATGGATAGCTTCTTAGATATAAGACTGCACACTGCACAGTGCAGTTTGAAATCTAGAGCCAATACGGCTCCTTAAAGAGGGCCAACGCATTAAAAATAACTTGAATAAAGCGTTCGAGTGCGGAAATGTTAGTGCATCACTCACTTCCTTAAAATCGTTAACAGTCAAGGTATGATTATGATTTTATTTATAAATTCGAGCATTACTTCGTTAAAGTTCATTTTAATTTATTGTAAATAAAACAATTCTTAACTTGAACAGATTTTTTATTTATACTTATACGGACTGAGTTGATTCAATTATTTGAACTTTGCTTTATTTAAATATAAAAATTAATTCAACTAATAAATTTGAGTACTCAGTTTATAGAAAACCTACACAAACAGACATTACAATACCACACGATTCTTGTCATCATAAGACACATAAATTAGCAGCATACAGGTCCCTGATAGATAGAGCTTTGACGGTCAGTCAGTCTTTGACACTTCAGTAGTGGTGTAACTGTGCTTGCACAGCCGCCTCGTTTTAACAGCCTAGGTTTAAAAGACCTGCAATTTAAATACCCCTAGACTATATGCTTCGCTTTAAGTAATATCTTTCACAACGTGCAGAGAAATACGTAAAAAAGTGCTTGTGCTGAATAGCATAATGCGCTAGGAAATGTAGTATTTTCAGATAATTACATTATAGATAAACGTTTCCAACTAAAAATTAAGATTTTCTGATTTTTTGGGAAAATTTTATTTAGAATAATTAAAGAACCTCAAAGACCAAATTGCACATTCGTCAGCAACAAAATGGGGTGGGGATAATTAACAGAGACATTTTATTGTCCCCGTTTAATAAATAACAGAGCTATTTTACAGTTTAGTTGTCAACAACTCATAGAACGCACCACAGAGAAGTTAGCCGATTGGGGCACTAGCCAAAAAATGGGTGGGCTTTAAGGGTTATAATTTTTAATAAAAGCCACAATTTGGAAATGTTCTCACTTTGCAGATTTTATAGTTCCAAACATTCTTGTGGCTAGTAGTATTGTGTTCCGCTAGGGCTATTACCAACACTGAAGTTTATGGCGATCTGCCAACTTACTTTGAGTAAATAGTAAATACTCAAGGTTGCAAAACAAACATCATAGGATTTTCACTACAACGTTATGGTGCGCGTATTGTTATACTTTCGATTTGTTTTAGCGCCTCTATCATAATGCTGTTCTTAAATTTTTTAAATTAAGCTTTAAAAAACGGTATCAAAAAACGATCTAACTTTCGTTTACGAATTGTAAAAAAATTATTTGACCCAATAAATTATCATTGTAGTGCTTGACATTTCGGGTTACACTAACAGAGACACACACGCATACAGACAATTTGTTTAAAAACACTTTTTGAGTTCCTGGAGTTCAAAAACATGTCAGAATCCAAAGTTTTTATGATCACAATACAATCACATACTGAGAGCATGGGAAAGCAAAATAAATTCTAGAGAAGATGTACATTAACTGTAGAATATTTTGCATACCTTGAAACGTTTTTAGATGTAAGAGTAGAAAAACTTAAAGAAAAAATTACTTTTTCCCTAAAAATTTTACGAATATCTCAGTATTCTTACGACTTGTAGTCACTTTTTGGATTCTGTACACCTTAAAATAAAAGACCGACATAATGAGTTTGTACAGTCAATAATTCAACAGTAACCTCTTTCACTGTTTTGTCTTATTACGTAAAGAACTTTTTTCTACTCCCGTGTTTTAATTTACTTATTAGAATGCGCTGCCTATACTATAATAATACCCATTTCGATACAGATTTTCATTATGAAATGACCCAAACTGACCAATAGCAGCAAAGCATTGTTTTTGGCAACCATGTTTACGAGAGTTGACATTTCTCAGTTAACATCGCAAAACAGTTCGAGTTTTTTTTAAAGTGTAACGTTCAAACAGTTTTTTTTATGAGTATTTTTTTAAATTACCCAGTGGTAGAAAAAATAGTGTATGCAACTCTTATATAATGGATATTAATACACTAGTTTGAATTACGACACTCGCTACGGCTCGTGTCACTGGTGTATTAATAGCTATCATTATAGATTCGTTGCATAATATACTATTAGTGTATTAAACATAATATATTTTGTATTTAATGTACTCGAACAGCGAAAGTTATCTAAGCATATAAATGTTATGCAGGCAAACGCCTGTTATACGTATTCCTGTTTAAAAATGTAGTCTTCAAATCTAAAATACTCCTGTCAATTATATAATCCAAATTTCCTAGATTAATATACAATTTTCCTTTTTTTGAAAGGTTAGTTGAAAGAGCTCGTGCTTTAGGTAAAATCGTTTGTGAAAACCGTGAAAATAAAAATAGAAGTAAATTTATTCCGGATCCTTTTCAAATTCAAACACAGTTTATCTCCATAAACAAATACAAAAAGTTTTACATTTTCATTATAATTACCATACGTCGCTTTAAATATAAACGTTATCACCGGCTGCCTGCGTGTGCCCACACTGCGGATATTTTAAAAGCGTAATTTAAACGCAGAATCATACGTTTATATTTGCACAGAACTAAAAAATAGGACGTTTGCAGAACACGAAGGAATAAAAGGAAAACAAATTACTGCTACGGTCGGAAAGCATCGTTATAAGGATCATATATTGCTACCTACTCGTCTATTTTCTCTTTTCTGCAAGTACGCAGAAAAAATTAAAACTAAAAGCTCCAAAACGAATGCGGAAATTAGATACGTATAGCTATTTTCGTTTTTATTTTCACAAAACTAAATCTCCAAAAATGTGGGAAAGCACTTCGCTTGAACTTTCCGGTATTTTAGAAATTTTTGCTTTTCCTATATTTAGAAATACTTATGTATAACGTCGTAATCCCAATAGCAGTGGCAGTGGTAAACTGTACTTGATATTTTTCTATAAAATTTGGTGTGCTGTAATGGAAAATTAAATACTATTTTTCAGACCATATTAAAATTTTGTATCATCCAAAATGGTACCTGAGCGCCATTTTGAAATTTTTTTAATAGTAAGGGGGGTCGAGTGACACCTCATTTGAAAGGTCTTTTAATTCTGCGTCTGATCCTAGAGTTTCAAAAAAAAATATTCAGCCATAACAAAATGGCGGATTTTTAACAAATGGACTCGCTCAATTCAAAATTGTTTTGATTTTTTTATCCAGGGTCGAGTGACACCTCATTTGAAAGGTCTTTTAGTTCTGCGTTTTCAAAGAAAAATATTGAGCCATAACAAAATGGCGGATTGTAAACCAATGGACTCACTCAGTTCAAAATTGTTTTGATTTTCTTATCCAGTAGTCCACTTATTTATTTGCAGGACTTAATTTTCCCAGAAATATCTCAGGTGGCTTGAAATAATATTGAAAACATTATGTTCCAACAAGACGGTGCGCCGCCTCATTATTATAGGCCTGGTTCTGACTTTCTCAACGGACATTTTTTTGGCAGATCGATTGTTAGGCGGGGACCTGTAGAATAGCCGGCTCACTCCCCAGATTTAATTTTCTTAGATTTTTTTCTATGGGAATATCTAAAATCGAGAGTGTACAGAACCCGTCCAGAAACAATTGAAGAACTGGAGCAACGCATTACAGAAGTTTGCAGAAATGTCACTCCAGAAACTTATGAAAATGTAAGGCAGGAATTTCATAACCGCCTTTTTATGTGCCAAGTAGTGAATCATTTCGAACACTTAATTTAATTAATTTAAGCTTTAATTATTAGTCTTTTTAAATAGACTTCTTTATCTTCAAACATTGTCATTGTGTTATGGCTAAATATTTTTTTTTGAAACTTTAGGATCAGACGCAGAACTAAAAGACCTTTCCAATGAGGTGTCACTCGACCCCCCTTTCCATTAAAAAAAATCAAAATGGCGCCCAGTCGCCATTTTGGATGATACAAAATTTTAATATGGTCGTGAAAATAGTATTTAATTTCCCATTATAGCACACCAAATTTTGTAGAAAAATTTTAAGTCGTTCGAAAGTTAGTTGGGGGGGGGGGGGGGAGTTACTTTATGGACACAGTGTATATCTGATTTGTTACTGCACGATTCAAAGATGGGAAGAAGACATAATATAAGGTACAGTCAAAAGTAGCCAAACGATAACCATAGCCTCTTCGACATCAACTTTTTAATTTGTGTGCACAAAATATTCTTCGGGAGTGAAAAAAAACAGACTAAACACAAAATTAGTCTGCTAAAAATTGAAACGGAGGAAGATAATTTTATTAATACCGCTAAATATCGTTGCTCCTAAAAATTAATTTAAATCTCCTGAGCAATCTATACAGGGTGTCTTCCAAGGGCGTACAGAAACTTCACGAGGTTATTTCATGAATAAAAGTTCATACAAACATATACCCGAAAATGCTTCCTTACGGAGTTACAGCCCTCTGAAGAAAGTACAGTTAATCAAGTTTTTCTCGAAAACTTTTACAGTAGTTGCACTAAAATGATGAAAATTTGTATGTGAGCACTACTCTACTGTTTCAGCTTAGTGTTTCTATTGATTTTTGTTTAAATAAGTGCATCAGAGGTGTCTCATATGAGGATCACGTAATATTTTCTCCTAAATATGTTAAATCTTTACAATTCACAAAAATCTTATTCTCCATAAAAAAAAAAGGTACCTACTCTCGGTGAAAATCGCTATTCCTAACAGTTTTTAAGATAAATCAATGTTTTTGTAAAATCAAGTTACCATGAAGGTCTAAGTGTTTGTCAAGATGTCCAAATACTTTCCACAAACTTTGAGATAAGTTCTACACAATAAAACGATGAAAAAGTTTCTATAAACATTTGTACGAAATGCTTCGTTGCAGAGGTACTGTCTCCGGACGTAGTAAATATCTAAAATGCAAACTATTGCACTTCATGAGGCTATAACTCCGTAAGGAAGCGTTTCCAAACCTATGTTTATAGGAACATTTTTTATTGTTTCCATGTATATAACTCAACCTTGAAGTTTGTACCAACTATTTTTGCATCTTAGGGAAACACTCGGACCTTTATGGCAACTTGATTTTTCATAAAACCTGAATTATCTCCGTAACTATTAAATATACCGACTTTTACAAGTGTATTGTTAAATAAAGAGTAAGATCCTTTAGACAAAACTTCAAAAATTGTAAAGATCTAAAATATTTAAAAGCAAATATTATATGACCCGCACATATGAGACACCTCTGGTGGTATACTTCAAACACAAAATAGTAGAAATACTACTAAAGCTAAATCGTTAGCGCTTATATATAAAATTCCATAATATAGTGCAGCTACTGCGAAAGTCATCGACAAAAAAAGTGATTAGACTGTTCCTCTTTAAGAGGGACGTAACTCCGTAAGGAAGCATTTGCAGACATATGTTAATATGAACTTTTCATCATGAAATAACTCAAGGAAACGCCTCTTGTGCGTACTTAAAGAACACCCTGCTGCGAACCAAACTCGTACGGCTGCAGGTGCGTAGGGCTTTGCTCACGGGTTCAGCTAGTTTAGTTTAAAATTTTCCACGGTGTATTAAATAAAGTGGCATAAATTTTTGGTTTTCGAAAAATCATGGAAAGCGCCACAGCAAAATTAACGAATTAGGACACGAACGAAATTGCAGCTGATTCCTAGCTCTATGATCCTACAAATTAAAAAAAAATTTTGAATGAACAATACGTTTTAAAATTTTAAAAATAATTTTTACTTCACAGTTAGCATTCGTACAATAATTTGATTTTCCTATACTTTTAGTATAGGGAAGTATTGATTTAATGAAAATGATCGAAATCGAGATTTTGATGAAAATACATGTTTTAAATCTCCAAGTTTTAAAAAATGTCTATCTCTGGGTAGGTGTCTAGGAGCGCGTGTGCTCCATAGCTCCCAAGCATTTTAGCGCCTAATTACTCAAAAACGGGTAAACAGATCTGGATCATATTTTTTATCGTAACAGTCCTAAAGAGGCACAATGTTACTACGCATAAAAATTTTGAACCAATGAAATGAAAAATATAAAAATTTTGGAAATTTTAAAACAAATTTGCTCCAAAATTTGCCCCAAATTTTTTTATTTTTAAATCTCATAGAGCTTGGGATGACCTACAATTTGTTTCGTATCCCAGTCCGCTATTTTCTCTGTGACACCTTCAATGAATTTTTGAAAACCGAAAATTACTACCTCCTTATTTAATATACAAAGGACATTAAACATATCTGTTTAGGCTACATTGCTCATGAGAGTGATAATAGAATAAAGATCACAACTAAATTTTTTGGCATAGATATACTTGGGAAGGTTAAAATGGGGGTCTCTCACCAAATTTTTGGCACATTAATTTTTCTTTCTGTTTTTGGTTTTCTTTAAATCCCAAGGCATTAAAATGAAAATTTTGAAAAATCGGTGCGACGCCTATTTTAATGCTTAGGTTGCAAAAAAATCGTTAGATTTGCCATACGGTATTTGCATTAAATATTCACACAATTAAAAGAAAATGCTAACAAAAAACATTTTTAAATTCCGCTTCCGGTTTCCGAATTTTTTAAAGCTTATGTTTGCGGTGATTTTTTTGATATACCCCCATATTCCGAGACTCATCAGAATCGTACCATCCATTCCGAAGTTAGAAGGCGCCACACCGACACATTTTTATAAAATCAATACTTCCCCATACTGAAAGATTAGGTACAGAACACCCAAACCAAAATTTAGTTTTATATTTGAAGCATTATAAGAAGTACACGGCAATCTCCCTGGATTTACGACTGGCTATTAATATTGCTGGTAGAAAGGTATCAATAAATAGTTCAACCTAGTATTTAAGTGGTAATTTAAAAATCTGGACCTTTCAATACTTCAAAGCTATCTGCTATTTACAGTTCATATCATAACGTTCCGATCCCAAGTAGTTGTATTAAGATCAGAATAGTCCTAACATGTTCAGTTCGCAAAACCAGAGTGGGGCATCGTACTTGCAACGTAGTACTCTATAAGAATGCAAGTGTTTTTAGTTTTTAGATTTTCGCAAAAATAGATATTTTGGGAATAAAGCGCGCCACTAACCGACAGGGGAGAATTAAAAATAGCCTGATTATATTATTATGTTACAAGTCTAGAATCTGATTCTATTGCCACCGGTGAGCAATTTAAATCGAAAGCCGATTTCTTATCGGTACATGTATATATTGAATGAAACATATGCAACGGAGAAATTAAAAGCATGGATGATAGCCCACCCCAACAAATTAAAATAATGATCTGTTCACTCCTTAATGAAACGTTCTTTATCGATCATTGAGAAGCGCATGAAATATCAAACATGGCCACCGCAGTAAATAATACAAGGAAAAACTTTAATTTCAAAGTGTTTCGCTGAAGCACTATGCAGAAGCAGTAATAAATCAGCGATAAATGAGCTCCCGGTAGGTGGTGGATTAGCTCAATTGGGTTCCTAGTAGGTGGTGGCTAAGTTTCAAGTAATTTGATGTTTTAGTTTAGTGCAGCCATGAATTAAGAGACCAAGAACGAATTACTATCCGTAATAAAATTAATAATGCCATAAATTAATAGAGAAATTATTACTTGCAGACGAATACATATTAAACAACACCCTATTTCATTGCTGAGAAGTATGTTTTAAGACCTACAACATGTGCGTAGGTAATTAACGTTTTGTGGGCAGTACTTTTGAAAGTTGAATACCCTTCTTCTCGCTTGATCTTTTCAAATTAAAGATTATTAAAAAATCAATTACTTTACCGCACGTTGATACCAATAATAATCATCCTACGTTAGTAATTCATTATTCTTAATTAAATTGTTTTAAACATATGACAAAAATCTGAGATTTTAATTGCTACCTCGAAATTCGCCCTTTTTCCTATGATTTGCAAATAGTACGTAAAAGTGCAGAAGAAATCTTTTTTCTGTATTCACGTAACAAACTTAAAATCAGAAATAAAAAATGTTTCTACGTACAATCCACATAGCGACCTCTACTAGCAACGGCTGAAAGATACACATTTACAGGCGTCGCGACGCTTCTGCTTCCGCTTCCCGTATCTACGCGGCGCCACTTACAACTTCATTTAATATAAAGAACAGTTTGCAAAATTATATTAAAACAATTTAAATACTACAAATATTGCATCAGAAATAAGAGATTTACATACTATATTAAATTCCATCCCCAAAATGCGGTTTTGTTGTAATTACTTTGCTTTACTTGCCGGAAATATGCGGAGGATGTAAACCAAATGGTTTGCTCTACATTTAATTCAATCAGTCCAATACGCTTACTATTTAATAGGATGATCTATTACGTGCAGCCCTCCAAAGCAATCAAGACGCATGTTTATAAACTACAGAGATCAAAGCTTGTTTTCGAACGCCTGTCGCAGACAGATATAGTCTTACTTCAAACACGGCCGTCAAATTAAACACGCAGTTAGTCACACTTAATGATTGCCGAAAATATCAAAACAAAACTACCTGTGTTTTTCATAAAATACATGATTTGATCAGCAACAAAATTTACGATTTAATTTTTTTTTAAAGCGTGTTAACGATTTAATTCTCATATTATGCTTTTTCATTGAAATAAAATAATGAGGTAGTAAATTTAAAATGCAGAAATAGAAAATTTGAAATATTGTAAATAAAACCATTCCTAACTTGAACAGGTTTTTTATTTTTGCTTTATACGTATTTCAACGTGTTTACACGTCATTATCAAAAACAAGATTAAAAGTAAACAGTTGGTGTTGCTATAGGAACAATAAATCTTCATAACTTGATCTTGGTTTTCTATATCTGCGTCTAGATGACTTGATTTCTCATTCCAAAACGTCTAATAACGGTAAATTTAAGAGATCAATTTGTTCATTCATTAAAGGTACAGATTTTAAATGTTGGTGAGTTTCAAATGCTTCCAGTATATCCAACTTACGTTTGTCATCACAAAAGTGTAAAAATTTCATAGTGTTATTAGACGTCATTGAAGGATTGTGTTCTACTAAGTGTTTAGCGTAATTGAATTTATTGGGGTGGTTATACTTGTAACAACGTACGTGTTCCTTGTACCCGATATCAAAATTTCTAATTGTTTGTCCTACATAAACCAAATTACAGTGCGAGCAATTTAATTTGTAGATGCCTGATTTTAGTAAATTGTCTGTTTTTTCTTTAGCATCAAACAAAGTGTTTAAAATGTTTTTTGTTGTTTTAAAACCTATTTTACATTTATTTTTTTGTTTATAACTTTAGCAATTTTTTCTGATTTATTGCCAAAATATGGAATTTAGGCGTATTTCATTTTATCGTATGAAGTAGTTGGATACAAATTTTTCTCTGTAACAAGTTGAGTATTATAACCATTATTGTATGCTATTCGTTTATAATCGAAATTTCTCTATTATAACTAATTTCACCTAAAGGAACCGTTAAAGCCCTATGTACCATGGACCTGTATGCTGCTACTTTATGTGTTTTATGATGACAAGAATCGTGTGTGTAGGTTTTGTATAAACAGAATAGTCAAGTTTATTATTTGAGTTAATTTTTATGTTGAAATCTAAAAAGTTAATAGACCTATTTTGTTCAGTTTCTAGTGTAAATGTTATTTTTGCGTGCAAACTGTTAATAAAAATCAAAAATTCATTGATTAACTCAAATGAACTATCATGTTTTGATAGTTCATGTGAGTTAATGCTAAAGAAAAAACAGACAATTTACTAAAATCAGGCATCTTTAAATTAAATTGCTCGCACTGTAATTCGGTTTATATGGGACAAACAATTAGAAATTTTGATATAACGTACAAGAAACACGTACGTTGTTACAAGTATAAACACCCCCATAAATTTAATTACGCTTAACACTTATTAGAACACAATCATTCAATGACATCTAATAACACTATAAAATCTTTACATTTTTGCGATGATAAACGTAATAAGTTGGATACACCAGAAGCATTTGAAATTTATAAACATTTAAACTATGTACCTTTAATGCATGAACAAAGTGACCTCCTAAATTCACCGTTATTAGACGTTTTGGAATGAGGAATCAAACCATCTGGACGCAGATATAGAAAACCAAGATCAAGTTATGAAAATTTATTGTTCCTATAGCAACACCATCTGTTTATTTTTAATCTTTCTTTTGATAATGACGTGTAAACACGTTGAAATACGTATAAGGCTAAAATAAAAAACCTGTTGAAGTTAAGAATTGCTTTATTTACAATAAATTAAAATGAACTTCAACGAAGTAAAGCTCGAACTTATAAATAAATTTGATTGTTATTTTCCACATTTAAACTTATTATGTACGTAAGAATTTTGATATATGCACGGTGTAATATTTTACCATATTTTTGTATTCAAGTCTATTCTAATATACAATATTCAGAAATTTCAATTCATATGTTCGAAATACCAGTTGTAATAAACCAGAAATATTCATCTACAAGTTTTATGGTTGTATGTTTTACGTTTCCTGGCGGTACCGGAACTACGCAATTAATAAATAGTAAACTTTTATTTGAATTTCGAATTGCCCGGTCACACTGCCAGAAGATTTCTGTTCAAAGGCAATTTACATGGTGCGCTATTTATTTTTGAGCGTTCTGAATGGTATCCTTGTGCTTGTATTTCTTATGTGCTCTGAAAGATTTTTTGATGGCTTTTAGTAACTGCATATGAATCATGTAAAAAATTAGTAAAACCGCAAGCAACCTTTGCTTACTTTAAACTTGACGCATGAAAAAAGTTTCTCAAGCAATTAGCTATCACTTTTTTAATCATTTCCACAAACTCGAGCGGTAAAACAAACCAGATTATACATAGAACTAAAGAGTTAAATTTCTTTACGCAGTCATTTAATCACAAGAAGTACAACTAGTGATCCCGATTTTCTGATAATCTTCTGTTAATTGTTCACAGGTGCTAGTTCAGACGATAAGTTCAGCAGAGATTAAATTATTTAAACTTATTTAAGGTTTCTTTGATCAGAAAAGCATCCCAAAAATCATAAATCACTAACATTTGCAAACAAATATTGAAAATATAGTTATATAGCGACTTTAATATCGGTATTAGAGTAAAACGTTTTAGGCAAAAGTTGTAGAATTTTAATAGCTGCACAACTGCATATTTTCAACTCTACAGAATGTTCTGTATTTGCTAGGTAGCATAACATGATTTTTTTTACTGGAGCACCCTGTACAATTTTAGACATTCTTATTTCCCATCTATTCGCTTATACAATTATAGTTTGTTTTCGAGTATTTACTCGGCGTGATCACGTTATGATTTTTTTTGTGATAAACCATAAACTAACAGTTTGATGTCTTAAAACTTAAACCGGCGCATTGACGATGGCTTCTGCATTTACGAAACGAAATTTCGAATCCTTTTAATAGTCCGGAAAAATGCATCCTTTATTTTGACTCAGCTGGTAACATCTTTTAAAATTGACTTTCTTTATATGACAATTCGTAAAAGTATGTGGGGACCACGTTCCTGGTGGTCGTCAATCAAAAAAATCGCAGATGACTCCTCCAGATGGGAGGACTACAAACTATGCCATTTTTCAATTTTTACATATACAGGAATTGTTGAGGTGTACTTTATCACTAAAGACAGGATAGTTAGGAAAACTGCATTTTTTTTATAAATGCAGATATTTAAAGCAGACCCGATTTAAAACCCGTTTCAGAGTAAATGTAAATTCCAAAAATGCAAATTTTATTTTGCCTTTTGTAAAAGTTTTTATTTTTTTTGCGTTTTTTCGTTATTTTGCTTTTTTAGTATCTTTTGTACCAAAAATATGAGTTTATTAATTTTTAATTCAATTTCTTTTGTAATTTATTCTCTAATTTTAGAGAGTATAAAATTTTGTTGCAATTTTATAAAAAAGCAAATATTGTTTCCAACTCTTAAAATAAATTTGTCAAAAACTAACTTTATTTGTCTTCAATTTTTAATCCTCTTATCACTAGCTACCACATTTAAGTCTAAACAATTCTGCTAACAAATCTCCTAATAGGTAAATTTCGCTTGCTCTGGAGATGGCTTATCCACCTATAAACAAATTCTGACCAACAGAAGAACTAACCTATCATTAAAATTTAGAAAAACTAATGGTAAGCAGTTGGCACCACAATAAAAACAATAAACAAAATGAACTAGATTAAGTACCCACTGTACATATACATGTATACATACTGTATAAATAAATATCTGTATCAAATAAAAATGTTTTTTTCATACTAGAATGTTGCGTTTGTAATTTTGTACCCGCTTTCGTTTTCCTACGTTGCTTTATTCTAAATTTAGGCGATGCTGCCTTTTAAATTATTTTTCCGCTTTTTGTTGCATTTTTGTATTTTTGAGCCTTTTTTGGTTCTTTGTGTTTTTTGCTTTTCTTTGGTATTTTTTTGCTTTTTTGCTGATTTTTTATGCTTTCTTGCCTGTCCTTCTTGAAGTTTTATTTTGCCCAACCTGTATTGATCACTCTGAAAATTTCAAATCATTTCTTTACATTTATTATGTTAAATCGGCTTTTAATGTTTGGCACCAGGAACGTGTTCCCCACATATTTTCACAAATTAGTATATAAATAATGTCCATTTCAAAAAATGTTACCACCAAATTTGTTATTTTAACTCTTTTAGTTGCTCATAGACTGGACTATAATGAAAACTATCCTTTATGTTATAACACTAAACATGTTTGTCATTGTATTTATTTGAGAGACCATAACTAAATATTTTTTAATATAAGACCTTGTTTTTTTTATTATTTCTTTAATAACCATACGGGGGCTCACAGGCTGGAGTCCCCCCCCCCCCCCCCCCGCTGAGCTAGATCAAGACCGATTTTAGCTAAATGTAAATTGTTAAAAAAACTATATTGTACGAAAAATACGTCAATTAGTACACAATAGATACATTTTTACTGAAATTGTCGAAAGCATCTGATAAATAATTAGCATATTTTTTTACACGAAAAACGTTTTTAAGTAAATTTTCTCTTTTATTATGTTGGAATTTACGAAAATAAAAATGAATATATGTTTACTACAGAGTAAATATAAAAAAGTTCTCTTAGAACAGTAACGTACCTGAGCCTCCCCCCGCCCCGAGAATTTGATAACTTGACACCAATGC
Source organism: Ctenicera cuprea (assembly GCA_958336395.1). Lineage (NCBI taxonomy): Eukaryota > Metazoa > Arthropoda > Insecta > Coleoptera > Elateridae > Ctenicera > Ctenicera cuprea. Next base: position 29,376,901 of record OY284488.1, read on the forward strand.
TAATAACTATTCATATTCCGTTGACAGCACAAGTAATGATCTTTTTAATTGCGAGACACAAGTCCCTTATCCGGTATGAGCATTTTTGTAAATGTAAAATTCAAAATATCGCCGCGTGGCGATGGACGATGAAAACTTCAAATCCGCCGCCGTGATGTTCAAATGATTCATTAAAGTCGTTCGTTGTAGTTAAATTTTGTCAGTTTGACATAATCCGTGCATTAGCGAGTTTATTTATATAATTTCTGTTTCGTTAATTTGGTTCCGTTCTACTTTTTTAGTTAAATACTTTGTTTGTTAATTTGCGTTTGTTTAACTTTATCGTGTGAATTAATGGGTTTGTATTAATCATTTTATAGTGAATTCCAATTTAGGTGGAACATTACAGTTTAGCATCTGTATTATCAAATTGTTGTATATTATGTCCCTAGGAGAGTTGTATTATTACCAGTCACCCTAAATGGAAAGATAACATTTTTTATATTACCTGACGACAATTTAACTGAAATTTTAATACAAATCAAAGCTTTAACAAATTATTTAATAACAGTCGAGTAACTCATGCATTGCTAAACCCGGTTGAAAAACCGATGCTCAGATTGCCCCGCGGCACTCTGGTAGAAAATCTGCTTCTTATTCTAGAGTTTATGAGTTCAAACCGTAATGAGATTTTTTTTGTTACTTTTTAATTACCGTTTAAAGTAATAATTTTATTTAAAATGAATAATTCTTATTTTTCAATGCTACTTAATAAAACTAATCGTGTGGAAGCTAAAATGTTAACGATCAAATTGTCTATCTACGACTGCTTGGATAAGGACTTAGTATGTCATTCATAATAGATTCATTACCTAACTCATTTTACTACAAACAAAACTGAAGCTTTGTTTAGAAGAAAACTGTCTGGGTGCCATAGTATTGAACAAATCGAATCTATCTCGTTCCTTAGATTTTAAAATAAAAGGATTCTAAAAGTGTCTTGACATTTGCAAATAAATTAATGTTAAATGTCAAATATCATTCCAGTCAAAAAAATTCAATTTTTAACAAATTTTGAACAGTTATAGATAAAATGTTGTATGTCACACGTGGGATAGTGCATTATTATGGCACTCGTTTGATTACACGACTCGGTCTACGACCTCGTCGTGCAAATTTCAAACTTGTGTTATAATAACGCCTTTATCCCACTAGTAACATAAATAATTATTATTTATGTTAAAAAAATGTAAACTGGTATTTGCTGCACAAGTTGTAGTGTAAATATTTATAACATTTTTTTTGAAAAATGTCGAACAGTCATCACAAACTTTACCGTTAAGAACCAGACGGCAACTGGCACCACAATTAACGATTATTGGCGAAATTTGAATATGGCCGCTCGTCATTTAAAATTTCCGCTGGTTTTAAATAAATGTCGTGCAGTAAAAATTTCAAGTTTACAATTACAAAAATTCAGAGTCCGAATCAAAGACTTGTCTTGCGATCAAGCAGGTCGTAATAACATTGTGTTCTTTCAATTATTTTTAATTTTAAAGAACAATCAAATGAGTTCTAAATCACACTACTGTGGTTACGGTAGGCTGTTTATTGAATTCTAAGTCTGATTATGTAAAGAAAATTTTAAGTTGAAGCATATAAGTTTTATATCTTTGAATAGAGAACAAACTTCTCTATCGAAAGAATGCAAAAATTGCTAGAATGCTGTTTAAAAAAATGAAGATCGCGTCACAGCTGTAGTTGTACGCATGGACCAAAAAAAAAATAAAACTATAGAGGAAGATAGATAAAAATTTATTGACTATGAATAAAATACTTTTTACTTCAGCAGTATTTATTTATTTTAACCTTCTACGTATTACGACATGTTTACATGCCATTATTCAAGGTTATATTAAAAAGTAAACAGTTATTGTTGTTATAGCAACAATAGAACTTGGTGACTTTATCTAAGTAATCTATGTCTGCAGAAATGTCTGCAGATGTATGTCCATGATACATAGGGCGTTAACGGTCCCTTTAGATAAAATTAATTATAATAGAGAAATTTTAAGTAATAAACAAATTGCATATAGTATCGGTTATAATATTAAATTATATTAATTAAAAAAACTATAAATTAGCTATTCAAAAAATTTATCCGAATACTCCAACTTCGTCCGATGCAATTAAATAATATATGCTTCAATCCCATTATCTTCTTGACAAATCAGAACAAAATTGCTTAAATTATAAACAAGACTAATTAATATAAAGTAAGTTTTAAAACAACTAAAAACATTTTAAACCCTTTCATACAGCAAAATCAAAAACAGATTATTTGCTAAAATCAGGCAATTACAAATTACATTGTTCGTATTGTAATTCGGTTTATATAGGACAAACATTAGAAATTTTGATATTAGGTGCAAAGAACACGTACGTTGTTACAAATACAAATACCCACATAAATTCAATTACGCTAAACACTTACTAAAACACAATCATTTAATGACATTTATTAACACTGTAAATGTTTACACACTTTTGTGATGATAAGTGTAAATTAAATATACTAAAAGCATTTGAAATTCACAAACAAAAAACGGTGCCGTTAATGAATGAGCAAATTGATCTCTTACATTCACCTGTATTGGATATTTTGAAATAAGAGATCTAGTCATCTGCAAACATAAATTATTAAAATGAACTCACCAAGTTCTATTGTTGCTATAACAACACTAACTGTTTACTTTTTAATATAACCTTTGATAATGGCATGTCAACATGTCGTAACAATTTACCAGAAATCTTTTATTAGCAGTTTTTCTCTACCTTGATGCGTTTCAGAGTTAAATAATTCTTTGAAGAAAACTTAACAAGATGTGTTGATGTTGCAATATATATATATCGTTTAGAAAAAATAATGTCGATTTTGTTGGCTATACAATGTGTATCAGTTTTACATAATATATATTTGAAATACCTCTATAGTTCCTTCCCTAAGAACTTTTACTTGACCCAATTTCGGTAAATAGTTTTCAATAAAAAAACAATGTTTTGTACCTGGTCGGTTCAAAAAAAGTCATATTTTTACCTGAATGAGTTGGTAGTTTTATACCTCCAAGGTGTATGTAAATGAATTCTGTTGTCCCCTTCTGATACCGAAAGCTACAGTACTTTTTGGTATAATGTTTGTCCCGTTAGAGATACCTTACAATTTTTATAAATAATTTTAGAAACACAATAAGTATAATACAGTTCAGAGCTCGACATAAAAAAAACGTAGTAAATGAGGAAATAATACGTGCACAAAGTTTTTAAAACTGAAAAGTGGTTTCTGAACCACTCTACATTGAAGCACAAAAAATTAGTTTTATTATGTTTACAATCTGATGAACGTTTATTATTTACGTATTCCTTAACCCTTTTAAAACATATGTAAAGAAACAAAAATTCATTAAACTCATACGTGGTTCAAGTTTTTAATATACATATAGTCTGCTGTAAGCAGCTCGGTAGCGTAGTTAGCAAATGCGTGTACAGCGGAGTAGTCCCTAGATCGAGTTTTGTTTTTAAAGTGTACATGGGTCTTTAGCAATTACTGTTTATGATGTACATGGTGGAACACTACTGCTTATGCTCCCTAAGATGGCAGCGCCGTACGTAGACGCAGCAAAATGCACACTTTCCGACTACCCTAGCTTTCACAAGGCGCTAAGTACTGCAACTGCAGGGTACTATCCAGCAGTGGCGGTTTCTCCATTGGGTCAAATGGTCATTGACCTCCAAATAAAATTTAAAAAAATAGATAATTACTTTTTGTTTGAGTACATAACATATTATACACTATAATATTTAAAAAATACTTTATAGTTAACTTTTGTGTGAGATTTCTATGCGAGAACGTTTATTAAAGAGCTGCCGCAGGATCCGAAAACGTTTGAATGCTGGAGTATTTCGCGCGCATTAAACGAATCTATGCGAGGGTCATTTGGCTGGCTGTCGGTCCCCAATTCAGCTATACGCCACCGAATAAAGCCGCCGGCTTAAAAGGCCTTTAAATGAATAAGAGTGAAATAGAAAGCTCATTGCAGTAACATTCATATTACACAAGCTAAAAGAGCATAGAAGTATCTGACTTCAGGGTCACGAACCTACAACTTCCGAGAATTATGCTGTCAGATGTCTGCGATAAGCGCATGCCAATAGCCGCCTAATTTGCGGGATTCGCACGTAGACGACGTAGTAGTGTGAAACTGTTGTTGGTTGTGTAATCAAAATTTAGTGGTGTTGTACGATGTTCGTGCAAAATAATTTTGGATTGTGAATGCCATGTAAGAAAATGCTTTCACTTGTTTCCACTGTCTGCTATTTTGTGATAATTGATTGTGTGATATTGACTGCAAACATTTAGAAACTAAAATGCAAACACATTTTTATCGGTAAACCACATGAAAAATTTTGTGCATTTTGACACACTGGCAATGTGGGTATCAATTTACAATAATTTAATTAGAGAGTGCTTATCGAAAGTCTATTCAAGACGTCAATGAAAATGTTGGTGAAAATAGATCATTTTGCCAACGTAAAGGATGGGTTTGAAATATAACGCTACCTAAAACTTGGGTAAGAATAATTTTTTTTTCAAAAAATACTTTAAAATGCCTCCCAGTGCACCACACCAGGAGCCGCCACTGCTATCTAGGGCCATTAAGACTTTGAAGGCATTTATAATGTACAACTTTTAATTCACATTTAAAAAATAAAAGTGGAACAAAACAATGTTAGTTAGGTATGAAGATTAGAACTTTTTAATTTCAACAAACAGGTTGTTATGGAAAAGTGTAACAAAGATGCTTCGATATTTTTTTAAGTACTAGTACATTTTCTGTTTTTATGACTCCCATTAAATTAGTATTGTTTAAATCTAAAGTCTAACAGCTTAACGTAAAAGTGTATGAACCCACTAGTAGTGGGTTTCAACAAGTATCGGCGATTATTATTTAAAATTATTAGTTTAAAAATAGGCGAATCACTTCGCTTGGGTGTTCTCATTCACAATTTGTGTCATTTCCAAATACATTTTATTTCATAACATGCTACTCCGAATAATTATTGTCAGATTTGCAACAGTTAATTCCCTTATGTGAAAAATATTTTCAGGTATTTACTACTACTCTCCTCTAATTTTCCAAATTGCAATACGTTTTTAACTGAAATTATTGAAATTGTAAAATTACTTAACGATAGGTACTGTTTCATTTAAAAGGTCGCATCCGCTACGTTACAGCTTTAACAAAAACTCTAATAACAGTATAATCATGTAACCTAAACTGTCTTGCCTTTGACCAACATACGGGACCTGCAATAACTTCTACAATTAATGTCCCATGGAGCCAAACATGCTGTTTAAAACGGAAACGGGATTTTTTGTTTCCGTGTAATCATTCGAGCATTACGAGTATGTTCAATGCCAACTGGACGAACGGCCCTATTGAATTTATGTATATTATTGATTTCACAACGAGATTTTTGTTCTGTATTATTTAAATTTTACTTTAACTCTCTGTAAAAAGATGTGTATGTACATTAACACAAATTAGTAGATAAATGTGTTCTTAATATAATCCGGTTCAAAACAGCAAATTATTTAAATCGACGTGGGCTTTATTTAATTACTTCTGCATTCATTGGTAAAACCAACATACCAAATAAACGACGGCGCTGCAGTGAAATTTAAACCTTGATTCGTAAAAAGTGATAATGTAGAGCAACGTGTAGCTTGTTAATCGTTTTAACTGAATTAAATAGCAGTACAGACGAGCGGCTTGTTTGTAATCAACCTCTCGTCTACCATTATACGGCTACGAACAGTTCTATGCATCATCGAACGTCTATTCACTATTCATAATTATTAAATGGAAGTATGCTAATTATAGTAAATAGACGATGAGAGCTGTTTGCACTTATATTAAAGCAATAAAACTGACTTCAAGGACAATGTAGTATCGTAGCACATTAATCCTGAAGGATTTATGTTGTTAGATACATACTTGTAGTTTGTCTGAGATCTTGGAACGAAACATAATTTACACTGGAATGATGATAAATTGATTGTGGTTTATTTGGAATATAATAAAACTACATGTAAATTTCTGAACAATAATAGAGTAGGGAAGAAAATTTAGTCAAAGCATTCTCATACATTTTCTTATTATTCTAACGTTTTCTATTTTTATCAATCAATATAAAACATATATAAAATTATTAATTTCTTCCTATGTCGGTTGTACTGCACTAACATAAAACACAAAACAGGAACCATAACTTCGAGAAGATATAGATAGTCAGTAATAAAAGTTTGTTTTCGTCAAGTAAAGCAAACAAAATAAATTGGTAAACCGTTTATCCCTTACTTCAACCAATTTTAGTCTTTATATTTTTGGTATGGCAAATTGGGACTAAAAACTCCTTGAACTTACAACGCTTATAGGGATACAAGTGCGCTTAAAATCTGAATAGTTTCACCAGCTCACGATGTGCCGGGTGAGGCAGTATACAGGGTGTCCAAGATAAGGAGTGCATGCTTGGGGATCTCGTAAACGGTAAGAGATAGAGATTCGGTTAAATGAGAAGAATTGTTCAGCATCTCAAGTACTACTATGAGCCACCTTCAAATCTTAGAATTTTTGCTTAATTTTCAGTACAAACTGAAAAAACTAAAATTTTCAGTTTTCGTTTTTTGTGTATAATTTGATTATTATCAAAGACAGCGCAAAGAGGTTTTGACATTATTAAGACACTTTTTGCACAGAATTCGAATCTTAAATTAAAGTTTTCATAGGTCGTTCACTTTTCAATATATTGACATTAACTTCGCTTTTTTAAATATGCGTCAAAGGCGGCATCATTGGATAGAGCTCTTTTTCCTCTTTTTTCGAATATAGGTATGATGGGTTTATTTTTACAAATAACGGAGTTATAAGCAAGAACCTTTTTTGTTATAGTAGGCTGTGAAAAACTGTTATCTTGAGTAGGTTTATCTTCTCAAATAATAAAGTTATAAGCGAGAAATTGTTTACTTATAATAGGCTTTGAAAAAACAAAAAAAAACACCTGAATGTGTCAGGGAATAAAACTATTAAAAATGTATGATTGTATGATAATCAGAGAAGAGTACTTTTTATTTTGGAAATATCTGCACCTCTACACCAGTTTATTGTCATTCTAAAGTTATCTCCCTTTTCGTGTATTATTACTTAGCAGGAATATTTAAAAGTTAAACGTCTTTTGATTGTTATACGAACATACAGTTTTAATAGTTTCATTCGCTGAAAGGTGTTTTTTTTTCATTTTTTTACATTTCACCATGAGAAAACAATTTCTAGCTTATAACTTATAACTTTATTATTTGGGAAGATAAACTGGTCAAACCTTAATGGAAACAAATGTGTTTTGTTTTCTTTATTTTTGTTAATTTTCAGGCTACTACAAGAAAGCAGTTTTTCACAGCCTACTATAAAAAACAGTTTTTTGCTTATAACTCCGCTATTTGTGAAGATAAACCAATTAAACCTTATACCAAAGAAAAGGAAAAAATAGCTCTATTCAATGATGACATATCCGCCTTTGACGCATATTTAAAAAAGCGAAGTTAATGGCAATATCTTGAAAAGTGAACGACCTATAAAAATTTTAATTTAAGATTCGAAATCTATGTAAAAAAGTGTCTTAATAATGTCCAAACCTCTTTGCGCGGTCTTTGATAATAACCAAATTATACACAGAAAACGAAAACTGAAAACTTTAGTTTTTTCAGTCTGTACTAAAAATGAAGCAAAAATTGTAGGAATTGAATGTGGATTTTAGTAGTACTTAAGATGCTGAACAATTCTTCTCATTTAACCGAATCTCTATCTCTTACCGTTTACGAGATCCTCATGCATGCACTCCTTATCTTGGACACCCTGTATACTATGCGGCGTAAAACTCCTACATTGTAAGCGTTTTCAAAACATTTTTTTAAAATTTGGCATGTTGCTAAACGCTATAAAACATGAAAATAAATAAGCTTTATTTTTTATAACAGCAGAGCTGTGCTGCCAATGATATTATTTTTAAGTTGCACAATTTATCTATATAGTAAATCCCAACTGTCTCAACATAACACGACGACAAACTTTTTCATCTCCACAAAATTCATCACCACAACGTTATGACGCAAGCGAATTCTTATGCTGCAGTCAATACTGCTGGTATAATTTAGTTATTCGTGACTTACTTTAATTCTGGCGGGTCGGACAAAATAAACACGAATACTTCCTCAATTTATTCTAATGCATGTAAGAAAATTGAAAAATTTTCGTTTGAATATTGGAGGTAAGAAATACAAGTATCTCCAGACCAAAAGCAACTGCATTAAGAATTTACATTACAAGCGTTCTCATAAATGCCTAAATTAAATACGGCCCTTCTCAGGTTTACGTGCAGCTACGAGATGAAACAGACCGAGTTGATTTTGTTTATCGCGTATTGACGATTTACGCTCATGTTTCAAAATAGGCTAAAATTTAATAACCATAACACACTAACAAACTTCTGCGTCTATCAGCTCGCATTTTTAAAGAACTAGCTGAACTTGTCCTACGCTTTTTACTTTCCTATACTTTAAGTATTGATTTCATGTATGCATGTTTTGGACATCTAAGAACCCAAAGTAGTGTTTTTAAAATGCCTGCCTGTGGGTGTGTAAGTGTGCATGTGCAGGCGCACGCTTATTTGTTTTGTGCGACTTCTCATAACCCCCGAATGGTTAGTCCCGTTTGGATGAGCTTCGGAATGTGGAGGAATATCAAATATCTCCAGACAAAATATAAGCTTTTCAAAAACCGACACCGGAAGCGGAAGTTGGACATGTGTTTTAGCATTTTTTCAGAAACGAAAATTTCAAAACTGGATACCGGAATCTGATAGAATATCTTGGAACAGAGCAAATGTTTTATTCAGCTTATTCTAACATCTGTCAACAATGAATTATTCAATCAACTTAAACGTTGTGAAACTGTTAGCTTAGAGCCCTGCACAGTCACATGCCAAATTTTTAAGGCTCGACCCCGATTTTTTAAGACCCGGTCCGATCAAGGCCCGAATTGTACATGTAAATGATGAAGCCCGGCCCGACCCGGAATATTCACAGGCCCGGCCTGGTCCAACCCGGAATGTCTTTCTACAGACCCTACGCGACCCAACCCGGAATTTACCATCAATTAGTTCATTAAGTAATTTTAATAAGAGAACATTCCGCATTTTGCTTTCCGGTAATATATCAGCATTATCAGCAAATATAAACAGTCATAAATTTAATTAATACACTTCCAGCACTGTTTTCGTCTGTTGCAAATCTTAGAAAAAATTTAATACTTGACTATATCAGCCTCTTCAGTTAGTGTTTGTTTAGTCCGATCCGCGCAAGTTAGCTTAAATTAGACTTTGAGCAAATACAAGATTACCTCACCGTTTTATGCCAAATTGGGGTAATTCTTAAAATAAATTAACTATAAAAATAAAGGCTGTTTTCCACTACACCGATATGCTTCAAAAATACTTCTTAAATACTTCGCGTACTTTAGCGGTACTTCGTACTTTGATCAGTGCCGGTTTTACCAGGAGGCTTTACGGGGCTATAGGCCTGGGCGAAAAAAAATTTTAAGGTCTTGCTATAGCAGAAATAGAAGAATGGTGCTCGTGTAACCTGTTTTGCCCAGTCTGACAGTTCTCGAGCTCTGCAGACTGCAGTAGGCTGCAAAGCAAAGTTTCCAACTGTACTGTAATTACAATTTACAGTATGCTTACCGCTGAAAACAGCCGCTGGCGAGATGCATCCCAATTACAGGTATAAAATTTTTTTTTCTTTTTAAGAAAAATAAAGGTAAAGCATAATAATTGTTGGTTTATTATTTTAAGAACAATATTTTTTGCATATTTTGGGATTGGATTATTTCACATTTAAAAACTGTAGAACAGAAACTCAAAACTCATAATATTAGGTTCAGTACTGTATGGGCGGTTAAAAAGTTAGCCCCAGGCGGCAAGATACCTAATGCCGTCACTGCCAACGACGTCTAGTAGTCGCTATGTCTACTAGATGGCGTTGGCCGTTGTGAACAAGGCCATTGTATCCACTAGATCAATGTGGCGGTTGTGTCTAGCTAAAGCTGTGACCGTTGTGCCTAAGCTGGCTGCTGTATTCACTGGACCAATGTCGCCGTTGTGTCCACCTAAAGGTGTGTCCATTGTGACCAAGGTGGCCGTTGTGTCCAACGCGGCCGATATGGACAGGCGGAATATCAACAGACAGTTGCGCCCCGGCAGCCGGTGTCCAGTGGCCGTTGTATCTAGGTTCATTTCGGAAATATGTGTGATACTTCAGAAGTACTTTACGTATTTCATGTACAACGAATTTACTTCAGAAACTTCAAAGCTAGTTAATGAACTTCAGTGCCCTTCTACATCATACTTCAAGTGCATTTTACCTTTAGAATGACTCCTATACTAGATATAATTAAACATTACGTTTATGCCAATTCCTGTAGATTATAGGCATATGCTTGGTACATAAAACTTAAGATTTATGTAAATATTGATTTTCTTCCATCAAACAAAGTCCGTTAACAATAATGCCTAGTCTGTCTTTCTTAGTATTAATCCTTATTATAAACTATAACTATAACCATGGACGGAATAAAGATCTATCGGCCGCCCACAAACTACATTGAAAGACGATATCATAAAGGCAGTAGGATTTAGATGGATGAAAAAAGCAAAAAAATAGACACGACTGGAACATACAGAAAAAGGCTTTTATCCGACAATGAAGAGTAGAAGACTGAAGAAGAAGAAAAAGAAAAATATAAACTGTAAAGTATATTTTTAATGAAAATGATGTTTAATACTTAGGATTTAGCCAAGTGACCTCAGTTCGTCAATTAATATTCTTTTTCAGCATACCCTTAAAACTAAACTAACTACAGATATACCCATACACTCGTTCGTCATTCAATTCTAACCTAACCTAATCCGCGATCTAAATATGCCCTCTAGAAAAGTTCAGCACCATACAATTTTCAAACGAAAGATAGATTCCTAACTTTTAAAGTGGCCATTTCAAATTTATGATTGTTAAAAATGCAAACATAAAGTGCTCTTGTGCTCTAAAAACTCAACTCAAAAAACTTACATAAAAAGAGCTAACCATAATAAAATTTAAAAAAGAACTTAAAATAACTTACGTTTGTATTCAATTTATAATAAAATCCTGAGCTGAAGAAAGTTTTAAAAGTTCACACAATGTTTTAAATCACTTCGAGTAACTACCCATTTGTACTCTTATGAAATGTCATAGTAAAATATTAAAAGTACCTAGTTAAAGTGTTGAAACTAAATTCTTGCAATAAATTAATTCAATGTAACGAGGTTGTTACACACACCCTGATTGCACAATTGCCCACATCACGAACCAGGTAAAATTTTGATTGTCTCCTGCCCATTCCGTGAATTGGTAATTTAATATGTGAACATTTAAAATAAAATTGCCTTGACTATTTTTACAGTGAATAGCTCCAAAGACACCGACAATAACATATCAAATTGACGGTATATATTGCCCTGACAGTTAAGGTACTAACCACCTTTTTGATACAGATACGGCAGTCGCTTGTCTATGTTCCATGTTGTAGCGTTTGCTGTAAGCAGCGAGATAGTTTAGTTGGAAAATTCAAAAATAGCAGCCGGCCAGTTCATAGACTGGATAGGATACAAATTGGCCAGTTCGTGAACGGTAGCCTAAATAAAAGCATACATCCCCATGTCTGCAAAATAACTAGATAATTTAGAAATAATCAGTTCGATTTTGGTTTCAATCGTGAACGTGTATGTATTTATATATTAAAGGCAGAAAAGTCGTTGTCTCATCTTTTCATGGTGGGGGACACGCGGACCTCGAGCTGATCATACCACGCTCCAGTGCTAGCTTCAGTCGCGGCCCCGCTGTCAAGGGGCATGTACGGAGCATGGAGGCGTGTCCCACATTTATTAATAACTTAGCTCATTGGCTCCAGCAGTCTATAAATTAGAAGCCGATCTTCGGTTTGACTTAACTTTCTGCTCGGCTGCTGCGTGCGCGACCGACTTCTCCCTTCCACCTCCGTTCAGTCTCGCCTCAGCTGTCGTGAGGAAGTACAGTGTTCGACACGGCTTACTTTTGATACATTTGCTAACAATTTTACTAGGAGAAATGAGTGGGGCGTAGTCTACGGGCTCAGCTAATGAAATATTTGAAATATAATTGTGGTTTAATTTTAAAGTATACATTAAATATAAGTCTAGCTTAACCACTAAGTGGGGCCCAAAAAAGAAAATTGAGCAAGGGACGAGAAACTAAAAAAAACTAACACAAAATAGCAGTTTCTGCATCTAATAGTAGAATTAAATTTTCTGAATATGCTAGTGTCAGTGATGTGGAGAAACCAAATAAAATTGTTGGAGTACTAGATCAAGCTGCAACAGGAAACATACATGGCTGTATGGAAATGCAGTACTTGGCGGTGAAAATATTGAAAAACATAGGCAAAGTGCAAGTCGTTTTCTGTACACTAAGGTAGTTAATAGACAAAATTCTGTTTTTACTACACAAGCTTTATATATAACAAAAATAAGGCAAGCTTACCTACAAGAATGTTATAGTTTTAGTAATGTTTAAAATAATTAATACAAATTCTGGTATGTGACTGTTAAACGTAAATATGTTGTTTTTTAAATTTTCCTATAACAAAACTGGAGGCTGGTGCGGGGGCCTATTATAAACGTTTGCGGTGGGGCCTTACGGTTGGCGTTACGCCACTGGCATCACTTATTTACATACACTACGTTATTACTATAACTTATAACGTATATAACACAAAAGCTGCACTTTTTGTAGCAATTGTAATAAGTTTATTGTTTTAATGGGCAATTTAGAAGTTAATTGCCAATTAGAATATTAGACTAAGAGTTTCAAATATGTTCGTAAGAGCCTCGTTATCACATCACCACTACACTTATATTAAATGAGGTGTTTATTTCCTTCACAAAAATCTAAATCTGATATCAGTTTTTAGACCTAATAAATACGTTATACGTTTTATACGCTCGAACTGAAACTGGAGCTACGAATATTAGTTTCTGTCCAAACCCCTATTTTTACGAATACAATTTCCACTCCATATCTCCCGGGTAAATTGCACTAAGGTCACCTGTTTCCACCACAATCAATCATACGGTATCTTATCAAGGGAAACATGCCACAATTTCACCTACTTTTTAAGACCGTTTCGCAATTTATTATTTTGCTTAACACACCCCATGGTTGTGTAACATTACGCAAAATATGCAGTTGTTATTTTTATGCAAAACACACGGTAAAATCACAAACAAATTTAAGAACATTCAAGTATTCGAAATAATTAATACGAAAAGAGTGTTACTATTTATAAAGCCTTTTGTATGTCTACACGCTCGTGTAACATTTAACATGCTAGAACGGACATTTGAATACAGAAATTGGTAATTACTCTTAGAATTTTCGTTACGTCGTTTCTCATTTTGACAAGCTAACAAAACCCGCTTCATTTTAACAAGCAAATGCACCTATTATATTTCAAGTCGAAAATTTATAACTCTAATACTTAAACACGGTTCTTGATGAAATATCTTCATTACAGTTGCAATTTATGTAATAATTAGAAATAGCAGTATAGTGCATCCATAAAGCAACCTCCTATGCTGATATTTGGAAAAATTGAATTTAGAAAATAAATTCTCTTACTAAGTATTTTAAACCACAATTTAGAAAGTTGGAATCAGGAACATTCAAGTTACTGCACCAAAAATACCACTTCGAAAAGACAAACAGAAAAACAGCGCAGACGCAAAAATTAATAAATGACAAGGTTGGTCGAGCGATACCTCAATTTAAAAACAAAACCCCTAGCCGGTTTTAGAGCGACAAATTTTTTTAATTGATTTAAATAAAAATAGCGGTAGACCGAGAATTACAGATTCTCTTTCTTTAATGCCAGGAAATACAATTTGTCAAATAAAATAGTAAAACTGCTGCCAATTCTAGCAAACTTAATACACTTTAAACATAATAAATTAAAATAAATATTATTGAAAAATCGACGTAGAATAAAAATATAAAAATGTTTCATGTTCCATCTGTGGATAGAGACCTTTCATTAAAAAAAAAATGGTCCAAATTGGTGAAGCGGTAGCCGCTGGAGGAACCGGAGGAAAAAACTCTATGAGCTTTTATATATGTATGGATTAGCCTATCACAAGCAAAATAACAAAAACTGTAAAATCAGGTGTCACTTGACCAACCTTGCCACTTGAAATTTTAGCATCAGTCGACATTGCGACCGCTTGCTATAACGGCCATAGATTTCTTATTTGTTTTAAAAACAGTATTTTTTCTGTAATTGAAGTGTCATAAGTAGGGAATGAGACAGTTAGCTACTTTATAGACGACGAACTGCGATAGAAAAAAAGGGCGAAACACTTCGTCTGGACTTTCCCATACTTTAGATATTGTAGCTTACAGTATTTGCAAAAAGTATATATGTATAACGTTTTACCAAACAACGGCGATTAAGGTAACACTGCAAAGCGAGCGCAGAGTGCATTAGTAAAGAGAAAAATACCTGTGGCATTAGTCGCTTGGGTCAGTATACCTGACTAAGTTAACACCAAAAGTTTTTTTGTTAATTCTTCCTTGGTATTATTCCAGAAAACCAGACCCAATATAGCAAATTTATAAATCAGAAATTGAGCGAAAAAGAAAAAATTAAACCTCCTAAATATTGCTGGTCTTATACATAAGTTGTGATTCTTATTTTACTATCACTCATGAGCAATTTAGCTTAATCAGAAATATACAGTGCGATCAAAAATGATTGAAAGTCACGTAACCTCGATTTAGTCGCATTATTAACAAAACTACGTTCCCTTTTGTTTTCCAACCTTCGTTTATCAATACTTTCATCCTCCGAATTCATAGTCATGCGCACGCGCTCTAAAATTGTATGTCAATTGCCATTTACTGTGTGTGTTAGTTTTCGATTGGTTTCCTCGAGTTCTTATTATTGATTTCGTAAAATTAGAAGTAAAAGAAACCTTTTCAAGATTAAAAGGTCGTATTCATCCGTTTTGTTTGGTAAAAATGCAAATAACGGAGCTTTGTTTTGAATAAAAAGTGAAGCGTAATTTTAGGTTAATATGGTGTTTACTTTGAAGTAGAATCAATTTATTTTGGAAGCTTACTTTCAGTCTGGAGAACGTCCCAATAAATCTTTAACATGTTTATCTGCTTAAACAGGTAATGCACTTGGGCATATGTTACTCTTGAGACTGAATTAATGAGCATTTTGAGCGTAGGACTTTCATTTTCGTGGTGTCAAAATTTCTTTAAAAAATACAGTATTTGTATTGAGCAGGTTTTGAAAAGCGTCCACAATACTGTTCATAGTTTAACGAAAACCTGAACAATGATGATATTTTGGATATGATTTTTTTCAGCGATGAAGCATGGTTTCATACGAGTGTCTAGTAGAGTGGCTAAGTAAATTCCCAGAATGATCGTATTTGGTTAACATTGTAGGCAATTCCAAGTACCACTTAAAAGACATAGAGCTTCTCCAATTGCATTAAGAATCAACTTCTTCCTACACAGCACATCCTAGTGTCTCTTGACGTAGTATCACTCTACACCAACACCCCAGTAGAAGTTGCGCTGCGCATTATGGAAAACAAATGGCACCACATTAAGAAGCAACCGCGGATTTACGGGGGGGGGGGAGTTAGTAGGGGTAATTCTGACCTCAGCAATGGCGGGAAATTCAGAAATAATGCACTTTAAAATAGTTGGTGGTAAAATAATACAAAGACATCAATTATTTCGAAGTAAGATTCTCGAAATGTCTGAACCTACTAAAACTGTTTTATATTTTATCCCCTATAATTCTTCACTGTTTATTTTTCTTAATACTTTACGCTATCAAAATAATCTGTTTCGCGTGTTTCTTGAAATTTTAATACTATATATAATCGACAACCAATATTAAATATTTCAAATCTTTATTGAGAAATCGAATCCCTCTCTCTCGCCTTTGTAAGATTTCGTAAGACTTTTGCAAACCCCCTCTCTTCCTACAAACTTGGGTAATTTTACTAATTTATGGACGACCCCTCAGTCGTATACTTTACCGCTATTCATAAACTTCATTTATAATTTTCCATAATTGTTAAGAAAATTTGTATTTTAAATTTCATTATTTTAATTCTATTTTTTTATAAATTCGTACTGAAATTTGTGGCTTTTCGAAAAGTGTATGACGTGCTGAATTGAGTGTCTTTGTACTAAAACGGCAGCACAGTTTAGTATTTTAGTATTTGGCAGCTTAGTTTATAAGGTAAGAATTAACTTTTTATTTTCTTATTTAAGTTTAAGGGTAAGAAACTATATAACAAACAATCAATATGTAATAGGTATTAGTTGGTTGATGTAGTTCCTTACTCCTCAATTAAGGAATAATGTTGTAACAAGTTTGATTTTAAAGCATCTCTATATGTCCTTTTTGTTTCTTTTAAGAAATTAAAAATGAGTAAGCGCAAACTGTCTACCTTAGATGGCTTCTTACTTAAACCGGCGAAAACTATGAAAAACTCGATAAAGGACCAGGATACAGAAAATGGCAGAGATTTACCGAAATCGTTGTCGCCGTCACATGGGTCACAAGAAAAAAAAGAAGAAGCTACTATAATTGTGATTGCTAACGAACAACCTACAGCATCTACGTCAAAACAATTACTTGATTGCGCTAGAAGTGGTTTATTTACAGGTAAAGTAGACATTGGAATCATAAAATCGGAATACGTACTGATTTAGAAAGATACAACACTTTAAAGTTTGCGTGGCTACCTGATAAAGAATAAAGATAAAACAGGACTAGCCCTTTTACATATTCATCGACATTTTGAATTGTCTCGAATGTGATCGACCGTTTCGCTAAATCAAAAAAACGAAAACTGGATTTTGTTTTGTAATTGCATTATAATCTATTATCTCTTATTAGGTTTTATCATTATTATATGTGTTAGTTATTATATAAAAATGTAAATACAAGTGTTTTTAGAATTCATTTATTATTATTATATTATATGGTGGTTATTGTATAAAAATAGACCGTTTTGGTAAATCAAAAAAACAAGAATTCGATTTTGTTTTGTAATTATATTATAATCTGCTATTATTAGGTTTTATTATTATTATATTATCTAACACATTGTGTTAGTTATTGTATAAAAATGTAAATAAAAGTATTTTTGAATTCATGTTTTACTTTAATACACTTCGCACACAGGAACGGAGTGGCCATAAGTTGAACTGGGCGAAATCCGGTGGGGCGTCATCGTCGTCCATCAGGTCCTATTGTCAAATTGTGTATTTGGCGCGTCAAATTTAGTTTATCAGTTTTTACCCCCCCCCCCCCCCCCCCACACACACAATTATTTTCTAGATCCGCCGTTGTTAAGAAGCACACAATTATACCGAAAAACAAATTTCTGGAAGTCATCGCAGTATGCCTCTTCATACTTTGTATACCAAGACACGTACTACGAACAAACTTTTGGTTTACCAATGGGAGCTCCATTAACCTCCGTCGTTGCTAACTTAGTACTGGAAGACCTCGAAGATACACAAATAAAATAATGCCAATTTAACTTACCAATGCGCAAACTGTATGTAGATGATATCATTATACGTTAAAACTAAAAGACAAATGTAAAGAACTACTACGAGTATTCAATACTTATGAATGATATACTAAACCATCATGGACTGGCAGGTATCTAAACATTGACGCAGACCTACCATCTAAATACAAAAAAAAAGTGTAGTATCGGGCTTAGCTGGTAGAACCACCCATCTTACTAATCCTAAAAACCGACCCAAGCAAATAAAAAAAGTTTAGAACATTCTGGTTAACAACTTCCCATTGACACCAAAACCACAAAAAACGCAACTTTTTGTAGATGAATTTAAAGGAAAGAAAGATAAAGAGAAACAAACACACGTAGTATACAGCATACCATGTAAAGATTGTGACAAGAAGTACATTGGACAAACAAAACAGTACGTAGAAAACCGGATAAGAACCTACAAATGTAGTACCGATAAAATAAATAACGACAACACTGCTTTAAGTAAACACGCAGAAGAAGAAAATGGCCAGTTTGACTCCAACAACTACTCAATATTGGACCGAGAAAACAACGAAATAAAACGACTTATAAAAGAAAATATAGAAATAAAAACGAAACCAAAGCTGTAAACGATCGTGAAGACATAGAATTTTTAAGTACCATTCACTATTCCATTATTTAACCAGTTGTACCTAACTTCAAATGTATTGTAATATCTAATAACGTATGGGACATAAGTTTTGAGAAAAAAATCAACAGGCTTAATCAGCAAAATAACGAAACTTTATTCAAACTTAAATATTAATGGTTAATTTTACATCTTTTGGCAACATGAAAACTAATCTACAAAACTGATATGTCACCTTTATGCTGTACACAAAATTTTAATCAACAAACATTTTATGAATTTTAACTTCAGTACGTTATTGTTGTTACTTGTGAAGATTGCATGTAATGTTGTTAATTTCAGGTGCCTGATGAAGAAGCAGTTTCACTCCGAAACGTTCCATTATGGAAATTAAAGCGTAAATTCATAAATAGTTGTTTTTTAATCCCCATAGCCTACGAAACCCCAACAGATTATTTTTATGTGTAACCTCCAGTATCATGTGGTATGTTCTTTCTTATGATATAACTATTATGCAGCTATGCTCTCGATGCAGTAGTAAGAATGGTGGGATGTTTTTGAAGTCAATGTTGGCGCATGAAACGTTATAATTAAAATTCGTTTGATTAAACGATAAGTAATATATCTAAAGTATTGGAAAATCCAGGAGAAGTACTTTGCTTAGTGTTTGGTAACTTTTTAAAACAATGCACATGGCGCGGCGCTTGCGGTTCATAATCTCAGCTGCAGCTGTATTCCTTTTAAATTGAGACAGGTCGAAGGGATCGGGATTTAATATATTGTATGAATTACAGCGATCTCAATTCATACACATGCAACTAGGACTTCGATCCGGGGTCCGCTATATTAATTAGCTTATTTATTAAATTATGAAACAGAAACAAAAACGTGGTAGGTTATAGCCCACGGGTTCCGCTAGTAGTAGGTTAATTCCATTAAAATTAATCGATTACGAAAGTAACTAATTAATTAAATAATCTATTAATCAAAGAAGTTAAATAATCGAATAATCAAATAATCTATCATCAAATAGTCGAATAATAAAATAATTAGTTTATCGATTATTTTGCGCATCGATATTGTTCTTTGCTAATTGTTCTGCGTTGTCTTTCAAAAGTAAGCAAGAGGCGGTTACTTTATGCATGCATTGTATAAATATATGTATTTTAGTACGAATAAGTACCGTATAAGCAGCAAACTGGTGCGTGTAATAGGAAATGAAAATTAACTGCTACCGTTTAAAACACTTTTAGGTGATACCATTAACTAAAGATCCATTTCATATACTAAACAAATGATTACAGGCTTTCATTCTCACAATTACCTACAATTTTGCAAATAAGCTACGTTTTCCGAGTGGCGTTTAACGTGACCGTAATACAATGTAGGTTTCTTTGGTGGATAGTTAGAAACCGAGAAACTAGGATAAGCGCGCAAACAAAACCAAAAGGAGATAAATTACCGGCGCCGAGATGCAGCACATAAACTTACATCGGATGCTTAACGGCCGGAAAATTATAACGCCGCGAAGACAAACAACTTCATCTTAACTAAAATTCCATTTAGCTGGATGAATTTAGCTTCTACTTCACCTAAATAATTCTTTGTAATATTAAATTTATGAAGTGGATCAAGGAGGGATAAAAATGTTTGGCTTCATATCGAAATTACCTTAAAACGTCGTTTTAGTACAATTTATTTGCAGTATTGTCTAAATTTGCAAATAAGTGCGATACTACTAATATTAACTGACAATTAGAAAAATTTTAAGCAGCCTTCCACTTGCTGAAATAGATTAAAAAACAAATACATACTTTTCTTAACATGTTTTGTATCATCACAATTAACACAACTTACTAGTGATCCCGATTTTTCGATCAACCCGTTTGTTACAGAAAACACGCGGCCGCGTGTTGTATTTCTAATGACTATCACATAGTTAATTACGGCGGCGTATTTAAATTAACGGATCGTATCGGAAATGATCGTCATTTTGCGCGTGCTCTACTCAAACTACGATCTTAACTTGTCGCCCTCATCGCTAACAAGCGCAGCCATAGCCACGAGGGTTTTCTGGTAATTTTCTAGTGGTTTTATCACTTACTGCAATTCACAATCATTTTTTTTATCCATAATTTATATTGATTGGCTGTTAGTTAACACGGAAACCGAGCACTGTTATTGGCTAACTAAAATGTGTCTGATATGCCCAATATGTTTACGTTGTTAGCATAGTAATTTATTTACACAATTACAAACATCATTTTTCTGTATTTACTTTCTTATATTTTTAGTGTATAGAAAACTTTCGAAATCAAGATTTTGACGGAAATACAAGTTTTGGACCTACAACTTCCCAAAAAAAGTGTTGTGGATTAGAAGGAGGGTGGGTGGGTATGTTTGCTCCATAACTCCTAAAGGAAAGATCCAATTTCGATAATCTTCTAAATGTGGGGTATTTCGAATATTCATTGGGAAAATAAACTTAAAAAAAATCCGAAAAAGGATGCGGACGGAAGTCAGACATATTTTTTTTGTAGCAATGTTAACAAAAACTAAATTATCTCAACCTAAATGCGAAATCTTATAGAAGATCTCAGGAAAAAAACAATAGTTTTTCCGAACTTTTTGTAGTATTCAAAATGGAGCCGGCTACGTTCTTTTTAAATTTAACATTAGCGCCTTATTATTACTCAAAAACGAGTTGGCAGATGAAGATCGCATTTTCTTTCATAATAGTTCTATAGAGACACAATGTTATGGTGCACACATTTTTCGAAAGTATAACAACTATAAGGAGAACGATTTTTATTTTAAATTTTGTAGGTCAGAGTGATATAGATGTGCTACAATGTGGCCTAGGTCTCAGTCCGCTATTTCCTGTCACACCTTCTAGGAATTTTTCTAATTTGAAAACTCCTACCCCTTTATTTAATAAATGGGAACGATACAAAATGTATGTCAAGGCTAAATTTCTCACGAGTAGTGATAGTAGAATAAAGTTCACAGCTTAATCTTCAGGTTCAGCAGTATTTGGAGGAGTTAATTTTTCACCTCCCACCCAATGTTTGCCGAATAAATTTTCACTTCTGTTTTGGCTTTTGTATTAATCCTAAGAAATCCTTTTAAAATCCGCCTGTAGCAGTAATCTATTGCTGCTGCTGCCGGTCCCAAGCCCGGATAAAGGAGGAGGGTTGGGGCGTCGGGCCTGCTCCTCGGCACCCGTAAAAACCTACTTTGCAAAAAATCCAAACGCTCAGCCTCGGAATCAGGACGGAAAATCTCAGAAACGGACAAGGCAACGAAAAAGGCATATGAATATTGGATGCTGGAATGTACAGGGTATTAACACCAAATACTATGAAGTCTTTCGCGAACTAAATGAATTCAAGATCGACATAGCAGTTCTAAGCGAAACCAAGAAAAAGGGACAAGGTAATGAGGCAAAAGAAGAGTATATCCACTATTATAGTGGAGTAAATAAGGAACAAAGAGCAAAGGCCGGCGTATCGATATGTGTGAGAAGGAAATATAATAGATATGTGAAAAACTGGAAGGCCGTAAGTGAAAGGATTATCACGATGGAATTAACGATCAAAGGACAGGCCATCACAATTATAGGAGTATACGCTCCAACTGACGACTCAAACGCAGATGTTAAAGACGATTTTGAGGAGAAACTACAAAAAACTCTAGACGAGATAAGCCGCCGAAAAGAGATAATTTTGATGGGAGATCTAAATGCTCGAGTAGGTAAAAAAAACTCGTAACAGAATAGTCGGTCCGTATGGTGAAGAAACAGTAAACGATAATGGAATAAGACTAGTAGATATATGTGACCAATACTCTCTAAGAATTACAAATGGATTTTTCAGCCATAAAGATATCCATAAATATACTTGGACCCAATCAACGAAGAAATATAGATCTATTATATGTAGATTATATTATCATTAAACAGCAATCAAGGAGTAGAGTAAATGATGTCCGTGTATATAGAGGAGCTACCTGTGGATCCGACCATTTTCTGGTGAAATCTCAACTGTATTTAAAATACTACAACCGTAACAACATATTAAACGACACGAAAGAAACAGTTAAAGAAAATTTGGAAAAGCAGACTCCTAAATACAATTTAGAAAAACTTAATGAAGAATCAACATCTTTTCTATACAAACTAAGATTAGCAGGTAAACTGCGAGATGTAAGAGAGGAATGGACAGTACATGAAAGATACGAAAATCTCAAGTGTAAAATTCACGAGTCTGCAAAAGAAGCTCTGGGATTAGTAGAAATAAGGAGATACAGAAGAAGTTGTTATTGGTGGACAGAAACATTAGAAAACGTAGTGAAAGAGAAGAAATTAGCATATCAGAAGTGGTTGGCCACCGGAGACCGGGAAGATCGAAGAGAATACATGAGAATGAACTACGAAACAAAGAAAATAATCCGGAGTAGAAAGAACCAGTTTTGGCAAGGGAAATGTGAAGAAATAGATACATTTTTAGGAAATTCTAGATCTAGAGAAGCATGGAAAGCAATAAAAGGGTTGAGATCAAACACACAAGAAAGAATAACAATTGATCCAATTGGAATGGACAACTGGATGGTGTACTATGAAAACTTACTATCGGAGACAAGAATCCAATACAAGAATATATGCTACGCGAGAGAAGAAGCACAAACACAGATACGAGAAATAAGTATAGATGAAATTAGAAAAGCTATTAAGAAAATGAAGAACAATAAAGCAACCGGCCCTGGAGGTATACCTGCAGAACTTCTAAAACACGCTCCGATTTCAGTACTGGAAGAACTCAAAATCATATTTAATGACTGTATGCAAGGAGAAGTGGTGCCAGCAGAATGGAAATTGGCCTATGTGATTTCGATACATAAAAAAGGAAATAAAAAAGAGTGTACAAATTACAGGGGAATTAGCGTGACATCTTCTGTGGGTAGACTGTATGGGAGAATAATAAAAGAACGGATAGAAGAAGAATTCACTACGTCAGAGGAGCAAAGCGGATTTCGACCAGGCCGCTCATGTACAGACAACATATTTTGCATAAAACAGATAATGGAAAAAACGATCTTGTATAATAAAGAACTGCATCTGGTATTCGTCGACCTCCGAAAAGCATATGATAGCGTACCAATCAATAAGTTATGGGAAGCAATGAGTAACAGCGGAATAAGTGAAACATATGTAAACACCGTAAAAGCACTCTATGAAAATAATAAAAGTAAAATCAAAATTGGACGACACTACTCAAGAGAATTTGTAGTGAATAAGGGCCTCCGACAAGGGTGTTGTATTTCGCCCACTTTGTTTAAAATCTATTTAGATCAGGCACTAAAGAAATGGAATAAAAAATGCAAAAAAATGGGAATTCAAATTGGACAAGACTTTATACAGACCCTTTTATTCGCGGACGACCAGGTGCTGCTGGCAGAAGATCGAGATGACATAGAATATATGACAAGAAAACTGGTTGAAGAAATTGTTGGTTGGGGTTTGGAGATAAATATGGCAAAAACACAGTACATGGTAATTGGAAATGAAGGAAGTGAAATCGAAACAGAAAAAGGCGCGATACAATTAGTGCATGATTTCAAATACTTAGGAGTAACATTATCAGATACTGGATTGGACGAAACAGACATACTAAATAAAGTAAGGAAAGGAAAAGTTGTAACACGGCAAGTACACTCACTACTTTGGAACAAAGACATATCAAAAAACACTAAAAGACAGCTGTTTAGGACATTGGTAGAAAGTTGTTCACTATACGGATCCGAAACATGGACTATAAAGAAGACGCTTGAAACAAAGGTAAACGCTATGGAAATGGGATACTGGCGTAGATGCTGTGAAAAAACACTGTTTGATCGAATTAGAAATGAAACAATAAGGCAAGAGATGGATGTAAATACAACAATATGTGAGACAATAGAACAGAAGAAACTGCTATGGTACGGACACATGCGAAGGATGGACGAAAATAGATTACCTCTAAAATGCTGGAAATGGAGACCAAACAGAAGAAAAAAAAGAGGAAGACCTAGAATAAAATGGGACGACCAAATTAAAACAGCAATGCAGAAGAGGGATTTAATAGAAGATACCGTCCATAATAAGAAGGAATGGCGTATAGGATGCGGGAAACGGCAGAGAGATGCTGTATGAAAACCGCCTATATAAATCCTTTTATCCAAAAATCAAAACATTGAATATTTTCTACAGAAAAACTTTTTGGTCATAACTTACTCAGGTATACTGAGCAGGTTCGCATAGCATGGCTACATAAGTAACAGTCAGTGAAGTAATCGGTCGTTGGACGGTAACGTTATATAAATGTACTTTTGCGAAAACGGCGAGTAACATTATCGAAAGTATAGGAATATCAAAGCCTCCGCACCCCTGATTCAGATTTTTTTTTAATTAAATAAATTAAACTAAAAATAAAATAATAATTTTTAAATAAAAATTAAATAGAAAAAATACTCCTAAAAGTGATACAGTGCGAATCAACAGCGACAAACATTGCGAAGTATTGTGACATACAGTAGCGTTTCAGAAGTATTGCAATTAAGTGTTTGTGAGAAATCAGAACTCGATTGCGCAGGGAGAAATGCATGTGTTCACGTCGCCGCAGCGGCAATTGTACAGTGAACGCGGACGGGAAAGAGCGACGAGTGTCCTTTGATTGTTGCTAACACATACATCTTTGGATTAGTTAAAATGGACAAATTTGTAATTCGTGTAGCAGAAAAGAAAGTTGATTCATTAGATTCATCTTCATCGAATGCAAACATTAACATATCATCTTCATCAGCCCCCAGCCCACAGGGGGCACTATGAGCAGCACTAAGAATAAAAGTGAAACTAAGAATAAAATGACAAAAAGCTTGGACTTCAGTAGTTTATCGTCTATGGACTCCTAAGCATCATCGATCCCACGATCACGCTCCACCGGATCCGTCTTTGCCCAACGGTGACAGCGAACCAGAACTCCGCCGTCCGACTGGCTCAAAGAGGTTTAAATAGCTCCGCTTCCCGGATTTAAATTCAGTGTTTTATTCACTTTGAAGATGCAAGCTGCAATGTCTTGCGAAACGTTAGTTTGCATGGGTTCACAAACAGCTAATAAGCATAAGCCGATTAAGTATTATTGTCCTGGCAAACAAAATACATTAAGATCAAATCCTTGTCCGTCCCAAGGTTTAAATAATCTAAGCACACGGCCCTGTTTAGGCAGGCAGGGCTACGAACAAATATTGCTCAAACTTCTAGAGCAAATGCTTGTAAAGGCAGACAAGCTACAGGTCGGTCCTTACCTGATTATGCTGGGCGTAGTTCCCAAATGACGACGCGGTCTAAGCCGAAAGTAAATTGTAATATTGGTTAAAATCGTTTTGACCATTCCTGTTTCAACATGTACAGCAGAGCGTTCCTTTTCTGCTTGCTGTCGCTGACATATTTATAAATAGAACTACAGCTCGCAGGAAGACTTTTTTTTATAATTAAATAATTTGCATTAGCGCAATATTATCATATTTATGAGCTGAAAATGTTTCTCTTATTTAATTTTTTAATTTATTTTACTTAAATAAATCAGTTTATTCAGTTTTTTATATGTTTCAAAAATGACTTATTAAAATATTATTTAATTTAGTTTTATTAATTATTAACCTTTACATTACGTTTTTTGGAGTCTGCATCAGCTCAACTTGTCAAATGTTAGCATTTGTGATTTGAGTGAGCACCCCTGAGCATTTTTAAAACCCGGCGCCTATGCCTATAATGCTCGACCTTCTCACTTTTAGAACCGCAGAACTGCTTAGAAAAGTATGCACCGACTAGTAGTAGTATATGGAAGATATAATAACGTCTTAAAAAAATTATTTCTGTAAAAATTACTAGAATTGTTTATTAATTTATTTGACAGGAATCGGTTTGAATTTTTAGTGGCAATCCCGGAGATATAGAAGATGGAAGTCTATAATAACGTTTTTGTCGACTAAAAATTTACAGTTTTATACATCTTGATATAACTAACTCATTCAGCTTAGTAGTTTTACTGATTTTTATTTGAATAAATGCAATTTTGCCTCATACATATACGAGAGTCGCGTAATAGTTTTTTTATAAATTAGATGTTCACAATTGTACAAGTTTTGTCTATAAAACATTATACTCCATACAAAAATACACAAAAATATCCTAAAGTGTTCACTTCAAAGTTCGAGTGAACCTATTTGCAAACGTGTAAATTTTATAGTTATAACGTTGTGCAGTTCACCGACTGTTAGATTTCTAAAAAAACAAGCTATATAGGCAATCATCCATACTTCAACCTTTATTACAACTCAGTCAGTTCGTGAAAATGATGCCGACTTAGTAATCATACCTGCTCGGATCTAACTTCAAGTGAAAGTTCTAAATTCTTGTGAGGAATTTTATTAAATAACCATTGGAATTTACATTTTCTACAGCAGCCAACTAAATCCGTCAGCAAAAAAATTAGAAAGATTTTGGTTCTATTAGTCAATGCAAGTAATTCTTTTTGAGCAGAAGTTTTTTATTGTTTCCCGTTTCATAAATGATACCAATTTTTTATTTTCAAAAATTCATAGTGGATTTATGGTATAAAAAACAACTTGCAGCTTATGGTCGGCCCTATACGACTACAAAGTTTATCAAATTAATATTAGATTTTGGATCTACTGCTCATGATGAGTAATCCTGCTTAAGATATTTTTCTTATCAGGCTCCGTTTAATAAATAAAAAAGTGTTCGATTTTTTTTAATTCGCAGATAGCGCCACAGTAAAATTACAGCATTTAGTAAAAAATCAAATTGTAGCCAATCTTCGGTTACAGCAGCCTACAAAACTATAAAAAATCGTGAGTGCTGTTTTCGTAAAACATTTCTTGGAAAATTTAAACAATTGTGCAGATTCTCAAGAAACTGGTCAAAATTCAAAAAGTCATCGGATTTGCATACAACTTGGGGTTTAGGAGTTTGCGTAGTCTCTGATCTCAAATCTGATGTCAAAATTCAGTATGGCGGATCCAATATGGCGGACTACTAGTCAACATTTCATCAGATTTATACGATATTTGGGTTTTGAAGAATTTTATAATGGCTGATTTCAAATCTGAGGTCAAAATGGAAAAATTAAATATGGCGGACTATTAGACAAAATCCCATCGGATTGATGCGATATTTGGATTTTAAAGGTTTTAGTGGTCGCTAATTTCAAATGTTATATCCAAATTGTAAAATTAAAAATGGCGGATCCAATACAGCGAACTACTACACAACATTTTATTAGATTTATACGAAATTTGGGTTTTGAAGGTTTTGTGCTCTGATTTTAAATCGTGTCAAAATTGTAAAATTTAATATAACGGATTTAACATGGCAGAGTATTTGACAAAATGTTATTCAATTTTTAATAATTATAAAACTTTCTAGGTGAATTTTAAATACGTTTACCATCTTGATGTGTAATAGAAAAGCAAAAAAAATTTCAAAACTGAAAGACCTAACTTGATTTTTGTAAATTCTATTTATTTGGGGATCAGATTGGGTTGAATACGAGAGGAACGTACTGCTGTTCCAAGCAGGAATTACATTCTATGCAATTTTGAGAAAGAAATTCTAGTGTTTGTCTGCCACAAAAAATAAATTGAAAAAACAAATATCACTTGTAGATCTAAAACTACTTTTTACACTGAACTAGACTAAACAAAAAATAAAATCTTTGTTCTTCTATTAAATAAGGGAGATACTCTCGTTTTGCCTAGTATTGGTAATTATTTACATGCACTTCTTAAGTACCAGAGCACCTTACCCTTAACTTAACCCTTAACTGTTTTAATATAGTTCACTAAGAACTTCCTTGACCTTGATGTAATAGCATTAATAGTGCCCCTGGCCCAAAATGCTTCAAATAGTTCACTGCGCTCGATAGTGATAGGCCTCTCTGCAAAAGTTGAAAATTTTGAAAAAACAAAGAAAAAAGGAAAGTGAACAAGTTTGGTACTGCTTAATAACAATCCAAGCTACAATGTCATGCCACTTTTGGAATGTTACATTGAGTTACAAATTATTAAAACATTACTTGAATTTCTTGGTTTAACAAAATATGCTCATAATGAAAGTGACTCTATATACTGAACAACTAAATAATGAAGACCGATATCAAAATCAACCGATATGCATTTTAAAGTACATACCTTGCCGATTATCGTTCGCCATCTTAATTGGAAATATCAAGTAATCTTAAAAAAACTACTTTTTAACGATAGCGCTTAATGGAAGAAAGAAACGGGGGCTTGCAAGTCCTGCGAAACAATTGTTTGCGACGTTGTTATGGCGACCCAAATGCGCGTATGTTGGTTTTTATGGCTATGCACAATAAAGCAGTTATCGGTTAACATAATTACATATATTTTTTTTATTTGCAGTGAGGTTTTTACACAGCACTTTATTCCACTTTTTATTCAATTTAACCCACTGTGCGCCGTTGCGATGGCATTCAGATTTTCGAAATTAATTTTGTTTTATCGTATACTACCCACAAAAGACCTTCAAACAAGTTGTAGGTGATCCCAATCTAACAACTACTTTTGGAGTAAATGGGCGTTAAAGTCAAGACTTTCAAAAAAATCGTAGCAACCGCCATTTTAAAGTTAGGTAAAAGTTCTGTAAAAACGTTTGCGATTTGCCTTAAGTTCTTCGCTCATAATTCCAAAATTTAGTTCTGGAAAACAACGCTACCAAAAAAAAACATGTCTGACTTCCGCTTCCGGTTTCGGTTTTTTTTGAAAAGCTTTAGTAGAACTACAACTTTCGATATACCAATACTTTCCTATACCGAAGGTATGGAAAAGTAAAAAAAATACTTCTGTTGAAAGCCCATAAATGGAACAGTATTCTACATAAATTTTAATATTTTTGGAAGTTGGCTTAGTGTAAGCGTATTCTTAAAATGCCCAGTTAGTTTAGTTTAAGATTAAGTTCAACACATCGTAACATCGCTAGGGAGTTACAGCCAGTTTTGTGTTACATCAAACTTATTACAAAAGTGTGAAAATTCTGCACATTGTAACTCCGTAACCAAGGATTCCCTAACCGATGTTTAGAACTTTAATGAGTACAACGTAACCTTAATTTTTTAGAAAATTATGTAGGGTTTTTAAAGAAACGCTTATTCTACCCCCACAGCAATTCTATGATACAAAAACTGTTAGATTTAGCGACTTTCAACAACATACCTATTTGTATATTTTGTGTGGAGAATAAGATTTTATAGCTAATACTTAAAAAATCGTAATACAAAATATTGAGAAGAAAATACTACACGATCTTTTGTATAACAATCGTATGGTGCACTTTTTGAAACAAAAATGGGCTGCAATACTAAGCTACATGCTCAGATATACAATTTCGAAAGTTTTATGCAATTACTGCAAAAGTTATCGATAAAAAAGTGATTTAATTGTTTCATCTTCAGGAAGCTGTTTCAGGCGCAAGTTTATCAGGACTTTTTTACTTACTTTGATGCCTAAACTGCGTTATTTAAATTTTGTACGATAATTCTGAATCACCCTCTATACGTTACGGCCCAAACATCGAAATCGCATTGTGCGGAAAAACCGTCACGTGCCGGACATGGCTTTTTATTGTTTTGTTTTATTGTGTAAATGCTAGAAAGCGACTGGCTATGCTCTCTGGGCATACTTTAAATGAAATGGCAGCGCTATTAGCAGGCAGCCATGTACACACGGTTAAAAAAGTGATAATTCTATTATTAAAAATATCCAATATCGGTGTTTGATCGTTCAAGCGCATTCATAACGCATTGTGGCTGTTTTTTCGCTCATTCAGCGATTTCAAGGTTTGGGCTTAACATATAAGAGTGTCCCTCGGAATCAACCTGACCATAGTCTGTGAAATTGAAAAAAGTTTTCTCATGAAGAGTGTTTTTTGTATTAATTTGTTTTTTAAATTGACAGCGGCTTATTTTGAAACAATACAAAATAAACTTATCGAAAAAAGTTGTTAAGAATAGCGAATATTATTGTTCATATTATATAACGCAATATTAATACTACTGTTGACTTTGGTAAAAACCGGCTATATGCATTTTATGCGCATTGTTGCTCTATTTAACTGGATCTAAATCCGCTTGCCGCCCACTGTTTTAACAAATGACATACGAGTAAAAAAAATTATTAAGATGTTTATTACTATTTTGCAAAATAGTTGACGGCCAATCGTAGTGCAGCCTATATATACCAAATTTGCAAGTTAAGTATAAAACTCATTTTACAATAACTTTTTCAAACTATTTTTGGATATTTTCAAAATAAAGCAAATTTGTGGGTCTATTTCTTTAAAAATCAATGTAAAAAACACCTTGTAAAAGAAAACTTTATTGATCGATCTGCTTCTAACAACAAGACAAAGTTATTAATTTTGTAAAAAACATTATATCATAAAAACTGTCAAATCCCGGAAAACCGTGTCTGACTGAATAATCCACGGTAAATATGAAAAAGTAATAGGGGTAAGTTACACAAACTTCCTGCATAGCAAATTGTGTTTATTTTTTGTAGAAAACTTTTTAGAGATTATAATTTTAAATTACCCATTTGTTTTATTTGTTAGTTTTAAAAATAAAGTTAATTCCATGCAAAGTTAAAGCCCTCCGAAGAATAAAAAACAGTCTAACCGCTTTTTTAAGTTATCGAAAAAAATAAGAATAAACTGTTCTTTCTTCAGAGGGTTTGTAAGCATTTGCGGACATATGTTCATTTAAACTTCTCTTCATGAAATAAGTCAATCATCTCCTGAAGTTTCTGTACGTAGTTAAGAGACACGTTTGTATTATTCGTGAAATAATACAATCATATATATCGAATTGAAAAATAATTAGGACAATATCACTCAAACTTCCTCCATAGCATCTTGTGTTTGTTTTGCTTATAAGAAAAAAAATTTCGGCACCATTGCGATGAGAACACTATTACACGCCTTAAACAAACAACTTATTAGATAGATGGTAATTAAATGGAGTTCACGTTTTGCAACGATTATTTCAAGAAACGATCATTTTTTGCTAATTCGGGTTATTAGCTTATTACAGATGCGAAACTGGCGATAATAACCTGTTCGTGTTACAAGTTATAATTACGGAAATGTTTAATGGTTTAAAAACTAAAACTTACAACAGATATTTATAGAAACACAAGCGCTTATATTCCGATTAACGTAAAATAAAAACAAACACTGCCAATTTCAAATTTGCAAGTACGCCTTACCTTGTTGAATTGTTGTTATTCGGTGGCGGCATCGGAGTTGGAATTCTAGGTGGTAAAACCGGCACAGGAGTCGTTTTCTTTTTTCCACAATACCGACTGGACTCCATTGTGATCTATATAACACATAATAATATAATAATTACATTTCTGAGAGACAATTAGCAAGCATATAATTTACAGCATGGATTATCAATTAATTAATTATTACTTTGTAAATTATATTACAGCAGATACTTGTAACTCTGACAGACAAAGCCAGTGGCGGATTCTCCATTGGGTCAAATGGTCATTGTCCTCCCAATAAAATAAAAAAAATATTTTTTGTTTAAGTACACATTATACACTTTAATATTTAAAAAATACTTTTGTATGAGATTTCTATGCAAGAACGTTTATTAAAGAGCTGCCGCAGAATCCGAAAACGTTTGAATGTTTGAGTATTTCGCGCGCATTAAACGAATCTATGCGAGGGTCATGTGGCTGCCAGTCCCCAATTCAGCTATACGCCAGCGCATAAAGCCGCCGGCTTAAAAGACCTTCAAATGAATAAGAGTGAAATAGAAAGCTCATTGCGGTAAAATTCATATTACACAAGCTAAAAGAGGATAGAAGTATCTGCGGATTAAAGACTTCAGGGTCACGGACCCACAACTTCCGAAAATTATGCTGTCAGCTGTCCGTGGTAAGCGCATGCCAATAGCCGCCTAATTTGCGGGATTCGCACGTACACGACGTAGTAGTGTCAAAACAGTTGTTGGTCATGTAATCATAATTTAGTGGTATTGTACGATGTCCCTGCAAAATAATTTTGGATTATGAATGCCATGTAAGAAAATGCTTGCACTTGTTTCCACTGTCTGCTATTTACTGCAAACATTTCAAAACTAAAATTCAAACACATTTTTAAATCGTAAACCATATGAAAAATGTTGTGAATTTTGACACACTGGCAAAGTTGGTATCAATTTGCAATAATTTTATTAGAGAGTCTAGTAAAGACTTTCAATGAAAATGTTGGTAAAAATAGATCATTTTGCCAACGTATAGGACGAGTTTGAAATATAAGGCTACCTAAAACTTGGGTAGAACAAATTTTTTCCAAAAACACTTAAAAATTCCTCCCAGTACACCATACCACGAGCCGCCACTGAGACAAACATATTCTTGTATTTAACCAGTTATCATCAAGTGCATCTATATTGCTTCCAAACAAATACTGTCAAAATAAACAGAGTATTAATAACGTGTATAAATAAGCTTTGTTTGGAATAGTTGACGAATTACTGTTTATGTTAATTAATCTTTCCATTCGCACAGTTTGATCTTAAATTTACTAAATCAAATATCTACCCAGCCGTGTTAACAAACATAGGGGCTTTACTTTGAAGTGTAACTTGTAAGAAAAATTATAGGGGTAGTTCGCTTGTTGTTTGGTTTATCCGAAAACAAATACATTATCACAAAGGAGGAAACATCCTCCTATCCGAAAGATAATAGAAACTGTTTGTTGGCAACCGTTCGGCTAATGACACGTATCTTCATCTCGAGGAAAAGCCCATTAATGTCCAAAATTCATCAAAAAACTTTCTACAATAAGTTTTACTTCTTACAAGAACAGTTAATAAAACGCAAGACAGAAGCTGACATTTCTCAGAAGTTTCATTCGAGCGAAAAGAAATATGAACTCCCAGTACAAATAAAGAAACAAGCGACTGCAGCGGGAACTGTACAAATAAACGTAAACCTTTGTATGTTCTTTAAACTTGGCTGACTAACATGTCTTCAGTGTTGGTGGAAGTTTCTCTTTGCTGTTTGCAAGTACGCTACAAGGATTTTAATGAAGATTATGGTATGATGAAAGGCGTATATTTCAAAAGGAATGTGATATTTTTTCAGCTTACATACAATGCAGTCATAAATAAAACAAGTACTTATTACTTTCTGAAACCTGAGTCTGCGGGTACGCACTATTATTCATATGCGCTGCATGATCTCCAGGTGTAATAATTGATTGTTGGGAGTAGGAAAGCTTTTGAAAACAATTAATCTTTGTTGTATATTTCATACCACAAAATGAAATACAAATCAATATTCACAATAACAGACTGATCATTCAAACTGTATTGAATATAAGCTTATACCTCGAATTCAACTATTTATGAAAACCGTATATCGTATACATTCGATATTTTTTATTTTATTTTTTTTTCGGCTATGCAATAAACGCAATGCAATACTGTAAACATGAGCTAAGCACTTCGTCCAAATTTGTCCAAACGCCAAATATTTGCATCGGTTTTTTTTTATTTTTCTGAAAAATTATTTAAACTAAAAAATACATCCACAATTTTTCTTTCGGACGCACTAAAAATTTATTTTTATTGTGTAGAAAAATATAATCATTTTTTTGTGTTGCACCTAAAATGTATTTTTAACGCGTAAAAAATATAATAAAAAAGTTTTTTTGACGCAGAACAAATTTACTTTAAATGTGTGAAACCTGAAAAAACAATTTTGCAAATTGAATTTTAAATACAAAATTATCCTTTCAGGTTTCACAAATTAAAAATAATTTCCTTAAAGTTTAAAAATATTATTTTAGTGAAGTCTGAACAATAATACTTGTGAACATAAAGCTTCTGTTTGTTCACGCGAGACAGCGCGGTCGTGTTAGCTTTTTACTCACATGGAGTCGCGGCGAATTCCAAATGTTAGCTTACCCAAGGCTCGATGTGAAAATGCCGCACTGCTGAAAACAACTAATCAGCTAAATTAAGGTAAAAATTACATAATAAACTGCCTCAATTCTATTTATTGACTATAATTGTATTATTAATTTAAAAGAAACAATACCTATGATCCTACCTGTTTGTCCCACGTTCCTTGGTGCATGGTAAATTTTTAAAGAAAACAAACCATTAGTATAACCTAAAACTGTAGCAATGTAGCTGCGCAAGCAATGCGTTGTTTTATCTGTGCTGAAATGCAAGGGACGTCAATTAGTAAAGCATAATCGAAGGAGTTTCATGCAAATATTTAACGAAAATCCTGGTAGACTTACATAACGTTTAAAAGTGTTAGTAAATCAGTAAATAATGTAATAAGTATCTTACTTCAGAAACCGCCAAAGCACCTGTCAACCGTCTATCAACGTTCGTTGCATTGCATGGTATAGTTTTAGGTTATCTTATGGTTATCTTTTTGTTTAAAAAATTACCAAGCACCAAGGGTTGAGAGACACACAGGTTAGATCATACATATATTCTTTTAAAGTAATGAAATAATTATAGCCAATAATGTAGAATCAAAGCATTAAATATTTCATTTCTACCTTAGTTTGGCTAATTGATTGTTTTTAGTAGTTAAAATGGGGCGAGCCATGTGTTAGCTAACATTTCGATTTCACTTTGCCGCCAGTGAGTAAAAAGCTCACGCGACCACGCCATCTCCTTTGTACTAATAGAAGCTTTATATTCACAAACATTAATTTTTACACTGTAATAACACAATATTTCTAGACGTAACAAAAATTATTTTTGTAAACTAAAAACCAAACATTTTTCGATTTAAAAAATTATTTTTTCTGATTTCACGAATTAAAAATATTTTCTTCTGTGAATAAGAATTTAAATTATATTGTGATACATCATCATCATCATATTCCATGACCTCATATACCCGAAAAATAGAAATAAATTTTTCGTCGACAACAAAATATGTTGTTACATAATTTTTTTAAATAAAAAAGTTATTAAGAAGAAATTACAAAAATTCTACAAAAAATATTATTTATAGAGACAAAAATAAAATATTCATTGAAACAAATTTTCGAGTAAAAAACTAATACAATTTTTAATCCTTTAACTGGCTCAAGCGGCGCATTACACAAAAAAATATTTACACTATTTTAGTTTTCTTTTGAGCAATAACTATTTATTTAAAAAATTTTGAAAAACTTTGATTTGGCGGATGTTCGAAGTTAATATTTTTTTTTCGCAACAGTTTGCTATCCAAAGATGTAGAATGGTAATTTACCAAATGAATTACCGTATTTTATATGATAAATTACGGTAAATTTCCATTTCCTTATTACCGTAAATTACGAGATAAATTATCCGTAAATTGCCGGCGGTAATTTACCAGTGGCGGTCCGTTCTATTAGGCGGTGCCTACACATAACTTTTCAAAAAAATCAAATTCTATGTTTCAATGAAAAAAAAGTTACTTTTACACAGTTTTTACTTTTTACCATTACCATGTGACATAGGCGCCAAATAAATAGACCGTTGCCTTTAAACACCGTTTTGTATGCGCGAAGGCCGATCTTATCCGGCCAAATGATTCCAGCTACGAGACAATCTTCCGATCTATTATTCTTAATACGTTTGCATGCCCATTAATACAAATAATGCAATGATCAGATGAACAAATGCAAAAAAATAGTAGGGATTTCGGAACGCAATAAGCACGGCAAAGGCACGGCCTCTGTAGCGGCCTCACGGCGCCGATCAGCGGCAGTTAGTGGCAGCGTGCAGCTATTGTGTGTTTATTTATTTCATACGTAGTTTATAAATTTGCAGTAAATATGGAAATTCTCGTTGATCAGCTTTTGAAACAAAACATTTAATGGAAACTCCTACGAAAAACATATAGAAATAAAAATCATAGGTGGTGTACTTCAAAATGACTACAGACAGACAGTAGGAAGAAATTTAGATCGTTTAATACTGAATGGTACTAAAAGAAGACTATTTTGTTGAAATTGCTTACTATTTTCATCTATAAACTCCTCAAAAGTATAGTCTAAAACAGTATACTGTTTTGAAAAATCTTTAAGTTGCAATTAGAAAACGTGCGTGGACCAAAGAACATTTATCTGCAACTGTTAAACTAAGATTGTTTGGCAAATCACGCATTAACTTGGCATTAGACGAAGGTTTACGTTATCAAATTAAAGTGCATAATGAATCAATAACGAAGGGCAATTTAATAGAAATTTTATGCCTTGAATAATTTATTTAACAGCAGGTCTTGGTAAATTGGAGTTGCTATAATTTTTTTACTTTTTAATCTTAATGTTAAATAATTTTTGCCTTTCTACCTAAATTTTGAACCCACGGAACGCCACTGTAATTTACTAGTCCTACCTCTCCTCTGCTATTCAGCCAATCGGTGAATTACCCATTTACCCAGAACCAAGAATGTGAAATGGCAATTCCCAATTTTATTACCTTAGTTTATATGGTAAATTACGCTAAATGTCCGTTTAACCACTAAATATAATAGTTCTTATTAGTAATAAATATAAATAAATAAATTACTATAAATTACAGGTTTATGACAAATTACCTGGTAATTTACCATAAATTTTAAATTATCCCCAAAGAGTACACCTAAAGATATCGAGAAAGAAACATAGGACCGAAAGCACCAACATGCATACTACAAATAGCGTCTAGTCTCTTAGACAACAATCGATCCCACCAAGGTCAGACTTTTTATCGGTGCATTTCTATTGCGCACGCATTCAATCGGCACTTTTTTAGCGATGACCGCCAGGTTCGTAGTGGCACAGATGGATATGCGGGTGAGTTCGGGTTGTACTGCTTTTTTACTGCATAAGTAGTTGTGGGGTCGAATCTCGGTTGGGACCAAAATTTTTTTTTATTATGTTTTTTAAAACACTGTTGTTGCGTTTTGCTGTTTACGCGCATACTACGCAGTGCACAAGCAGACATTTTCAAAAAATACTTGTTTATGGAATTGTTAGGCGCTTACAAACGTTTTTTTAATTGAAATTTTTTAACCAACTACTATAGAAACAGTTCGTCACAATAAGAGTCAAACCAGTATTATATATTTGATTCGTGAAATAAATAATATCTATTTAATTTTATAATCTCCCTAAACACACATTTTACTATTAAACTAGAAATATTTTCTTAATTTATTTTAAATGCAATTTAAAAACTCAACGTCTTCATTACATATTGCCAGTGTTATTTACAATATTTAATGAATAATTATTTAGGGGACTTTCGAGTAATTTAATCCATATTTCTAATATAAAAATGTCATAAGAAGTAAATAAATAATAAAAAATAATAAAATTATTTTTATGAAAATTCAACCCGGGATCCCTTGCATTGGTAAGCGAGTGCTCTCCCTTAAGACTACTCTCAACAAACACGTGCTGTGCTTTTATTTCATGGAAGCGTGAGGAAGCAGGTAATCGACCTATAAATTAGCAAACCAGACTACTCACGAATTATGTTTTGAAAATACATTACGAAATGCAACTGATGTTCATGAGGTTCTTCTGGTAGTATTTCAAAAGCTTCTGTTGAAAGGTGTTATTGTCAAGAACCTAACGTATCCAACTGAATGGCAGTTGAAGCGTGGTGTTAAAAGATAAGTACAAATGAATCTGTAAGTCAATATTTTCAACGTCAACGATGTATTATACTATCAGTACATGTTGCGTCAAGCATAAAGCTTTTAATAATGAGATTCATAGATACTTGAATTGGTCAAAGTTTAAACACTGTCACTCACTAAATAAATATTTATCAATGACTTTTATAATCTTCGATTTTAAACTATAGAAATCCCTGCTGATATACCAAATATACACGCTCAATCACCGAGTTTCCATAAATACATTAGAGATCATTATTTGTACCGTCTCTAACGAAGAGTGAGGTTATGACATCCCAGACGATCTCCGAAATAGCGTAACCTGTGTCTACAATAAACCGCGAATCGAAAGGAAATGTTCTATAATTGCATATGCTTCTCAAAGCTACCACGTGTTATCAGATATTAAGAACCTTTAACGATAATCCTTCATACAAGATGCTGCAATATCATTCGAACATCATCAAACTACACATAATTTATCTTGCAACACTAAGTTTCTCTCCAGTCGCATCTGCCATAAACAAGGTAATTTTGATGCAAGCAATCCTGACCAAATCATCGCCTAAATCATCTGCCTAATTAGTTCGCCAAATTAGTACTTACATTAGCAATAGTGAGACGGATTTATGCTAGTCTAGCAGGCGACAGGCAGTGGCAAACAGCCAACAAGCGCAAGCGTATTATAGTATCTAATTACGTATCGACGAACTTTTTAAAATGCTACTACATCTGTATCTGGTTTATATTTTTCTTGTACCTAGACACTTTTTTAACTGAAGAAAATTATTTCCTTCCTTACAATTGACAACAGCGATAACCAAATAAAATTGTTAACAAATGTTAGATGCCTTCCGAGTGACGTCCATTTTGTAATCGCGACCTTGACGACACCTGCTGACTTGCTGCCAGTATTGTATAGTATGTAGATACATGTATCTAGATACTGTATCTAGATACTGTATCTAGATACAGAATCCTGATACTGTACAGTGTACATGTATCTAGACACGTATCTAAACACCTCTAAACAATGTATTTGTATCTATCTAGTAAAATTTTTGTAGGTATCTGTATCTGTATCTAGATATTTAAAAAAACTGTCGTACAACCGCCACGATAGCTTCCTCGCATTTACTAAAATTTTTGAAAAATTTTGATATATTTAGAAAACGTTAGTTTTATTAAGTGTTAGAGTTTCAAATTATATATTTTACAGCAAATGTTTTATGAACAATTTAATAACAATGTTTTTTTTTAATTTTTCATAATTACAAAATCTTAAAAATTTTAAAAATATTTGGAAATTATCAAAATTTTTGCAGATTTTTGATAATTTAAAGTTTTTTCAAAATTGTAAAAATGTTTGAAAATTTAAAAAACTTTTGATTAGTATATTCCAATTGCAAATATAATTCATTCGTTCAAATTAAAATCGATTATAATTTTGTGATAGTCATTTTGGCGATTATCCAATTAAACTGTTCAGGTAAACAACCAAAAGAAAACCTCCCAACGGTGTTTTCTTAATGGAAAGTTGTTGGAAAGTGTTTTGAAAAATTAATAATTTTGTTTTTGAAAATTACGGAATCTTAAAAATTTAACTTAAAAGTTTTAAAATTTTGAT